>OY744476.1:174389910-174566223 GCA_963556175.1 Tipula confusa | reverse complement strand
AGCCACCGAAAATAAATTGTCTTTGAGAAAAAAAATTTCGAAATATCACATTATTCACATAAAATACGTCAATACATCAAATGGCTGTTCATCCAACCACACAGGAATCAAATTGGAGGCCGATCTAAATTTAGTGGCATATATATATTTTTTTTCAAATATATATATATATATATATATATATATATATATATATATATATATATATATATATATATATATATATATATATATATATAAATATATATATATATATATATATATATATATATATATATATATATATATATATATATATATATATATATATATATATATAATTACATGCATATATGTATATACATATATGTTATTCAAAAGGATTTGTGCAAGTTAAATTTTTAATAAAATGTCGCACAAAATTGTTTAAAAATAATATAAATAATACATTTTTTTAAATAAATTTTATAAATTAAAGTAACACAATTACTTTTTAATTCAAAAAATATTTTTGTTAAATTCTTTGTAGAAAAAAATGCATCTATTCTTTATGAACTAAAATATTGCATCAGAAGTGATTTAATCTGAGGCTTTTCAAAAAATTTCAACGGACAACCACGGAAGGGAAATTTCTTCTATTTGATAGTGGAATTGATATAACATATCGCGTGTTAATATTTTATACAGTATGCAATTTAAGGTAATGATACGCTGATGGACGGTTTAAAACCTATCCTCTCCTTTTGTTGAGATCATCATCAATCCTTCTTGATATGGAACTAGCTTTAAAAATGCTATTAAAATAATATTTCCTGAACCATATATTTGAAATATTGCTAAAAGGACAAGAAGAAACGCTACGATACGGATAGCAGCTTCGCTATGGAAATTTGTATGCTCACAGCTCTGGCTTATGTTAAGGAAGTTGACATTTCTTCGACATGTGATATGCTAGACGCTATTACCAATAATGTCAGATGAATTAAAACCGTTTAAAAATATTGTAGAAAAAATATCCATCTTAATGTCAACTTTCCTATTGAAAAACAATTTCAACATTAGTTTACCAAGAACGAATAACAACTTGGAAGGATAATATCGTGGTTGTGCCATGATTGATCTATGGTTAAATCATTTGTTGTATAATAAAATTTGTTTAAAATTAAAAACAAAATCTTTTTGATAAATTGCTTTCAGGCAGATTGGTTTTAGTCAAATTGAGAAAATTATTTTTACCTAAAAATTTCATCTGTGAAGATCAAAAAATATAATTTACTTTGCAATTTTATCTTGCCAATTATTTTAGAATTTTAAAAGTGATCTAGTTATCTTTTAGTATTTTACTTTTTTAAAAAGAAAATACGAATTTTTCTTAAAATTTTCGGCTATCTAGATCGTCTAAGTACAAACCGACTGACGATAAAATGATTCTTAAATTTTTGATAGATTTGTTATTGAAAATGTATGGGCTTTAATTGATTCAGTGCTCAGGTATCTATTTGAAGTTTTAAAGGCACAAGGTGGACACACATCCTATTTATTGGTTCCTATGGATATTTTATTTTTTTATAATTTGCTTATAGCGTGTATGTATTTTTGTTTGCGAAAAGTAAAATAATTATGTTTAATTAATAAAATTAATTTTAAAAATTGATTATTTATACTATTTTTAAACATTTTTGTGCGACATTGTATTAAAAATATGACTTGTACAAAATATATTGTTGATTAGGACTATATATGGGCACGAAAATTCAAGTAAACTACGATTATAAAAATAAAGACGTTTTTTTTATAGTTGGGGGATTCCCAATAATGTTTAATACTACGACGTATGCAATTTAGTTTAAAACTACGACGTATGCAAAAGTTTAGTTTGTTCAAATCATTTGCCAATATGTTTCGCATAAATGAAACGAATAGAGGCCTGTAAAAGTTGTTGAATTTTTTTGGAAAGAAATCTAGATATAAATTCTAGTGCCATATAAATTACGTCAAAAATATGCCTTCAAAACCGTATTTTGACAATGGCACACAAATGGTTCTGAATGGCTACCAAAATTTATCTTTGAATTTTCGTGCCCATAAATATATATATATATATATATATATATATATATATATATATATATATATATATATATATATATATATATATACATACATATATATATATATATATATATATATATATATATATATATATATATATATATATATATATATATATATATATATATATATATATATATATATATATATTATATATTTTAGATTTTTAAATTTATATCTAGCTAGTTAGATAAGTTGTGAGTAAAATGAACATAGGTGAATATTTATTTACACATTTAATTTATATAACACGAGAAATGTACAGTAAAATCAGTTTGTGTGTGTCATTAATGAAAGGCCCCTTATTTTGAGCGCCCCAAATAATTAATTAAATGTAATAAAAATAAATAATATCGAATTTAACATTTGCACAGTTGTAATAACAGTAAGAAGAACAGTTAAATAATTTTAACCGACTAGAATTTTTTAATTTTTTAACGAGATTTTACTGTAAAAATAATTTTAACATAATTTGTTTTTTAATTTAAATAGTATTTGTTTTAATCGATTGAGTTTTTTTATTTTAATTTGTTTGGGTTTTTCCAAATTTTGTAACAAATCAGAAAATTTACTTAATTCAAATTTATTTAATTAAAACCAGAATGTACTTTAGTTAGTCTTAAATTTGTATGTTTACTTTACTAAGTCTAATATGTACATAAATTTGGTGTAAGTGATTTAACTGAAATACAACAAATATATATATATATATATATATATATATATATATATATATATATATGTATATATATATATATATATATATATATATATATATATATATATATATATATATATATATATATATATATATATATATATATATATATATATATCTTATATACAGGGTTTTTTAAAATTACCAATGCACATAAATATCTCTAAAGAGTTAAATTTTAAGTAAAACTGTTTCAAATTTTTTTTGGACTTGACCTTGTAATTTCTTGTCAAGGCCATCATGATATTTAAGATTGTAATTTCAATTTTATATTATGTTAACCAAAATTGACCAAAATTGAGAATATTTTGATTACTTATTACTCGTTTTGTGATAAGTAATGGCAAAAATATGTAAACTAGGGAATTTTAATAAAATCTAAGGTTTTAGGAAAAATGGTACTAATTTCTGATTAAAGCTGCTTTCTGCTTGATGCCAACTAAAATGATCAAAGTTTAACATTTAATATTTGGAAGGAACTATTTAAATGCTATTTTATCGCAATGAAAGATTATATGCCATTTATTAAACTGTTTACATGAATTGGAAGAGATGTTGGAAACATTTCAAGTCGCTGAATCTGTTGCTATTTGTAGTCTAGAAGTTACCAATGTTCTAACGATAATATCAGGTTTTATTCAATTATATTATTCGAGAAGTAAGATTATACGTCAGATTTCACCAAGTTTTTATCGAAATTTGTAAAGTGTCTGATTAAATTTTCACTTCAGCTTCTTTCAGAAAAACACTTTATACATCATGCAATATGGTACTTGAAGCTGTTTTAGGTGAGATAAATAAGAATACTGACTTTGAAAACGACAGCGAAGATGATAATAATTTGGAGGTTAATAATAAAGATACAAATTATGAGGATTAAGGCAAAAACTACTAAAATTAAGGTGAATACTACAATTTGCTTTTCGGCACACAATTAAATCGTTTATGGACCTCAATCCTAAGAAGAAAAAGTTAAATAATATCGATGAAGTCATTATAAAAACCAGTAGCACATTTATGTATGAAAAAATTGCACCCACCATTGTACCGAACATCAATATCCGTTCAACGTTTATAAAATATAGCGTCATTCGACAATGATGCAACTCGTCAGATTCTATAGGAACCGGATAAGACATTTGATAAACAAAAATTTGATAATTAAATCAATTACAGTTGGTAAACAATTATTTCAGTTTAGAAGGCGAACGAAGTTTGCACAATACATCCCTTCTAAGCACGGCAGGCACGGAAACAAAATATTGTGTGTCTATGACTCCAAAACAGCATATCCACTGAATGAGATCAATAAGGCAAAAGATTTACTGATTTGGAGTTTAAATATTCTCTTAGAAAGACATTTTTCAACATTGTTGATATCGCAGGACTTGCCGCGTACTTTATTTTGGCTAGTATTTAAATGTACATTAAAAAATTACTATTCTTGCACAAAAAATTATTAATCTAGCACAAATAAATAAGTTTTCTGTTAAGAAAAAATAATAATTTGTGCATAAAAATAATGAACCAGGAATAAAAATGTTTTGCTAGCTCCCGCGCGGGTTCTTAGGATTTTTTATCCTAGGAATTTTTATCCTTAGACTTTTTATACTTAGAATTTTTACGTCAGGATTTTTTATCACGGAATTTTTTGGCCTAGGATTTGTATTCCGGATTTTTTATTCTGTGATCTTTGATTCAAGGTTTTTTATAGGAGTTTTGATTTTTTTATCCAGTATTTATTATCCTCGATTTTTTATCTAGAATTTTGAATGCCATTACTTATTATCCTAGGAGATTTATTCTAAGATTTTTTATCCTAGGATTTTATCCTTAGGATTTTTACCTCAGGATTTTTTATCCCGGTATTTTTTAGCCTAGGAATTTTTATCCTAGGATTTGTAATTCAAATTTTTTATTCCATGATCTTTGATTCAAGGTTTTTTATAGTAGGAGTTTTCATCCTGATTCTTTATCCTGGATTTTTTATTCCTAAGATTTTTCATCACGAAATTTATTATTCCTTGACCATATAATAAACCTAATATAAAAACAAGTAAAGCCTTTGTGTTCCTCTTACAAAAAAGTTCTTCTGAGAGTTCTTAGCCATTTTGCTACTAGTAGTCCAATGCAATGCGTTGAAGAAAAAAATCGTAAAAAAAATGTTTTTCTTGATATATTAAAATTCCTAAATAATTTTGGTATTTTCTCAAAATATAGGAAAATTGAATCAATAGGCCAGAGTAGTTTCAGCAAAACCAAATTAAAATGCATCAGGGTAAATACTAACATGGTAAAGGTTAAGCAATACATACTACCTTTCTACATTTTAACCGGAAACTACATCCATTCGAGATATTTAGGTGGTTTCGAGATCTTTCCGGTAATTTTCAATAACTCAGTATAGTGTATATATATATATATATATATATATATATATATATATATATATATATATATATATATATATATATATATATATATATATATATATATATTATATATATATATATATAATATATATATATATATATATATATATATATATATATATATATATATATATATATATATATATATATATTTTATTTATTAGAGTGGCAAAGTTTTATATGGAAAAATTCAACACTGGGCTAGTTTCGTTATTTTGGTTCACTATTACGTTAAAATAATCTGTACAAAAAATTATCACGATCGGAAGATGTCGCTAGATGAATTAATGATTTTTCATCTATTTTTAGACTTTGTGCTGGTTTATACTCATTCAGAAAATTTCTCATTGAAAAGCTTTTGAAACGATAATTCAGCGATTTGTCGTTGATAAGTCTGGTCTCTACTGAAAAAATGTATGACAAATCTTTGATTTTCAGAGAAGAAACTCGATACCGGGGTTTAAAGTGGCTAAAGAAAATATAACACTTCTTCTTGGAAGTAATGCTTTGTTCGGTTGGTGTCAAATTACGTAAATCCAAAAAGATTATGATAAATCTTTTTTGCCCGTCATTTGAAAAACCAACAGGTAAGCGTGGATGACATCGAGTATTTTTGAGGCCTGTTTTAAAAAGTGTTGTTTGCTTCTGGTAAATCGTTGTTATTGGTGGACAATGCTACAACATTAGGATGCTGTTGATGATATTGTCAAAGCAGCAGATGAAATTAAGCCGTCTACATTGAATGCAGTATGAAAGAATATTTGGCCAAATATTATCAATAAAGATGATTTCAAAGTCGAAAATCTTTCAGATACGGTTGAAAATATGTAGACCTCGGAAATTAATTAGCGTTGAAAGATTTATCAGAATTCGATGTTACAGAGTTATTAAAAGCTCATGGTAGCAGCCTTTCAGAAGAGGATTTATTAGAGCACCGGAACAAACTCAATCATCCCGGAAGCAACAGAATGAAAACGGGGATCCGAATCATAATCGAGGAGAACCCTGTAGGGGAACAAAGTACTTAAGTATCACAAGGAGTTAACGGGACTATTGATTGTTATAACCAAATTTAGATAGCAAAGAACGGTCACACAATAAACGTTAGACTTATTTTACTAATCGATTGCTTTTTTACGTGAAAAATCACAGCCGAACCGCGGACAAAATGGTTGCAAGGTCAAAGGGTGTGTAATCTAATAGAAAGGTACATTTAAATTTTTGTGGTGAGGCACTTACAAGGTTATACAACAAAATATTAACTACCCATGAGAAAGATCAAACAAATTGTGTATCAAATATTCAGCTGATTTTTATAAAATTAGCTGATTTTTCAAAATTATAAAGGTGCTATTTTCTCGAAAATTTGTTAACGAAAAAACAGTTACAACAATTTTTCCGGTGATGGTCTACGAGTTTTGGCGAGATTTACCTCAGATTTTTAGAAAATTCACGTTTTAAACAACAAATACCACAGAGATATACACTTAATTATTGGCATATATGTATTCATAAGCTTTCTGGTATTTTTCCAGTAATGGAGTAGTAATTAAAGCAATATCTTAAATTAGACGAAAACTGAGAAATCGGCTTGGTGGCACCTTTAAATATCTATAAGTAGGAAAATGATGGTGTAAACGCACAAATTAGTATACGTGTCAGCGCAGTCATGCAGTTGAATTGAACAAAAGCAAGGCGCCATGTTGTGTAAAAAATGTTTTTTCGTTCTCTTTTTGGAAAGCTGTCAACGAGATAACATCTTCGCTTTATGTGTATACAAATATTAATAAATAAATTTTGAAGTAAATTCAAATTATTACCGGTTGAGCCCCAAGTTTATATGCAAGCAAAGTAAAAAAACTTTTATTTATGACTTGGTGGTGCTTATGTCAACCCAGTCGATAACAAGTCTAGAAGTGCAAATGTTGTAATATTTCCCATTTATGCGACTACTATGAGAAATGAGACTAAATTGAGGTTGTTATCAGGATTCGTTGTTAGAGGTCCACACACTGCTAAACATCCAACTGATCGAGTCAATTATCAGATTTTTGAATTAGCCGGTAATACTTCTTTGGCAATAAAATTACAACAATTCATCAAGAAAGCTACCATAATTTATGATACATTGGGAAGATGCTGGATAGTTAGGCAAAACGCTATGAATGACCCACCCTATTTGGCATACATTAACAATTCAACGTTTTTGTCAGTAAACATGTTAGGAGAACTCGTTCTAAATGACTTAAGAAAAGTGGACGAATACATTTTGGATTTATAAAGATTTAGAAACTCCTGACACAGACGCTCTTCACGACACTGAACACAAATTAAGTAATATTGATGAAAAGAAATTAGCCATTGAGGACAATACTCAAAGAAATGCACCCTTTATGAAAACAAAATTCAAAGTATTGCCTGAGTCTTTTATAGATAATATAGAAACAACTTGTTATGAGGATTCATCAATGATAGATGTTTTGATGGAGCATTTTATATTTCGACCGAATACCGAATATTCTATAATTGCCAATTACATCAGAGATCAATGGATTAGAAGTGGGAAAAATTCTTACACTTTTTACGCTGCAGGAGCGATAAGAAAGTTAGAACAGGTTTAAAGGATGCACTAGGAATAGGAAAGAAGAATGTGATCATCATCCAAACTTAGTACAGCCAGAGTATTATGTACCAGAGAAATTAAGATATTCTGCCTGGTTGTCCAATGTAATCTTCGATCTTGCATCTCCTAACGAAGAAGGGTACAATACTTTTGATTATCTGCAAAAGCAAGAAACAAATAGTAATCATCCAATTGGTAAAATAGCCCAGAAAACAGTGAAAGAATTTTACAGTTTATATGGAAAACAAAAGAGGATTTGATCGGAAAAGGAGAGGGGCACCAAAATACCAAGTTGGCGATTGGGTCGTCATCAAAAAGACGCAATTCGGAGTAGGGCAGAAAATCTCGCCCAAGTACTTGTGCGGAATATATAAAGCCCTTTTTCGCTGGAGGAAATTCCCAGAGCAGAACAGTCCGAAACCACAGCTAATAGAAATTTAACCACCGGCGAAAGTGATTTTTTGGGGGGTTTGAAAATACATTCGGGCCGAATGTCTCTCAGGAGGGCCAAGTAGGAAAATGATGGCGTAAACGCACAAATTAGTATACGTGTGAGCGCAGTCGTGCAGTTGAATTTAACAAAAGCAAGGCGCCATGTTGTGTAAAGAATGTTTTTTCGTTCTCTTTTTGGAAAGCTGTCAACGAGATAACATCTTCGCTTTATGTGTGTACAAATATTAATAAATAAATTTTGAAGTAAATTAAAATTATTACGTACATTTTTCTCACTTATATATATATATATATATATATATATATATATATATATATATATATATATATATATATATATATATATATATATACATATATATATATTTATATATATATATATATATATATATATATATATATATATATATATATATTCATGTTTCAGGCCGCTATCAATTACCTTGCTGTCTAGTTAATATTTTTAAAATTTAAAATTTTTAATAACTAAAGGCACAAGAGGCATTATATATTTTTGTTTTTACTACCATACTATTTCATCAACTTTTGAACAATATATAATAAAATCTGGCCAATAATAAGAAACAAAAAAAAAATTATAAACTGTGAATTTTAAATTATAATGAGATTCGATAAATGGTAAATTTTTATCGTACTTTTGAATATATTTTAATCGCGCATAACTACAACTTAAATTATTAATTTACAAAATTATGACCAGATTTGCTATACATATATTTTATTTAATAACAAAAAAAAATAACAAATCAAAATTAAATTCGACCAAATAATAATTTTTTTTTTATATAATCCCTGAATTAAATTTCACTTTTTTAATTATATATTAAAATTAATATATATATTATTATATCACATTTTATTTTAATTTTTTTATTTATTTAGTTGTTCCCGCACAAACAAATCAAAATTCTTTAAATTTAAACAAATACTATTTTTTTTTTTTTAATTTTTCGATTTTAAATTGGTCCATATTTTTCTTTTTAATTAATCTTTTTTTCATAACTAAAATTAAATTAAATATGGTTAAAACGATTTTATATATGTTATAATAATTTTTTTTTATAAATTGGTTTTGTATACCTATATTTTGTATATTAATTTTTAATTATATAAATTTTAAAAATTTATGTTTTTTTAGTAAATAAAAAAAATTTTATTTTTTGTTTTAAGACACCAAATTTATCAATTTAAAAAAATTTAAATTTAAATTTAATTTTTATATTCGTTTTCATCTATAATTATATCAAATATACATAAAAATTAATTAATTTTTTTTAAATCACATATTTTTAAATTAATTATTATTTTTTAATTTCAACATTTTTTAAAAAGTGTTTACTAATTTATTTTGCTGTTCCCACAGTAAGAGAGTAATAAGTAAAATAATTAAAAAAAAAAAATACATTAATTTTTTTAAAAAGAATTTTACAATGTAGAGAACATTTTGACATTTTATTTTTAAATAAAAATTAAAAACGATGGCACAAAATATGATGATCTTCAAGCACATAATATATGGTGTGTTTTAAAAAAAAAAAATACTGAATTGTTGCACTTGGCAGTGAACGATTGAATAAACTAAAATATATTTGTGTAATTGTGGTGCTATTGATTTGTGCAGACCACCAATAATTATTTGGTTAAATTTATTATAATATATAAAACATAATTATTAGTTTACCCCACGTGGGGCGCCAAAATACAGTTAATAAAATCTTGTGCCATTTTGATTTAGATTAAAATAAAAAAATGTTTAAAAAAAAAAACTGAAACACACTTAACAGAAAAAATCTTTACAAAAATATCGATAACATATAATAATATTTTTTTTAAAAATATAAATACATTTAAATCATGTACATTTAAATCATGTATCATGTAACCTTTAATAATTAAAAAAAATATATTTAGATTTTCACTTTATAAATTATTTAATAAATCTGATCCCATAATCGGATCACCAACATCAAAACTTGTTAAATCATCAATATCATCATCGTCAGCCATGGGTAAAGTTTTATCAATGTCACTACCCTGATTATTATTATTATTATTATTATTATTATTATTATTATTACTATTTTGATAGTATAACAATTTACCACGTTCCAAAGTATTACCACTAATTAGAAAATCTCGATTACCAGGACTATAACGAAATGGTTGAACCGATATTGAATTTGGTGTGGTCGGCACCGATTTTGAATTATCAAACGTTTTTATATGATTTGAATTTAAATTACCATTATTCGAATTAGTATAGTGCATGTGATGGGGTAATGGTGTCGATGGCACCGAACGCGATACACTTTGATTATAATTTGCGCGTAAATCTAATTCGGGTATTATATCAATATTACCAACCGCGTCACTATTATCGATCATATTCGGCATAAAATTATTTTCAATTTTAATCGCTTGTAAATTTGGTTGTTGGCCTTGTGAATTTCCTGACGACGATTGTGCACCACTACTATTGGTGAATATATCTAAAATATTTGGATTATTAAAATCGGTAAATTCGGATGGTACCGGAGTTTGGGCAATCGAATTGCATGTTGAGTAATTTTGATGAAAATCAAACGCGGTACTAAATCCGGGACTGTTACGCAATGGTACGCTTTGTGAACGTGACTCGAGCGGATACATATCGGATGAACATTGAGATTGTTGGCCACCTGCAATCGATGTAAAATGGTAATTTATTGGATTATTGTAGCGCATTTGGATGACAGGACTAGGAGGAGCTGATGCTGATATTTCTGTTTTTATATTATTATTTATATTACTATTGTTGTTGTTATTATTACTATTATTATTATTATTATTGCATAGTGGTTTTGAAAAAATTGTTTGATTTGTTTTTAACATAGTTTCAAACATATTTTCGGCCGCAACCGTCATATTTAATAATGATAACTTACTCGGATTCGAATTACGATTTGATGATTTGGTTTTTGCCACTTGTGTCCCAATCGGACTTATAAACGGGTTCATAGTATTTTGTTTCGTGTTATTATTATGCGACGGTGGTACACCATGCGAATGTTGATTGTGATACGATGGCGGTGCATTTAATGTTGAAACGTGAGGTGAATGTGGGCCTGGAGAAATTGGAACAAAATTTAAATTACGTCGTCGTGCGGTTGGACTTTGTAAAGGTAAATTTAAATTATCAACATTTGGATTGTTATTATTTTGATTTGGTGGCGGAATATTTAAATTTAGTTTACGTTTGGGCCCTTTTCCCGAAGTCTGTCGTAACGTATTATAAATTTCACTTGGAATATTATTCATGTGACGCTGTGATAGCATTGCCAACGATGCTGAAGCTGATCCCTGATAAATCGAGTGATTGCCACTATTATTAGTACTATTGTTACCTGAACCACTACCACTGCCTACGACATATTGATTTTCACCTGTTTGTACCAAATTTGATAATACTTTGGGCGGTTCTAATTTATTTGCGTTGGTACTTTGCAAATTTTGGGTTAAAAACGATCGTAGCTGTGATATTTTATCGTCCGGATTACGATTTAATTCTTTTTTACCCTCTGCATTTAACGCATAGCTTTCTAATAATGGAATGCTAGTTTGTACTTGACCTAAATCTACTTCAAAATCATTACTATTATTCTTATTATCATTATTTTGAAAATATTGTAATAATTCTGCTTCCTGTTCTTGTGAGTTATCGCCACCATTTAAGTAATCGTCCAATGCATGTTTGTCCATATTACAAATACTTATAACCCGCTCCCGTGGTATAATAAATTCATTTGCTATGTCGTGTTTCTCGTCGTTAATATTTAAATTCATTGGCGCGTTTGATACGCCCGATAAAAATGTTTCTGAATTAGAATTGGTCGGGCCACCAACATGTTGTGTCGATTTACCCTTTTTACGGAATGGAAAATTAAATGAATTTTCTTTGATAGCCCATCGTTTCGATACAATCGCATCACTACTATCAACAATATTCGATGATATCGTATTGATCGATGATGGTGGTGCCACATTATTTATATTACCACTCCACAATCCTTTCGATTGTTGAGCTTGCCTAACTTTTTTACAATAGATATTATTATCGATCGGTTCAGTTTTTAATGTCGATAATGTATTTGATAATTGTTGTTGTTGATCTGCTGTTGTACCAACTAGATTACCTATATTTAATTTACTCGTTGCAATTGATTGATTTGTTGATGTTAAAACTTTTCTTATAATTGTTGTTGATGTTGTTGATTTATTTGTCGATAAAGTATTATCAGTATCAATTATATTATTATTATCACAGTCTAAATTTGTACCTTGAAGATTTATTTCTAATGAGTTATCAGTTTTATTATTTTTCTGATTACAATCATTTGTTAAATTTATTGGAATTAAATTACTTGATTCATCATCATTTATTTCAGTTTTAATATTATTTATTTTATTGAATGTATCAAAATTTTCACTTTGCGACGATGATGGCTGAACATCAGATGAATGCGATAGGTTACGCAATTTCTTTTTTCTTCGTTTTGGTTTTTGGCTATTTGCATCCTATAAAATTGTGGTGGATAATAAAAATTAAAAAAAAAAAAAAAAAAAAATATTTATTATATATAATTTAAAAATGTATATAGACATAATAATTTTATTTATTAATTATTGGAGGCTTGTTATATGCCGTCATACAGAAATTATCAATATGCAAATAAAAAAAGGTTATCAGATTTTTGTTGACAATTTTTTATTTTGTCACAATAATACGTGTGAACAAGTGTTGGAATTATTTAGATACCGAGCAATTGGCACACTGATAACGACCGGTGATGACGATGAACACAACTATGACCCCCTGTTGGAGTGCAGAATTCATAGGCATGAACCATCGTCCATGCCAGTACAGGCTGGCTGGAGCAATCTATGTGCAGATAGATATTTAAAACGCGAACCTGTATTTGCTCGTCCTGGATTTGGCTAGTAATGGCGTAAAGTAGAATGTACGTTAAGTTAACCGCGAAAGGGTTGGGAGAGCTTCGGTCCCAGAACAGATTGCATGGAATAAACAAAACAGAAAAAAAAATATTTAGATGTGGAACTGGACAGACAGAACGATTGAATAAGGTTCTTGGCAGAATTGTTGTTTTTTAGATAATGTTTTATGGATATTACTTGCTGTTTATTCCCTAGATGGCAACACTATTTTTAGTTTATAGTACACATGAGGTTATTGGTCCAGAAACGTGTTTTGGGTAATATTTTTAGAAATAGAAGTGAAAATAAGACAAATTTTGTGAGGTTATGTCCAGCCGTGATCGCGAAGTGAAAATTGTAACCGTCGAGCAAAATTGTTAAGAAGATGGATTCAGAATTGTCCAGAGTAAGGAAATTACAAGGAATTGAAAACAGGAATCTATGGAAATTCCAAAATCAGATAATTTTGAACTCAATTGAAGCATGGGACATAGTAAA
The DNA here is from genome assembly GCA_963556175.1 of Tipula confusa. Classification (NCBI taxonomy): domain Eukaryota; kingdom Metazoa; phylum Arthropoda; class Insecta; order Diptera; family Tipulidae; genus Tipula; species Tipula confusa. The sequence continues at coordinate 174,552,416 of OY744476.1, read as the reverse complement.
TGGCACAAACCAACAACCTGCACCCGTGGGCACAGATGCGACGTCTGCTTAGAAAAAGGAAAATGCCGAAGCGATACGAAAATGGAATAAATTGCAGCACATGATATTGCAGCACATATCTCAAAAATTGAAGATATATCTAAGACTACAGGCAATGGAAGAGAAAATTGAAGATAACGGAGTAATGACCAAAATTCTCCTAACTAAGATTAATAATTGAAGACATGAGACAAAGTCAAAGCGAAGTAGAAGTTAATGCACTTCTAATGTAAGAGTAAGCAGTAAGAATCATTTTTCCAAGTATAATATTGGTAACAAAAAAACTCAGTATATTAAGAATAAAAACGATGACCAAAAAAATACAAGAAGAAAAGCTGGTAAATGTAATATTTGTCAAAAACCTGGACATTGGGCAGCAGAATGTTGGAATAATCCAGAAAATAAACATTATAAATTTAAAAATTCCAACGTTACGGAAGAAGAGAGAGGTAATGTTCTTATAAGCGAAGCATTTGCCTCAGTACAAAAGACAGCGAAAACTACAGTTAAGGTCTGGTATATGGACACTGGAGCGAGCGATCAAATGACTCATAAACAAAAGTTATTCATAAACTACACACCAATGAAAGATGGCATCAAAATAAAAATTAGAGACGGAGAAACCATTTCAGGCAAAGGTCGAGGTAGCATAAACATTTCAACATTTAATGGGAAAAAAATGGACAGAATGTCACCTTTCAAATGTACTCTACGTGCCTAAAAATAAAATCTCTTTTCTGGCGGTGTGGCGGTGTTTTTAAATTCGTTAAAGAAGGCAAAACCATAGCTGTAGGTGAGAGACAAAACAAATTATTTGAAATGAAAATTAAGATAATGCAAATCGGAAATGGCAAAGAAAGATCTGTAGACTATCAAGCGTGTATTTCTGAGAAAAGTTCCTTTCAAGAATGGCATCAAAAATTAGCTCATCAAAACTACACTCAAATTAAAAAGATTTTAAAAAATTATGACATTAATCCAAAAGGAGATGACAAAATAGGCTGTGAGCCTTGCGCTCACAGAGAACTTTTGTAGAACTTTTGTAGAAGCTGCTCGTACAATGTTACATGATGCAAAATTTGAACTTAAATTCTGGACAGAAGCAGTAAACACTGCGATATTCAGGAATTCCATATATTTGGAGAAAGTTTACGTGAAATTGCCTGAAAATAAAGTACAGAAGCTTGACCTAAAAAGGGAAATAGTTTACTTTATAGGCTATGGCGATACTGTAAAACGTAACAGAGTTTGGATTCCAGAGGAAGAAGTTGTATTTCTACTAAAGAAAATCAAAATCAAGCACTATTGTATCTCCCTGATGAAGAAAATACACAATTCAAAAATAGTCAGGCTGAAAGAAAAGATGACGAGCAAATTGAAGAAAATTTAGAAAATCTTAAGTTACCTAACCGATTATCTGATTCAGAAGAAGAAAATGAAAAATTTTGTACGCCACAAGCCGAAAGGAGTACAGGAATACAACTAAGTATGGTACTAATGCACAATAGTGGAAACAAGCTATGGAGGAGGAAATGAATTTCTTAAAACCCAGCAAAGTGTGGGAGCTCGTTGAAGTACTAAAGAACTCGACCATAGTTGAAAATAAGTGGGTTTATAAATTAATAACTGATACGAATGGAAATATAAAAAAATTTAAAGCCAGATCAGTAGCCAAAGGCTTCTTTCAGCGTGAAGCATATAGACTTCAACGAAACCTTTAGCTCTGTAGTAAGGTTCGACTCTATTTGAATATTGTTTAATGTGGCCGTTCAAGAAAATTTAGTACTCAAACAGTTTGACTTAAAGACTGCTTTTTTAAATGGTGATATAGAGGAGGTTATATACATGAAGCAGCCAACAGGATTCAACGATAGTACAAAAAGAGTATGTAAACTACTAAAAAGTTTATATAGTTTACGTCAATCGTCTAGATGTTGGAACCGAAGAATAAAAGTTTTTCTAACAAACTATGGACTCAAAAATAATCAAAAATAATATGGTGATACTGCTAGTGAGCAGCTATATAGATGATGGACTAGTAGCTGGAATCGACGAAGAGTCTGTGAATGATTTCTTATGCGCACTTGAGAGAGAATGTGATATCACTTCGGACGATGCTGATACATACTAACCTTGGTTTACAGATTGCAAGACAAAACGATGGCTCTATTCTCTTACGTCAAAGTAAAATTCCCAATAAATTTAATTTAGAGCAAGGAAATGCTCTTGCAATACCAGCCGATCCACATCAACAGTTGAATGTAAATTTAAATGATGATGAGAAGACTGAGTTAACAACTGCTCCCTATCGAGAAGCTGTGGGCAGCTTGTTATATTTATCAAAAGGTACGAGACCAGATATATCCTTTTCGGTTAGTATGGTTAGTCGATATATGGAAAAACCAACGAAATTGCTGCATTGGAATGCAGTCAAGAGAATAATGAAGTATTTAAAAAGAACTGTTGATTATGGTTTGCACTTTAAGAAACAGAAAACATTATCCTTATGTGGCTACAGTGATGCAGATTTTGCAGGAGCTATTGAAACACGCAAATCAACTACAGGATTTATAGTTATTTGGAGTGGCTGCGTTGTTAGCTGGTGTTTTCAAAGACAGTCTACAGTCGCCACCTCTACAACTTATTCGGAATACATTGCAGCCTTTCAAACAGTCAAGGAAATAGTTTGGTTCTTAAAGTTAATCGAAGAGATCTATCCTTATCAAAATATTGCTATAACTCTCTTTATTGACAATCAAAGTACGCTTGAATTGATTAAAAATCCTGTTCTTCACAAACGAAGTAAACATATTGACGTACAATAACACTAAATCCGAGAACAGTATGACAAGAACGTTTTTCAACTCAAATACATCAACACCAAGGATCAGCCAGCAAATCATACAACAACAACCAAGGGGTAAGACAAAGATCTGCACTCTCGCCACTTCTGTTCCTAGTAGTATTAGATAGTGTCATGTGAGACAGCGTGACCCCAACGGCATCCAATAGGGGGACTAACAGAAAAACTCAATTATCTAGATTACGCAGATAGCTTATGCAGTGCCGATCTAGCGAAAGAGGTTGGCCTAAAAATAAATATCAAGAACACCAAGACGAGGAGACTTAACACACCAATATATATCAACCAAGAGAAAATAGAAGAGGGTAATGAATTCTTATACGTTTGGCTGCACACTAGCTTAAACGGGTGGAACAGACGAAGACATCAATAAACGGATCAATAAAGGCAGAACAACGTACAACACGCTACACAAAGTCTGAAACTCATCTGTCCTATCCCGCAACACCAAGCTAAGAATGTTCAATTCATGTGTGAAATCGATGTTGCTTTAAGGCTGTGAAACCTGGAAACAGGTGCAAAAGATCAATAACAAGCAGCAGATGTTTGTAAACAAATGTCTTAGAAGAATACTGAGGGGCTTCTGGCCCAAAAAAATTATAAATGTTGAGCTCCTTCAGTCATTGACTTTAATTAGGAAACGCAAATGTAAATGGATTGGCCACACTCAAAGGAAGTCATGGGTACCGGTCGAAACTGGATATTTTACAACTGGATTTGACGAAACCGGATAATTCAAAATTGGATAATTCAAAACGAGATAAGGTACAAAACGAGGTATGGTACACCACTGGATATTTCGACATGTGATTTAAACTTAAAATGATTTTTTAGGAAAGTTCTGGAATATGGCCAATTAGGGAGGAACTCGGCGAGTTGTTAACCGATTTTGATGAAATTCGATATGTAGGATGAAAATGTTGGATAGGGGCAGTAGCGGACCTGATGGAAACATACGAAATTGACGGAAAAACGGTATTGGCAGCGACAAGATTGAGATAAGAGGCAAGCGCTATGAAGTGGTTTGAGGGGCGACAAGAGGAAAGGGCATCGTGGAGCCATCTTAAAGAAGAAATGAAGAGGGACTTTACATAATGATGGATGTGACTGGAATCGTGAGGAAAGGGGACCAGTCATTAGTAAATTACTTCTTGGAAGTGGAATGCATGGCAATGGATAAGATAGACGAATACGATTTAACAAGAGCAATCGTTAAAAGAAGCGCTGACGAGTTATTACAATCGGGAATCAATCCAGTGACGGTAGTAAGAAGGATTGAGCAGTGGGAAAAGGTGCGGTTGTTGAACCAGCATGTTAGTGGTTAAGAAGGATTGACAAATAAAAGGTAGACTAGATATGTGTCGAGCAACGATGAAGTGCTTTGTATTTGCGGAAATGTAGTTCATTTAGAGAAAAACTGCGAAAAAGGGCGAACTAATATAAAGTTAATTTAGCTACATATGTCAAGGGGGGATTGAATGTGGATGGGCGAGGTGACAGCGGAGATAGAAACAGGGAGAGATCATTTGATTCTCAACGGACTAGTAGATACTGGATGTGCGGTAAGTGCAATCAATACCAACAAATTGAAAAAGGGAAATATATTGGGAAAATGAATGTAACGGGTGGGCCATTTAAAAGTTTAAATTTAAAAATGCAATAAAACAAAAACGGTTTAAAATTTTGCCATTTTTTGTTGTGAAGTACAATTGTCTCGGTTAGAGATGGAATATTATTTCATTCATATGGCTGGGCTGGGGTACCTCACAGTACCCCATTCGATCGGGCCAATTTTCGAGCATTTTTTCGAGTGTATCGGGTCGTATCTCGGCGATGGCATCACAAATGTTGGCCTTCAAATGCTTAATTGTCTCTGGTTTGTCGGCATAACACTTTAACGGCGCTTCACACAAAAAAAGTCCAATGGTGTTAAATCGCAGCTTCTTGCCGACCATATGACATCACCATTTCAGCTAATTAAACATCCATCAAACGTTTGACGCAATAAATCGATTGTGGCATTAGATGTGTGGCAAGTTGCGCCATCCTGTTGAAACCAAACATCGTTCACATCAATACCATGAAGAGCGGGCGCAACAAAATCGGTTATCATGGTACGATAGGTGTCTCCATTGACCGTAATGGTTGCGCCGTCCTCGTTTTCAAAAAAATATGGGTCAATGATGCCTCCGCTCCACAAGCCGCACCAATCAGTCACTCATAATGGGTGCATTAGCTTCTGTAAGACCACGTGTGTGTTTTCTGAGCACCAAATACGGCAATTTTGCTTATTAACGTACCCACCAAGATGAAATGAGCTTCATCCGAAAAGATGATTTTTTTTTGGCAAAATCGACATCATCGTGCAGTTTCCCGTTGGCCCATCTAGCGATGTGAAAACGAAGCGGATGATCATGCGGCTTTAACTGTTGAACCAATTGAACTTTGTAAGGCGTCATACCGAGATCTTTTCGCAAAATTCGATGCAAACTGGTGCGTGAAATGTTCAATTCTTGAAAACGATGACGAGTTAGTGTTGATGGATTTTCATGCACACTCTCAACCATAGCTTCGATATTTTCGGGTGTACGCACTGTACGAGCACGCTCAAGTCTTGGCGCATCAACAATGAAACCAGTTTCACGAACTTTAACAAAAAACTTGCGTATACCGGGCACTGTTGGTCCTTCTCTGTGATCAAATTTTCACATTTTCGTGCAATTTCCGACTTTGTTTTGGAAATAAATTTCCAATAAATTCCAACGTTGCTCAAGCGTAAATCGATTCATTTCGTTCAATGGAGATAATATACTGAATTTTGTGACAGAATAGAATGACATAAGTATTGCCAGATTAGAAATAACCGGTGGTTCAAATTTAAACCAATAGATGGCCACCCTTTATAAACGGGAATTTAGGGGAATAAATGGGTCTAAACTTAAGATAATAGGATAAGTAGAAGCTAGAGTATTTATGGAAGGAAATAAACAAGTGGCTGATTTATTGGTGGTGCCAGATGTAATAATAGCGAATGATCTTCTATTGGGATGGGATTTTTTTTAGAAAGTAATGGAATGAGACAGGTTGAAGTAAAGGAGAAAATCAGAAAGCGGGACAAATAAAGGCTGAGTCAGGAATGTAAACAGCTAGATATTATTTTGTAAAATAGAAGTAGAAGAGAAAGGTGATGAGTGGGATTTAGAAGTAGGAGATGATAGAACTACTCGAATAGAGGAGAAGAATATAGGAGATTTTTGTGAGGAATTACGTAAAAGGAAATTGTAAGGTCGGAGCGTCTGTGAGGTACAAAGTGAGGATTAGATTAAAAGAGCATGATGGAACCAGAAACAATTAAAGAAAATATGAAGGAATTATTAAGGGAGGGGGAAATTATGAGTAGTGAGTCAGAGTTTTCCAGTAAAAAAAGTGTTTGTAAAAAATATGGACGGACGACTAATGTCGATTTCGATTGAAGAATAAAACTTGCACTGAGTGCAAAAAGGGTACTCGATTTACCCTGATTATGTTCGATTGATGAAAAAAAAACTGCTCTGACAGCTAATTTGACAGCTCTAGTGCAAGTTTTGCTACTCGAGGTTTTTTGGTCGAGTAACCCCTACTTTACACACACCAACAAATATTCTGTTTATTTGTCAACAATTTATTTGTCAATGACGGGTAATTTGTTTAGCGGAAAATTTGAAACATAATTTAATTTGAAATAAAAAAATCATAAATTTGAAATGTAATTTTGCATTATGGTTTGTGTGTAATTTTATTCAATTGTGTTTAAAGTTTCTGTTAATTATTCTGTTAATTTTTTGTAAATTATTGTCTATTTCTTATTAGAATTTTTGATAGTCAATAGATTTTGGCAAAATACATATTTTGACAGAACACATAAACACATGCATAAAGCTGTCAGAGTAATTTTTATGTTCGTTTGATTGAAAAAATCAGTGTACTCGACCAGAGTGGGGTAAAAATCAATCGAAATCGACATAAGGATGTGCATTAATAATCGAAGTTTAAACGAGTTAGTGGAACAAGAACACTATCCAATGCCAGTAATAGAAGACGTTATACAGAAGTTGCAGGGAAAACGATATTTTACATCATTAGATTTAAAGAAGGAACATAGCTTTTGAGAGTGTGGGCAGATAATAAGGTGAAATTGCAGTTGAAGAAATGTAGGTGGATGCGGATAGCCGAGGGAACACCAGAAGCGGTGGAGGAATATCCAAGACCCGAAGATGTTAGAGAGGTACAGAGGTTTGTAGGATTAATAGGGTACTTTAGACAGTTTATTTTTAATTTTAAGGATTGGGTAGCGCCACTTTTGATGGTAATGAAAAATAATATAAGTTTGTAAAGGAAAAAAATCAAGAAGTGGCGTTTTGTACACTGAGACACAAATTAGTAGAGAAGCCAGTGTTGAGAATATTTTCGCATAAAGCGGAATAAGAGTTGTATACAGACGCAACAGCAGGAGGGTTTGGACGATTTTATTTCAGAGAGGAGGGATGGTTAAGAAAAAACATTAGTCCAAAGAAATAGAGGTGGGCATTATGAGACGTAAAAATGAGTTCGACTTTGTAATATAACATAGAAAAGGAGATAAAATTAAACATGCAGATATGTTGAGTAGGATAAATATATTGTTACTGGATGAGGTAGTAGAATTGATCTCTTCTTGGAAGAAAATGAAGATAAAAAAGATGAAGGGTAGAAGGTGAGGTTGATGGTAGCTCAGTTAAAGGATGATAAGATATTAAGAATGAAAGAAGAGGAAATAAGAGATAACATTGTTTTTACCGTGTTTGAGATTCAATGAGAAATTGGTGTATAAAGAACAAAGGTTGTAATGAAAACTAGAAAAGGGCATCAGCATATATTGTTCGTGGTACGAAATATGTAAGATTATTTCAGGTGAAGTCAGCACCTGAGAAAAGAATGGGGTAAAACATGTAGAAGTAGCGGTATAGGCGGGTAGAAATATTCAATAGGACAATGGTACCAATATTAGCGAATAAGGAGGGAGTAGACTGGTGTAAATTATTAAAACAGGCAGAATTTGTGGTACGACGGGAAGCACTGCTGCTAGATTGTTATATGGGGTAGATCAGAGATTTGGACAAAAATTCAAGACGAAGAAATCAAGGGACGTGATAAATAGGTCAAATATAGCACTAGAAGAAACAAGGAACAGACGAAAGGTGGTAGGTAGACAGAGTAAGTTATATGGGTAGTTTCAGGGACCGCAGTTTAAGGTTTTGAAAAGAATAGGTATTTAGTATCAGAAATAGAGGGAGAAATGAAAGAGATAGAACTAATGATGATAATTATTGTAGGATGGTGATCGAGACAAAACAGGGTGACGACAGGAGGGAAGATAGCTATTTGAATACTGATAGAAACTTAGAGTGTGAAGGGAACATTGATCGGGTATGGGCAACACGAACCGCACTTGCTAGTAGAGGCAACTTTGTGAAAAGGCCGAAAAAAAAGGAGGCCGTGAAGGAGTATAACGTGTAATAAGGGTATACGAATATTTAGACATAATAAAGAGAATATTATAGTAAGGCCTATATCTGATTTTTGCCAGTTCTAGCATTAAAGTCATCAAGCACTACTCTGACGTCGTGCTCCGGTATAGATCCGATCAGATCATTCAAATTGTTGTAAAATGAGTCTATCTTTAGGTTGGCTTACATCAGTGAACGCAAGAATACAAATGATTGACAGTTTGTCAAGTCGCATGCGTAAACGTAGCTTACACATACGATTATCAACTGCTTTGAAATCCAAAACCGCCCTTTTCACCTTTGGTTGAAGAAGAAAACCAACACCAAGATTTCTGAGGTCATCTCCAATGTAAAGCCACGTATAGCGTTGATACATGGTCTCCACTTTTTGGCCATCGAGTTTCTTGGAGAGCAACGAGTTCCACACGATACTCTTTTATGGTTGATATAGTACCATCAAACGTGCTTGGCTTTCTTAGCGACTGTACATTCCACGTACCAATCTAAAAACCGTGTATCCGTTACCATAAGCGGGGTTTGGTTAACTTTTGGCGGTATCCTTATTTTGTAGATAGCGATCCAACCTTTTTTTAGTCGTCTCCTATGACAATACAAGAATGCTGTGGTAGAATTCTAAGCATAACATGCTCGTTCATAAATCTTTTACGAGACATGGCAGTGCCCCTGTCCACAGGGGCGATTTTTTTTTTAAACAAACTTGATAGGGGATTTATTTGCGCGTTGAGTCCTTGGACTGGATAGTGAATTTATTGAATGTATGCATTTCAACCACCCAACATACTTTAGAAAACAGCTTGAATCGAATTTAAATTAAATTTAAAATTGATTTGACCTTGATAAAAATGAAAACCTATAACCAAATTTTATAGAATATAAACATTTTAATCGAATGAGTATAACTAAAATTTAATTTTTAAATGTCATGAGCTACCGCTAAAACATCAACTTTGAATTTCGGTGAGTATAAATTTTGAATATTTTACATACATAAGATTAAATAGGTTGATAGAGCCTGATTATGGTACAATAACAACAACAATTACGTACCGCATCAACAATGCGATTCTACATTCAGATTACTGCACTTATGATGTGTTTATAGGATCGATCACTAGATCTTGACCAGGCAGTGTACTCGCAGTGTTTTCACTTCATGAACGACATCCGGTTTTTTTTTTTTGTGGAATTCTTGATCTCATGGTCGAAGAGAACTCGGTACATTAAAACTGTAAAATTTATGCCACTAATCGAAAATTTTCAAAATCAACGTTACATGCCCCATGGTATTTTTATTTTGTCGACCGGGAGAGTAACGAGTTCTAACCGATTTATGCTAAGAATATTATGCTCATATAACAACAGAAGAATTGCATTAAAAGATTTATCTAATCGACGTGCGATGAAAATGTATCTCCATTGTGTAAAATCACAGGCCAATATGTAATGATCCAACAGGACAATTTTTTTAATAATAAAAGTAACTATTTTCCAGCTAGAATCAGATTTGAAAGATTTACCAAAAATAAACATGACCACCTAATACATGCTACAGTCTAATGAATATTCTCTAAATTCATTCTATATAATATATAGATAAGAATATCAGAATATACTGTACAATGGGGAAATCTTGTAGTAATCTTTGACAGTATTTAAATGCTATGCTTATCGGTGAGAGAGCTGTGCTCTTTCCCCTTGGAAGTTCAATAATCATTAACAGAGCTAATAAACACAACGTTATCTGTGCTTTAGTTTTTTTCTCATTTATGATGAAGGAATCTATCGAATTCTAATTAATTTTTTTCAAAATGTACGCTACTACATATTTTGCATTTTATGGTCTCAATTTTTTTTTTCGATTTATAAAAATTAAGGCATTTGACATGTTCTATAGGTAGCCAAGACACAAAACAATGCGATTCCAATAGGAATTTTGTAAAAATTAAATTATCCAATTTTATGTTAATAAAATAAATAATTAATAGTGCTTACCATTTTTTTTCGTTCCTTTAATTCACGTTGATACATTTTCTTTTGAATTAATTGTCTCGAACTATTTAGCGACGATGATGTTAAATTCAAATTATTTTTTATATAATCGGATAAATCTTTTAACGAATCAAACGATGTGTTTAGCATACTTTCGGCCCATGTTTTAATTGTACACCACGAATCATCGTCGTTAATTAATTCCTCTTTAATCGGTTTTAAATCAGGTAGTACTGGTGGATCAAGTTTAGTTGCTTTTCGCATAGCTGCATAACAATAACGTGAATGACCTCGTGTACCTAAACGACGGGGACGTATACCCGGAAATACTTGTTTCATGACTTTACCAAAATCGGCAGTCGACAAAGGTTTAATTTCGACACGGGTACAATAGCTCCTAAAAACATAAAAAAAAAATGTTAAGTAAATCTTTAGTGAAAACTAATTAAATGATAAATATTTACACATAATCATCGTATACGTCTTGTTTAGGTATCGAAACATTAGGATCATGTTCCAAATGGGACCGTACCCAATTTATTGTGTGATTAATTTCAGAACGAGTTCCTAGAGGATTTTGTGGTTGCCGTAAAGGATCTGAAAATATATATATATGTTAGTTTTGTACGAAGCACACACTATATTATGATTTTATATACCAGTTTCTGGTGCCCCGCCAGGCATTCTCAGGTACAAAAGTAAACGTTCTGGAGGTGTTAAAGTTGAAATTTTTTCTAATATATGGAGAATTTGTTGCTTTGCATTATCACTAGAAAAAAAATAAAATATATTTAACAAATCAAAACTCGGGAACGTAATAATTATAAAAATTATATATTCTTTTCTTATTATTTTTCATTATGATGATTATTATTTACCCGATAGCAGTTTCAACAAACTGTTGAATGGTCCGGCATCTTTCTGTTTCATTTTCAATCGATGTCATAGCTGAATTTAATTCACAATTTTTATCATTGCTCGCACTCATTTTATGTAAATTACAAATTCTATCTAAATTTGTTAATAAATCGGTCGATATTGTATTTATTGTTGTAACTGTTGAATTTGTTGTGTCCATCGACATCGATAATTGATTTTTAAATGTTTTTTCATCGTAATTCAAACCACAATTATGAGAATTTAATAAATTATTTTTCCATAATTGGGATTGATTTGGTTTTGACATTATTTATACAGAACAATAATTATTACACTCTTATTGTCAACATTGAAAAATTATTTTTTTTTACGATTTTTATTAAAACATTTACACACAAATCACAAAATTAAAATGTACAAAAAAAAATTATCTACTATATTTATTCTACCATTAAATTAATTTACAAAAAAAAAAAAATCAAGAACTTTACCGTACAACATACTTTTACACAAAAAATTCTCCATTTTCTTTTTGACATTCAATTTCTTGAATCAGCTGTTATCATATGTAAAAAAAACATGTATTGCCATACGTAAAATCGTATTAGAATGTTTTCTGGATAATGCAGATTGGGGATTTTTTTATTTTATGGTAAACGAGCTTTATGGTAAATTAAAATTACGTATAAAGTCGTTAGCACATAAAATATCAACTATCCACCATTATAAATTTGTTCGAGTCGAACCATTTAATAGCCGTGTACGTTTCATTGAAAATTAAAAAAATGTTCAACATCTGATTATTTTGATCAAAAAGTGTAATCTTATCATAAAATGCAATTGAAAAAAAAAATTTTGTTATCTTAAGTGCATTTTATATTTATTTTAAGCACTGGGAGGTCTAACCAGTAAAATGTCGAGGAATCCAGGTAGTTTTATTATCTGATGCAAATTTAAGCAACATTTTTTGGGGTGAAGCGGTTTTGACTGCGAACTACTGGCAGAATGGACTACCATCAAGAGCTATTGTAAAGCAGATCAATGTTCATATTTTAAGTATAAAGGAAGTATAGGCGTTTATATTCTTCACATATGTAGACGATGTTGTGATTGCAAGCCAAGATGATAATTTAATTTACAACGCCATGCAGCTACCACAAGAAAATTTTCAAAAAAAAAAAAATTATCCGGGTCTGGATTGACAGAGACGAGAATGTGAATTTCAGATTATGTCAATCAACCTATATCGACAAAGCCGTAAATACACGGCCATTGTAGTGAGTGCTTTAATATTAACTCAAAAAATGATTCAACCATCAACAGAAGATTGGAATGAATTGAAGCGAATATTTAAAGGGTACTGCTGCAGACCTAAAACTTCATTTAAATGACAGTTCAAATTTGAACATGCAGATGTTGATTGGATATACTGATGCAGACTGGGCACCAAATAGTTTGGATGGAAAGTCGAATTCGAATGCGATCTATGTAGAAAATGTCTAACTACCGGACACGATTTGCACTAATATTGAGTAATACCTAGAGATGTAATGTGAAAAAATGTTTCAAAAAATTCACATAAATGGCTTAAAGATGGGCGCTACGAAGCTTTAACTCTTTCTTTTTTGTTGAATATCAGCACCTGAGCCACATGGAACAAACTATGAGGAATAGTCAAAAGGTGGCATATTACCTACCATCATGTGGCAATGAAAGAAGACAGCACAACAACAAAACTTTCATCGTCGTAAAAATTCAAAACATCTGGCAGCACCTATTCCTGCTTTGTTGATTTGTTCAGCTTAAAATATTCTCTTTGATATAGTTAATCCAAGCATCTTAAATGTGTCAAACGTAGCCTAACTGAAATCAACAGTCAGAAAAGATGGTAATTACCCATCAGCTCGGCCATAACAAACACAGGATCGAAATTTGGTGAGATTAAATTCAACCCTGTTGGCTTCACCCCAATCAAAAAATATATTGAAATTTCGCGTAAGATGATCCTCCATAGCCATTCTTTCTGCGGAAATATCGTTTTGCAATGAAGAAGGAGGTATAAACAGCAAGTTGTGGAAAGTTATCAGCATAGGAGTATATTGGACTGAGAATTGCTGATAGAAGATCATCTATGAAAATTAGAAAAAGGGAGAAAGGATGGATCCCTGAGGGACACCAGCATTTAAAAAATGTGGAACGGGCGTTACGCCAACCACTACCACTTGGATTTTGCGGCAAAGAAGAAAATTTTGAATCCATAAAATTAAAGAACCGTGAATGCCAACTGTCATTTAGACAGCAAACCATTGTGGTGCGAGCGATCAAATGCCTTCGAAATATCGATCGCAATGACTTGTGATTCACCATTGTTCAGTACAACATTAACTAAGTCACCGGCTTCCTGAAAACCCATACTAACGATCGGAAATGAGATAATTATCGTCCAAATGTTTCATCAGTTGTAAATTGATTATAGTCTCAAGTACTTTTTAAAGCACCGAGACAATAGCAATTGGAAGATAATTTTAAGGGTCCGATTTGTTGGTCTTTTTTGGTACAGGGTACACGTTAGCAGTTTACCAGATGGAGGAGAAAATGCTAGCAGCTTGATACATGTCCTGGAGCTATCGAACCTCTACGAACCGTTCCGCTGTGGGTATGAATTTTTTCTGTAGATGACTTGGTGTGTCTACCAATTTTGACTTGCTGGCAGGTTATGCACGACTGAGTCATCATTTTCACGTCTTTTTTTATTAAACGCCATATTACCTTATAATCAGTCAGTAATGGTACTGATGCCTTGACTTCGGGATGAACGAAATCGTGGCAGGAATCGACATTTTTCTTCGAAATTACTCCAAAATATATGGACTCGGCTTACCAGTGGACATATCACACCAATGGGATCTGTTCGAATTAAACTGTATCGGCACTTACTCAAACTTCAAAGCTGACTTGGCATCGTTCAGTAATTCTAACGGACGTTTGTCTTGCGATACGCGTAGGCAACGGCTGTCAATGCTCTCTGCCGACCCTATCAATTCCACTCGCAAAATTGCATCCGCAACTGCACTGTCTGCTCCGGGCACAAGTCGCAGATCAGTGGTAGACTGTTCTATATAGTCCAATTATCTGAGTTGTCTAGGAGATGCTTTGTCAAGAGTCTGCCTAAATGCATAGATCAATGGGCGATTGTACGTGAGTAACGTAAATTCACGACCTTCTAATAAATATTTAAAGTGTCTTATGTCCAGGTAAGCTCCCAGTCGTAGGCATTATGCTTCTGCTGCGTTGGTGTAAGGATTGAGAAAAAACCTAATGATTGCCAAATTTGGTCCACTAGCTGCTAGACTACCGCACCCACTGCAATGCTTGATATGTCTGTCATGATTGAAATACGTTCCGAAATTACGAGTTGTTGCCTCGCATAGTTTCAATTTGCAACTTTCGGGACCATACTATTTTTGCGATAATTTGTTAAAAAACTATTTAATGATGCCTGGTCGCGACCGGCAGCTGGGATAAATCGTCTATAAAAATTTATCATCCCCAAATCGTCATTGTTCGTTCAAACTGAGAAATGACTTTTACCCGCTCCTGAAATGGCAAAATTCATTCATCGTTCACCGAATGACCCAAAACTAATATTTCTGTTTGTGCGAAAACGCGTTTATTTACCTTAATGACTAGCCCCTGAAATGATTGTGCTGCATTTTTGAATCCAACTGTCAACCTGCAAATCTCGAACAAACCGAACGGCATTAATATGACCGTCTTAGGCATGTCATTTGGCCCAACAGGGTTTTGATGATAAGGGCGTACCAAATCAAGCGTTGTGAAAATTGTACACCCTGCTAGCTGTAATGAAAAGTCCTGTAGGTGTGGTATGGGGAACCGGTTGAGAATTGTCATGCTATTGAGAACGTGATAATCGCCACGTGGCCTCCATTCCCCGTTCTTCTTTCGCACTAAATCAAATAACTTATATTACTATAAGGGAAATCGCGTCGATTTTATGTGCCAACCAAATAACTTATATTACTATAAGGGAAATCGTGAACATTTCCATAGTAAATGCTAACGACAACATGATTTCGTTCAATTTTGTTTCGGATAAAAATTCTAGATGGCATACCAAACGTTTTTAACGAGAACAATAGATGGCACGTCAACCAATTTTTTTATTTTTTATTTTTTCATAAAATTTCATAACAGCTGTCATTAATGGTACTATTGTTGTTATTTCAAAGTGTAGCGTCTCACGTCTGTGAAGTGAATAATAATAATTTGTTTTGTGAATTAAAAGTGTTGTATATTTTGTTTTATAAAAACCTTTCATAAATTATAAAATAACATAAATAAATAAGTTATTTTAAAATAACATAAATATAAAGTGCTTGTTTTATCAAAATGCCGCTGAAGTGTTTTAATTGTTCAGCGAAGATTGGTTTGCATTCGTAAGTAGTAATTGATGCGAAAGATAGCTAAAACATAATTATTCATCACTTTAGATGCTAATTAACACAATATAAATATGTTGTTTGTTTTAAATTTATTAAAATGTAAAGTTTAACCTATAAAAAAGTGATTTTATACCACCAAGCAATTGGACTATTCGAATTAGTAGCTAATTTTAGATAAATTTTGCATATATTTTCGGTTAAAGGTTTTATTTTTACAATTTATATTGCCTCAAGCGTATACTGAATAAAAGAGCTGATTGTACCCTTTAATTTATAGCGCACCATCATCTGAAGATTACAGGAAAATTTGGCGAGATATTGTTCCAAATGTCAAAGCTAATGAATTGGATTATCCTTCATTTAAACTTTGTTCCAAACATTTCGAGGAAAAATATTTAACCACTGGTAATCATCTTACAAGAAATGCGGTACCTTCGAAATTTGTTTTGGACAATGACATGTGGTAAGTTAAACCAACATTTCTTTTTAATGTAATTATGTTAAAGCTTGTAATAATAAAATTGTTATATTTGCGCCTAGGTATACTATTGAATATGATGAGGATGCGACATTAAATGTTCCTACTGAAATAATTAACTATAAAAAGCCAGAATGTAATAAAATTTCATGTAATGATAACACAACAAACTTAGAAAACGAACCACCAAATTACCCTTCAACGTCAGCCATGAATACGCCACCGAATTATCCTTCAACGTCAATCACGACGTCACCACCAATCAAAAAAGCAAAAAGTGGAAATATTCTACCAACAACACCGCAATCAAGTGATGCCATTAGCCGTCAGTTCAGATATACTGGAGACATTGATGCATCTTACAATTACACACCACGTACTTCAAAGCGAGCTATATCCAAATTGAAAGAGGAAATTGGGAAAACTCGAAAATTAAACAAGGCTCTTGTCACAAAATGTAATCGTTATCAAAAAAAGGTACAAGATTTCGAAAATTTCATGAAGAGGTTAGAGAAAGAAGGGATTATTAGTGGAGGATCGCGTGATACATTAAATGTAAGAAAATTATTTTAATTAAGCGCTTTACCCACAGGAAATCAAAAAGAAAAATTGGATGAAAAATACTTAATACGGTTTTAATTTTTAGTTTTCTTACGGGCAAAGCACTTTAAAATCAAACATTTATTTATTTGATATATTATTGTATATATTTATATACATATATACAATATATTGTATATATTCAAGTATATTAAATATATATTTGATTGTATATACCTTATGTTATTTGCTATATTAATTGTCAATACTAAAATATTTATAATTATTTTTTTAATTTATTAGGACATAAGCCAAGAACAATCATTTATTTATGAATTAAAATCCGGTGTAAAATTTGGCAAATATACACCGAAGTTGCGTCAGTTTGCGATGACCATGTCATTTTTTTCAACTGCTGGTTATGAGCATCTTCGGCAATTTTTTATTAAAAGTATCAAACTACCACATATAAGGACCATAAGACAATGGTACCAGAACTCAACAGGCAGTCCTGGTATTACAATACAAGCCGTGGAACATTTGCGGCAAAAAATCCAAACAGAGAATAAAGATATCTATTTCTCCATAATGATGGACGAAATGTCAATCAAAAAATGTATTGATTGGGACAATAAAAATAAGGAGTTTGTGGGGTTTGTTAATTATGGCGCAGGGTGTTTGGATGATAATGTAGATGATGAACAAACACAGGCATCTAATGTGTTAGTGTTCTTCATTTGTGCTATAAATTTAAAATTTAAAATACCTATTGCATATTTTTTTATTAATTCCTTAAATGCAGCAGACCGAGCACATATAATAAAATTTGTCATATCCCACTTACGCGAGGAGTGTAATGCGAACATTATAACGTTAACATTTGACGGGCTTAAGGCAAATTTTAGTATGGTCAAATTGTTAGGAGCCGAATTACCACAAAAGCCTTATTTTTATGTCGAACCTAGTGATCAAAAAATTTTTATTTATTTGGATAATTGTCACATGATTAAACTTATACGTAATCATTTCAAATTAAAACGTACATTTTATACAAAAAATGACGATAAAATTGAATGGCATTACATTGAAAAACTAAATAATATTCAAACTGAAAGCGGACTTGCACTTGCACCAAGAATTAATGCCACACATATAAAGTTTGAAAATTCTATAATGCGGGTAAAATATGCAGTGCAAGTGTTTAGTCGCAGTGTAGCAAACGCATTAGAATATTTAAGCCAAACCGATCCAATATTTAAGGATTGTATGCCTACTGTTAAATTTTTACTAATTATTAATGATTGTTTTGATATTTTTAATAGTAATAGTTTAATGGCAAAATATTATTTTAAACGACCTCTCTCTAAATCGACACACGAAACTTTTTTTAAAAATTTAGAATATTTAAAACAAACTATCAATGAATTAAAATATGTTAACAAATATCATCAAAAATTAAATGTAATACAAAGTAATTTCAATACAGGATTTTTAGGTTTTTTAATAAATTCCGAAAGTCTAAAAATTATGTACAATGAATTAATTGTAAATGATAAATTAGATTATTTGTTAACATATAAGTTTAGCCAGGATCACTTAGAGTTGTTTTTTGGGTTGATTCGTTATCGAACTGGCCGAAACGACAATCCAACATGCAAACAATTTATAGCATCCTATAAACGGCTAGTTGTTAATAAATCTATAAAAGCGCAAGGTACGGGTAATGTTTCCTTGCCAGAAATATTAACTATTTCATCCAGCCGAAAGACAAATCAATTAAATTTAAATGATGATGTTGTATTAGATTTAATTGAAGTCGAGCTGGATGAATACTCGTGTGATATAATAACGTATTTAGCTGGGTATATTGAAGCCAAACAATTGCCTAAATTTTTAAAATGTAAGGAATGTCTCCAAATTTTAAATAAAAGTGCACGGTTGGAGCTAAATCTAGGTTTATTTAATTTAAAAAAATGGGGTAAATTAATGACCCCATCATTAAATACATACAAAATTTTAGTCGAATGTGAGAAAATTTTTAAAAGTAGTGTTAATATTAATGTAAAATTAGAATATAGTAAGTTAGTTTTACGATCAATACAAAATATTAGTTTAATCGATTTAATTTTTATAGATAATAGCAATCACTTATACTCTAGATTTAATATTAATGATATAGAAAATCATTTTTACGTGTTAATTAAAACTATCATAAATATATATTATAAAATAAGATTTTTTCATTTTGCAAAACAAGAGAATTTAAAAAAAATTGGTGTAAGAAAAAAATTAACGAAGTTAATTCATTTTAATGAAATGAAATAATTAAAAAAAAATAAAATTTGGTTTTATTTATTTATTATTGTATATAAATATAAGCCCATGTACTCCAATCCCGATTATAAAATTTAAAATTTTTTTTTTAGATTTAAAATTTTTGTTTCGTTAATAATTCGTTCAATATAAAAAACTGTAGATAAAAAAATGTAAACATTTCGTTCAACTACTCTAGTGCCATCTACTATTTTTATCCCAACTAATATCATGTTGGCACATAAAATCGACGCGATTTCCCTTATAGTAATATAAGTTATTTGGTGCCAACATGATATTAGTTGGGATAAAAATAGTAGATGGCACTAGAGTAGTTGAACGAAATGTTTACATTTTTTTATCTACAGTTTTTTATATTGAACGAATTATTAACGAAACAAAAATTTTAAATCTAAAAAAAAAATTTTAAATTTTATAATCGGGATTGGAGTACATGGGCTTATATTTATATACAATAATAAATAAATAAAACCAAATTTTATTTTTTTTTAATTATTTCATTTCATTAAAATGAATTAACTTCGTTAATTTTTTTCTTACACCAATTTTTTTTAAATTCTCTTGTTTTGCAAAATGAAAAAATCTTATTTTATAATATATATTTATGATAGTTTTAATTAACACGTAAAAATGATTTTCTATATCATTAATATTAAATCTAGAGTATAAGTGATTGCTATTATCTATAAAAATTAAATCGATTAAACTAATATTTTGTATTGATCGTAAAACTAACTTACTATATTCTAATTTTACATTAATATTAACACTACTTTTAAAAATTTTCTCACATTCGACTAAAATTTTGTATGTATTTAATGATGGGGTCATTAATTTACCCCATTTTTTTAAATTAAATAAACCTAGATTTAGCTCCAACCGTGCACTTTTATTTAAAATTTGGAGACATTCCTTACATTTTAAAAATTTAGGCAATTGTTTGGCTTCAATATACCCAGCTAAATACGTTATTATATCACACGAGTATTCATCCAGCTCGACTTCAATTAAATCTAATACAACATCATCATTTAAATTTAATTGATTTGTCTTTCGGCTGGATGAAATAGTTAATATTTCTGGCAAGGAAACATTACCCGTACCTTGCGCTTTTATAGATTTATTAACAACTAGCCGTTTATAGGATGCTATAAATTGTTTGCATGTTGGATTGTCGTTTCGGCCAGTTCGATAACGAATCAACCCAAAAAACAACTCTAAGTGATCCTGGCTAAACTTATATGTTAACAAATAATCTAATTTATCATTTACAATTAATTCATTGTACATAATTTTTAGACTTTCGGAATTTATTAAAAAACCTAAAAATCCTGTATTGAAATTACTTTGTATTACATTTAATTTTTGATGATATTTGTTAACATATTTTAATTCATTGATAGTTTGTTTTAAATATTCTAAATTTTTAAAAAAAGTTTCGTGTGTCGATTTAGAGAGAGGTCGTTTAAAATAATATTTTGCCATTAAACTATTACTATTAAAAATATCAAAACAATCATTAATAATTAGTAAAAATTTAACAGTAGGCATACAATCCTTAAATATTGGATCGGTTTGGCTTAAATATTCTAATGCGTTTGCTACACTGCGACTAAACACTTGCACTGCATATTTTACCCGCATTATAGAATTTTCAAACTTTATATGTGTGGCATTAATTCTTGGTGCAAGTGCAAGTCCGCTTTCAGTTTGAATATTATTTAGTTTTTCAATGTAATGCCATTCAATTTTATCGTCATTTTTTGTATAAAATGTACGTTTTAATTTGAAATGATTACGTATAAGTTTAATCATGTGACAATTATCCAAATAAATAAAAATTTTTTGATCACTAGGTTCGACATAAAAATAAGGCTTTTGTGGTAATTCGGCTCCTAACAATTTGACCATACTAAAATTTGCCTTAAGCCCGTCAAATGTTAACGTTATAATGTTCGCATTACACTCCTCGCGTAAGTGGGATATGACAAATTTTATTATATGTGCTCGGTCTGCTGCATTTAAGGAATTAATAAAAAAATATGCAATAGGTATTTTAAATTTTAAATTTATAGCACAAATGAAGAACACTAACACATTAGATGCCTGTGTTTGTTCATCATCTACATTATCATCCAAACACCCTGCGCCATAATTAACAAACCCCACAAACTCCTTATTTTTATTGTCCCAATCAATACATTTTTTGATTGACATTTCGTCCATCATTATGGAGAAATAGATATCTTTATTCTCTGTTTGGATTTTTTGCCGCAAATGTTCCACGGCTTGTATTGTAATACCAGGACTGCCTGTTGAGTTCTGGTACCATTGTCTTATGGTCCTTATATGTGGTAGTTTGATACTTTTAATAAAAAATTGCCGAAGATGCTCATAACCAGCAGTTGAAAAAAATGACATGGTCATCGCAAACTGACGCAACTTCGGTGTATATTTGCCAAATTTTACACCGGATTTTAATTCATAAATAAATGATTGTTCTTGGCTTATGTCCTAATAAATTAAAAAAATAATTATAAATATTTTAGTATTGACAATTAATATAGCAAATAACATAAGGTATATACAATCAAATATATATTTAATATACTTGAATATATACAATATATTGTATATATGTATATAAATATATACAATAATATATCAAATAAATAAATGTTTGATTTTAAAGTGCTTTGCCCGTAAGAAAACTAAAAATTAAAACCGTATTAAGTATTTTTCATCCAATTTTTCTTTTTGATTTCCTGTGGGTAAAGCGCTTAATTAAAATAATTTTCTTACATTTAATGTATCACGCGATCCTCCACTAATAATCCCTTCTTTCTCTAACCTCTTCATGAAATTTTCGAAATCTTGTACCTTTTTTTGATAACGATTACATTTTGTGACAAGAGCCTTGTTTAATTTTCGAGTTTTCCCAATTTCCTCTTTCAATTTGGATATAGCTCGCTTTGAAGTACGTGGTGTGTAATTGTAAGATGCATCAATGTCTCCAGTATATCTGAACTGACGGCTAATGGCATCACTTGATTGCGGTGTTGTTGGTAGAATATTTCCACTTTTTGCTTTTTTGATTGGTGGTGACGTCGTGATTGACGTTGAAGGATAATTCGGTGGCGTATTCATGGCTGACGTTGAAGGGTAATTTGGTGGTTCGTTTTCTAAGTTTGTTGTGTTATCATTACATGAAATTTTATTACATTCTGGCTTTTTATAGTTAATTATTTCAGTAGGAACATTTAATGTCGCATCCTCATCATATTCAATAGTATACCTAGGCGCAAATATAACAATTTTATTATTACAAGCTTTAACATAATTACATTAAAAAGAAATGTTGGTTTAACTTACCACATGTCATTGTCCAAAACAAATTTCGAAGGTACCGCATTTCTTGTAAGATGATTACCAGTGGTTAAATATTTTTCCTCGAAATGTTTGGAACAAAGTTTAAATGAAGGATAATCCAATTCATTAGCTTTGACATTTGGAACAATATCTCGCCAAATTTTCCTGTAATCTTCAGATGATGGTGCGCTATAAATTAAAGGGTACAATCAGCTCTTTTATTCAGTATACGCTTGAGGCAATATAAATTGTAAAAATAAAACCTTTAACCGAAAATATATGCAAAATTTATCTAAAATTAGCTACTAATTCGAATAGTCCAATTGCTTGGTGGTATAAAATCACTTTTTTATAGGTTAAACTTTACATTTTAATAAATTTAAAACAAACAACATATTTATATTGTGTTAATTAGCATCTAAAGTGATGAATAATTATGTTTTAGCTATCTTTCGCATCAATTACTACTTACGAATGCAAACCAATCTTCGCTGAACAATTAAAACACTTCAGCGGCATTTTGATAAAACAAGCACTTTATATTTATGTTATTTTAAAATAACTTATTTATTTATGTTATTTTATAATTTATGAAAGGTTTTTATAAAACAAAATATACAACACTTTTAATTCACAAAACAAATTATTATTATTCACTTCACAGACGTGAGACGCTACACTTTGAAATAACAACAATAGTACCATTAATGACAGCTGTTATGAAATTTTATGAAAAAATAAAAAATAAAAAAATTGGTTGACGTGCCATCTATTGTTCTCGTTAAAAACGTTTGGTATGCCATCTAGAATTTTTATCCGAAACAAAATTGAACGAAATCATGTTGTCGTTAGCATTTACTATGGAAATGTTCACGATTTCCCTTATAGTAATATAAGTTATTTGCACTAAATACAATGACAAATCCCCTGTGCCACCATTTGCTCAAAATATTCTTTAGCGATTTTCAGATTATTGGACGACAGACGTCGAGCATTACAAGATACTGGTGGTCCATTGGATCACGGATAATTATTTATCCGTATACATGCGGCCGCATCCCTGAAAATATTATAGTACTATAATAAAATCTATTTGTGCTATAAAAATATACAATTCGAGTTCACAGTAAAAATCTTAAATTATTTTTATTTATTCAACCCTGGACGTGACATGTCACACCGATTGTCAATAAAATGTTGTGCATACAAATTTTAAAATCTACGTAAATTATAAAGAAAAATGATTTCATAACATTACAATTTATTTCTATAATATATATTTTATTTATTATTTCTAGATGTAATACAAACTGTCGTCATTTATTAAAACAATCACATTTACAAAATTATGTGCTGCGGCCAATACGGACGACACCGAAACGTTTTGGTTCAAGAATTCAACAGTCACCAACACCATTTGAACGTTATGCTGTACCGTCCGGATCACTTGATTCCAAAAAATTATTAAAATCTTTTCTATTTTCAATAGCGGTAAATATTTAATTAGACTTAATACGATTTTAAATCAATTAAATCTGTTGTATTTTAGTTTGGTACCGGTTCGTTTGTTGGTGTCTCGATATGGGAATATGAACAGCTTCGTGCACGTGCCCTTAACTCGGTTAAAAGTCAATTACCATTCTCGTGGTTTAAACAAAAATTCCATAGTAGCCAGAAACGAGTACAAACATGGCAAAAAGATATGGACACATGGTGGAGTTCAATATCGCAAGCTGATAAAGTATTCATCCCGATATGTGCATTGAATGTGCTCGTCTTTTTATTGTGGCGAGTACCTAAGTTTCAGCCGACCATGATACGATATTTTTGTTCAAATCCAGGAGCACAAGCCGTATGTTGGCCAATGTTCTTGTCAACTTTTAGCCACTATTCAGTGTTTCACATATTTGCCAATATGTACGTGTTGAATACATTTACAAATGCGGCCGTGGCATCGCTAGGTAAAGAACAATTTTTAGGACTATATTTAAGTGCAGGCGTACTAGCATCGTTCGGTAGTTTTCTATATAAAGGATTATTAAACAAGGGAGGATTATCACTTGGGGCAGTAAGTTGTCATTTTTTTCTATTTAAAATGCAATCCACATAAAAGTTTCGTTTATTTTAGTCTGGTGCAATAATGGGAATTCTAGCTTACGTTTGTACCCAGTATCCAAATACACAGCTGAGTGTTATCTTCTTGCCGATGTACACCTTTACGGCTGGCATTGCCATTAAGGTAATCATGGGTATAGATTTGGCCGGAGTTTTACTTGGATGGCGTTATTTTGATCATGCTGCTCATTTGGGTGGTGCATTATTTGGATTATTTTGGAGCTATTATGGTGCTCATTATTTATGGCCCCGACGTGAATATGTATTAAGAGAATATCATAAATTAAGATCGACTCCAAAACCTCCAAGAAATTAGTACAAATCGACAATTTTAATTTATTATTATTATATGTGTACAAAACAGCAAATTTTCATTACAAAATAAATCGATATTTTTTAAATGTTTACGAAAAATTGTAAGAAAACGTTTTTATCCAGGAAGCTGCATGTAGCGAGTTATGCAATGTAACAATTTCCCGTACTTTGCCATATTAGCAGCACCTGACGTGCTACATGATAATGTGTCAATTGCTATGTTAGTAAATAAACACTCGACTATGATTTGTCATAAATATTTGGAATGTTCAATTAAAATGAATTAAAATGGTCTTCAAAACATTCTAAATAGAACAAGTAGTGGTGAATTAAGAAAATGTAAAAGAAAATACAAAAAAAAATTGATAGCATAGAACATTTTGTTGTGGCCACGAAAGCAAAGCATAAAAAGTGGTTGGTGCGTGACTTAAAAATGGATTTAAGTCAATTTAGTTTAATCAATTTTATATTTATACAATTCACTGTCGTTATTGTGATCACGGTTGGACTATTTAATTTATTGGAATCACATTTACCAGCGTTCTTTGTACAATTTACCCGATATGGTAAACATAAATTTTGTGGTCCTCAAAATTCTTTGATCTCACGAATGGAGATTCCAAAAGCATGGTTTCGACATTTTTACGTATTTGCAGCTTTATTCTCTGTGACCATGTTTTGCTTGACCGCTCGTGTGTACATATTCAATGGAAAAGTTCCAGAATGGTTTTTAACATTTTTGGATTTATCTTGCGGAAGTAATCGACAAGCTCGAAGTAAGTTTGTTCATATAAATTATGATCATCAATTTACATAATTACACATTTTAAATTTTTAGCTGGAGTATTTCCAACGCTTATGGCTATGCTCCTAATTACAATGCAATGTATACGCCGATTTTATGATACACACTTCATTCAAGTATTCTCGAAAACGGGTACAATGAACGTTGCACATTACCTGGTCGGATATTTTCATTATTACGGTGCTATTCTAGTGATATTGTCACAGGCTGATGGATTTGTTCGAACGACAAGCGATATTCCACTAAATAAATCGTTAAACTTAGTTCAAACTCTATATTGTGCTCCGTGCATTGCACTATTCGTACATTCGTGGGTTAATCAATTCCAATCCAATGTCACTTTGGCCAATCTGCGCAAAGATAAATCGGGTCAAATCATCACGCAAACACATAAAATACCCGAAGGAGGATATTTCGATGCGGTTTCATCACCACATATGTATTTCGAAGTTTTGTTGTACATCAGCCTTGAAGGGATATTATTTCAGAATACATCTTGGCTGTATGTTGTCGGATGGGTGGTATCGAATCAAATACTAAACGCAATGCTAACCCATCGATGGTACAAAGATAAATTTCCTGAATACCCTAAATCACGGATGGCAATATTTCCGGGACTACTTTAAAACCGTACACACAATAAGTTAGTAAATTTTGAGAATTTTTTTTATTAAGATTAAACCTTTAAGACAAAAGAAAAATAAATACAATTTCAATAAAACAAAAAAGAAAAATGTGTCCAATCGATTTTTCGTTTTACTTCATTGCGACAGCGACCTGATATTGTTGTTGTAACTTTTGTAAATTCTCCCGATGTTTATCTTGCTTCTTTTCTAGCGTAACCAATGTTTCCGTACACCGCTTTAATTCTTTGTTAATATAATCGATACGCTTATTCACATTTTGACGACTTTCTTCTAAATCTTGCTTCACAAGTACTGGCCCATATAGTTTATACACCCGATTCGATTCTGTCAATAATTTTAATTCGCCCAATACATTTTTATTTTCAAGTAATTGGCCGTCGAGTAATTGCCGTTGTTGGACTAATTTCGTAAAATCTGTGCAATTTCAAGTAGAAAATGTATGATTAAGCGCTTGCCCACTCACTGGATTAACAGCGAATACGGTACGACCTACCTTTTTGAGCCGCTTTAAAATGTTCCAACTCGGTTTGTAATTTTTTTTGTATTGTTGCACTATCCATTTTTGGTTTATATTTCGGTGTAGCACAGAATTATATATTTAAATTGTATTTTATTAAATGAATTTCGAGTTTAAATATTCAGATGTTCGTGCGCGATACTATATTTTTAGGTTAAGAAATTTAAATGTCACAGAATTAAGGGCTGCATGCTATTTTGACATTTGTACCGGAGTTTTAATGTTTACAATTAGATGGCAGAGTTTCACTTTTGATGAAAAAAATTCATTTTATTCCGACAAATTTTATAAAAATGTATTCAATTTTATATATTTACATAATTAAATATTTAATATTTGAGGTAGTGACGGTTTATTTTAAATATTTAGCGTGGTAAGCAATATGTTCACCGACAAAACTGGCTATATAAAAATATGAATGGTCGTAGTCCTTTCGCATTTGCAAAATGCATGCCATATGATTATTTTTGCACGATTCCACCAGATTTTCCGGTAAAAGTTGTTTATCGATGTAGAATTGATCGGCGGTTCCCTGATCAATAAAAAGTTCTAGTGGTGGCCCATTGTAATTCTTCACTAATTCTGTTGCATCGTATTCGCACCAGTTAGCAGGGTCAGTGCCTAAATATCCAGTAAACGCTTTAACACCCCAAGGACAATTGATTGGATTAGAAATGGGTGCAAACGCCGACACTGATTTGTAGAGTCCAGGATTTTTAAGGGCACATATCAAAGCACCATGCCCTCCCATGCTAAAATTACGGTTTAATTACACTTTAAATCGGTAATAATAAAACTACGGTAAAGTAACTAACCTGTGACCAAAAATACTCTGCTTGTTTGGATCAACCGGGAAATTGGCTTGAACAACTTCATTCAATTCGATATTGATGTAGCTAAACATATTATAATGCCCGCTCCACGGTTCAACTGTGGCATCAACATAGAATCCAGCTCCCGATCCAAAATCCCATGAATCATTTTCGCCCGGAATATTTAAACCCCTTGGTGACGTATCCGGACACACAATAATAATACCATGTTCGGCGGCATATCGTTGGGCACCGGCTTTTTGTACAAAATTCGTTTCGTCACACGTTAGACCGCTGAGCCAATACAATACCGGTAGCTTAGTGTTATCCTCGGCCTGCGGTGGCAAATATATTGCAAATTTCATCGGACATTTTAAGATTTTTGATTCGTGCGCAAAAACTTTTTGTAGACCGCCAAACGATTTATTGGACGAAGTTTGGGTTAATTCTAACATTTTATTAATTAATAACTTTACTTATATATATTGATAATAATTTTTCTTAAATTATTGCAACAATTCACTTTAAATATTAATTTTAAATTTTTTTTAGTAAATTCTATGGTCAATGTCAGATTTTACGTGCTTATCGCAGAGACACAAGCACAACATTAATCTATCCGATACACAATTATACAAGAAAGCTTTTGCAAAATTTTAGACGGATTCTAGTACTTTCGTGAAAATATAATTTTTATTGAAATTTTAAAAATCGATTTGAATGAAAATAATTTTATTCTTTCGTATTATTAAATTAATAAATTGAAATATAGTAAAAAATACTAAAGTAATTAAAAATACTTATGTTGATCGAATAAAATAATGGTTACCTCTGTCGATTTGACCACATACATATTTCATTTGCAGTAAGCAGCAAGGTTGGGCTGGTTTCCAAAATAACTGACGATGGCTTTTTATTGCAATGATAGATATTTTCATTTTTAACTTTATGTTAATACAATTTAAATTTACTAATGCTGTGACAGTTTTGAAAACGTTAGAGTCCCAGCCAACTATTGTGCAATTAGCTTTTGTAGTGAATAATCCAACACATAATGATTCGAATTAATAACTGACTCAATATGAGTGCTGAAACAAACCTCGGTCGATGAAGTCTGACTGTTGATGCGGCACAGGGTTTAAAAACTGCACCATTCCTTCAGACCAAGACATATTGCCATTCAAGACCAGGATTGAAACATCGTAAACATCGATAGTAACTTTGATGCAGTACTTAACACTTAGAAGGAACTTTTCTCCCTGTTCAACCTATGTTAAATACTGTAACTTATTGGAGAGTCTAAAACAAAAGAAATTTTCGTCCAAACCGGTTGGTGACTGACTAAGCTTGTTCTAAGATGAGTATTACTAGGTGTTGATCAGACATGTTCACATGTATGGGAATTAAAATTTGGACTCTGACGACTGAGGGCAATTACAGAGTTCAAGATATCAGAAGTTTGAAATTCTACCTACTGATCCTACGCGGATGGTGAAGTAAACACTGAGGGGAGAGTTACTATTTATAAACAACAGAGGTCGCTGTCGGTGAAGATGGACTTTCGAAACAGAGAACGGCTTGTTCTATCTGGTTGTCTAGAACAATATAAAGAGTTCGGGATCAAGTCTGACGATGCCAATGAGCCAACACTTCTTGTAGGTTAGGTTAGGTCAAAAAAATGAGACAGAGAAGGTGCAAAAAATGGGTTGTATGCTCATAAGTGGGCACTTTGGACAACATCACCGTGCCTTATAGGTCTTGTGCCATCTTCTAACTCTCTGCTGTGTCTTAGTAGAAATCTCTTTAGGCAGGTTAATCAATTATAATCAGTTCGCAAAGGCAGGAAGCAGTGAACTTTGATTATATTACACCAGTATTATGCTTCAGAGTTTTGAGAGAATAGGTCAATATTGGAAATGTTGCAGCTATGCAGTTCATCACGGACAGCTACCAGCTAGACGGTAAAGTCGGAACCGAAGCGTTGTAGCGTTACTATCAGCAACAAGTAAAACTTTTCGTTCCAAATGCCTCACCTTTATTTAAACCTGTGCTAGCAGGTTAACTTCAACCAACCTAAATAGGTCAGACCTTTCATTGCCAAATCGCAGACATTAAAAAAACAAGTGCTCTATATTCTCAGTTTTACCCTTGCATTCAGGACAGTGTGACTATATGAGATTTAAATGATTGTCTAGAATCGATTATCACTGTCAGGTACTTAATAAAAGGACCCAAGCTGTTATTCACCCACTTTAATCTTTATGCATTTTCCTACTGGATATCAGAACAATTTCCGTCTTATGTTCTGCAAACTCATAGACAATAACTTATCCTTAATTATTCTTAAATTATTCTTTACACTCCAGGTACATATCTCTTCTACATCCTCTATATGTTTTACCCACCACAACAACTGCTACATCATTCAGTTTAAAAATGCCGTTATACATGGGGTTCCACAACTGAAAAGCTATCGCACCAACTCTTGAGGTACTTCTGAGGTTATTTGACAGCTCTCCTATTATGCAGTTCAATCTAGTCCAGTTAACAGCATTTTTAACATCCAATGTGGGCTCTGCTCAATATTAGTTTGGAACCTTCCTTCCATCGTAATTTTCCATTAATCGTCTCTCACGCTGTATCTACCTCAAGGTTAATCACGTCAGTGGTAAAGCGCGCCTTGTGGAATCTATATTGATTTTCATACAGGTCCCTTTTATTTTTTTAATGGTCTATTGCAGACTTTCGCATATGGACCTTTTTAATAGTTTACCGGACAAATTCAGCATGCAGATTGGGTGATATTATGATGGATTTTCTAATGCCTTCGTTCCTTTCGGTAGAAGTACCAGCTGTTAGATTTCCACTGCCTAGGAAGTAACCCTTCCTCTAGGCAAGAGGAAGGGTTACTTCCTAGGCAGTGGAACAAGCTAGCAAACTGCTCTGAATACGTACGGACCGTAGTAGTCAACGCTATATTTGGAGTTTTACCAGGACCGGAAGCCTTGTTTTTCACACTTTGCCACATACTCTTAGAACCCCCTCTATTGACATAGGTGGTATCATTTCTTCCTCGCTTCTTGGTTCGATGATTTTCACATTACCAGGCTGTCGTGAAAATAACGTAGACATAATATTTTCCAACAATTCTAGGCACAAGAAGCACAATATAGTTCCCGTAACTCGCATTTTGTTTCGGGCATATTTTTAAGCGTCTAGCCTCAAAGCACTTCTACGCAGACTAGCTTTTTGCTTGGTCCACTAGGACACTGGAACTTTCCACCCATCTATTGTTTTTTGTGATATTGCGACACCTGATTTTCTGCAGTTCCTGCACTTTAAGTTTGACCTGCAATCAAACACTTTATATTTCCAGTCATTTAATTTCCATTTTTCTTCGAAACATCCCTTAGTTGTTTTTCCTCATGCAACACGCATATACTAATTTAGTGAAAGCAATTATCGTACTACGCCTACGAAATATGGAGGTGTTCCCAACATTTAGCATATTACCACTGGAAGTAACGAAAATCCTTCCAGTAGAGCCGAGTTACCTTTACTATTAGTAACTCGGCTTCTTCATTCAACGGCCCAGGCATTAAAATCGCCCGCAATCAACAACAAGCTATTATTCTAGAAAGACTTTGAACTCAGTTCCACAGATTCGGTTTCCACAGACAGCAGTTACCCCGCTTGATGTAGCAGCTCTTGCGCAGCTTCATAGTGGTTAAGATTTAATTGGAATCTTCATTCAAATCTTCTCCGTTTCATTTGCGGCCCTTCTGATATATCCGAAATCTCAAACCACCAACAAAATGTTTGTTTCCATCAATGGCTTTATCAATACAAAGCATGCATTTTGGATTGTTGCGACAGTTCCAATTGCGCGTTGATTGCTTTAGACCATATATAATTCTTTTTAGTAGACACACTAAATCTTCCCCGCCTTCAACTCTGAATCCGGGAGGTTGTCTCATGTAAATTGTTTCAGCCAATTCACTGTTAAGAAAAGCTGTTTTTGCATCTAGATGATAAACCTTCATGTCTTTGTTTGCTGCCACTGTAAGCAATGTTCGAAACGTAGTTTGACAAACAACTGGAGCAAACACCTGATCATGTTCAGTACCGTATCTCTGCGAAAAACCTTGAGCAAGAACGCTTGCTTTGTGTTTGACTACTTCTCCATCTGAATTGCACTTTAGCTTGTAAATCCACTTGCGGCCAACTAGATTTGCACCTTCTAGAATTTTCACAAACTCGCATGTTTGATTCTCCATCAATTAGTTCATCTCATCTGTCATTGCTTGAATCCACAGCATTTAAGTTCTTGAATGACTGAATTCACCACGTTCATTTCTTCAATAAGTCTCTATAACGACGGCGGTTGACGTCATTATTTTATTTATTCAGATGTAGATGTAGTGTGCGAAGCAAAGCTCAGTTTCGATCTGAAGAGATGTTGTTATAATTTTGTTAAAAATTATTTGTCATCTCATCAGGCCATGGCGACCGAGTGCTTTATGTAATAGCTACTTTACGCTCTATATATATTTATGTACAGTGTACATGTAGCACTAGCGAATTATATGGAATTGCACGAAATATCTGAATAATTTTAATTGTGTGTGTAGCGATGGTCGCTACATCACTTTGGTGAAATTCCTTTGTTAGCGCGTTGTGACCATCTAACAGTTTGCTCTTCATCTTCATTCTGAACGTGATCCTGTATTGGATTTTTTCCTGAACTTCCTCATCGACAATTCTTTTTGATGTGACCGCTTCTTAAGCAAAAATAGCACTCAGACTTTTTATTTTCATCTTTTTGACCTTTCGTTGCTCTTGATGTAACAACGTTTAATGCAGTGTAATCCGTTGTTCCGCCTCGATCCATTCTTCTTTTGAATTCTGCGAGCACCTTTGATTTAACCAACGTGAGTGTCAATTCAATTTCTTCTTTACTCTCGAGCGCCGTTACCAAACCGTCGTTAGCTTGGTGGCAAAGAAGCCAACAACGTAGCACTCATAAAAAATTCCGCACCAAAATCTGCACCAAGCGCCAATAACTTTCGAAACAGCTCGTTCAAGGAATTCACATGTTTTCCGCACCTCCGCCTTCATCAAGCCGCTGTTGCATGATTAATTTCAAAATGTGCACACGATTGCTTGATGTGTTTGATTCATGTTACCTTAAGAATTCTCCATGCATTTCTTGCTGAATCTCCACCAATGATGTGATGAATTTGATCGTCTTCTACATTCAATGCAATTGTTGAATGTGCCTTTTCATCATTTGCTGTCCACGCTGATGTAACTGGTGATGGAAGTACCTCATTGATGACTGCCCATAAACCTTTTTCCTTAAAAAGCATTTCCATTTTGTATTTCCATACAAAATAATTTATTCCGTTTAGCTTTGAAATGCTGAATCTTGACTCAGCTGACGCCATCTTTTTCCGTATGTGAATTTCACAACACGGAAAATCAATTTCACTTTATTCAATTAATTTTTTTTTCGAAATATCCGTATTCTTCACATACTGGGCCCATAACCTGATGGAATTAATGCTAAGCAGAGCTAGAAATTTGAAAAAGAAATACGGATGTTTCTCGATTAAATTTTAATTATGAAAAATCTTTTATTTAGCTTTATGATTTTAACGTGTCACTTGATTGATGGTTTAATCAGAAGTGAAGTAAGCTACAAAAGTTAAATACAGTGGAACATTTGCAATGATTCGAATGCGTTCAAAGCTTATTTCCAATAAAAATATGATATCAACAGCAATAAGTAGTGGTAACTCCAAATTTGGCAGAAAATAAGATTTAAATTACCTTAGATCTTTTATCACTCATAGACGTTCCGCGAATTGATTTTAAACGACCTTTTGTCTGATTCTGTCAATGTTATTACCTATTTCTATAACACAAACTATTAATATATGCAATGAAATTGAAACACCATCACTTCGTTTTAGTTTAATTTTATTCAAACATATTATTGGATCGATAGTTTTTGTAAACTACCTATTTATTTTTTATTGTAATTTTAATAAAAACATAATTGTTGTTGTATAGAGAATAATTGTTTCTTTAGTAGTTTTTGTAATATTTCTCATTAATAATTGATTTTTATTTATATAAAATCGCACTTTGGGTGCAATAAAAC
Organism: Tipula confusa; assembly: GCA_963556175.1. Lineage (NCBI taxonomy): Eukaryota > Metazoa > Arthropoda > Insecta > Diptera > Tipulidae > Tipula > Tipula confusa. The sequence goes on along the minus strand of OY744476.1, from coordinate 174,518,539 downwards.
GATAAGTACTTCGTCTTGATTGTTGGCCTTGGAAGTTATTTCATTTTAAATCACATAACCTCCAAGACTTCTCTAGAAAACTAATGTTTTTAACCTATCGTTTTGTTGCGTGCAAGGTGCGATATATATATATATATATATATATATATATATATATATATATATATATATATATATATATATATATATATATATATATATATAAATTGAATAATTGTATGTATAATTACTAGACTAATTTAAAAAAAAAATTATACAAGATTATGGAAACCATCAGGCAAAGTATAACGGACTCTGGAAATTTGCTTTAGTTATATTTACAAAATTATTTTAAAAATAAAAACAAATTAAAAAATTTAAAAGCTTTTTGTTTATTAAATAGTTTATTAGTTTTTGTTTGTAAGGAGACTAGACAATTCTATTATCTGTATATATAGTAGAATATATTTATAATAGACAAAGCACCGTATATAGTAGTATGCATGTAATTGGCAACTAAGGATTTATATTTTAAAATATAACAACAGCTAATTATAAAAATTTTATTTAAAAAAAAAAGTAAAATGTGCTTAAGAAGATACAATAATGTTGAGGTACGTTGAAATTGCATGATGAGATCTTCTGTAGAGAGGTCATTAATCCAATATTCATTGTACAAATGAATTTTCGTTGCGGTTAAAAAAATGCTGCAAAAAGCATTAAATAGAAAAAAAATTTAATAATTTACACGAAACCGTCTATAGGTAGTAAAAATATTTTTGTTACTGTATTATAATAATCCATTAAAGATATCATGTATATAAATAATATATCGTCGCTTCAAGACTAGAGTTATGCTATCTTCATTCTCAAATTGTTTAGGTCCATAAAATATAAATAAATGGGTCCTATTCTTAACACCGAATGTTTGCGTGATGATAACATATTGCATGGTTTTCGACGACACGGTGGAAGAGTTTTTAGAACTTTTGCATTTTCTACTTGTCAGTGAAACTAATACCTAGTAACGAGCTAACGGTCGTTTCTACAATAGTATCCAATTTGATTTTGATTCTGTTCGGCACAATTATATGGATTCGAATCAGTTTCAATCAATTTTAGACTATAAATCTATTGGAAATAAGCTTTGAACGCATTTGAATCATTGCATATGTTCCACTGTATTTAACTTTTGTAGCTAACTTCACTTCTGATTAAACCATCAATCAAGTGACACGTTTAAATCATAAAGCTAAATAAAAGATTTTTCATAATTAAAATTTTATCGAGAAACATCCGTATTTCTTTTTCCAGCTCTGCTTAGCATTAATTCAATCAGATACAAACCAAGCTAATCCAATGTGTTCGTTTGGATGATACAAATGAGGGCTTTTCATGTCATATTCAAGAAGAAGAAGAAACAAGAGAAGAACGTGCAATGATTTGGATCAGGAGTCATTTGTATGTTTTAGGTGGTTTACAATTTTAAATCAATTGAATGCTATGGAGACTTTGGTGTCTACGCAAATGATATATAAGCAAGGTTGGATGAAAAACCTTTAAACAAGCGTCAGATTCAAGGGAGGTTGTGATTGCAAAGCAATCAACATTAAAGCTGAATTGACAGGTGAACGACTTCAACTTCAAGTAAATAATCGTACAATGAATAAAATGGTTTAAGGCGTTCTCGTGCCGGGTGTTTCACAAACTTGTTATCGGTCAATTAATTAGCTGGCAAAGGATTAACTATCAAATTTAACGCAAGCGAATGCAACGTTTTTGACATAAACAATAAGTTACTGGTTGAGGCAAAAGTGAATGCTGGAAAGTTCAGGCACAGTCGAGTGAAAATGTTTGTGTTCAAAGCTGCAGGTTCACTAAAATTATCGCATCGCCGTATACCGTATGGGGTAAATTTTGTCTGTCGTGTGGTCAACAAGACAAGTGTGTAGTTTCTATCAAAGGGAAACAAACTCGTTCAAGGACAACAAATCTCGGACTTCAATAGTACTAGAACTGGTGCTCACTGACTAGTGTGGTCTAAGGCAGTTGCTTCATTCGGTGGGTCGCAATATTTTGTAACTTTTAGCCGCAATATTTCTGTATATTTCATTAGGAACAAATCTAACGATGCTTTTCGACCGAAAGCTCTACAATAGATTTTAGGGTGATGCTGTAAACACATCGGCCTACCTTTTGATTAGATCACCATATCGTGGGGCTAATAAAAGTCAGGTGAAATTTGATTCAAAATCGGTCGGTTGCAGCGATAATTGTAAAGACTATCGAGTTTTTGATTTAGAAAAATTACGAGTGAATGTCTCGTAATTCGTGAAGTCGTTTTATTAGAGGATCAACGCCGTGAAAAATTTCCATTCGAAGAATATTAACAATGGAAAGGTGGATAAAACAACTGTTACAACAACAACTAATAATCAAAACAGACGCTGAGGATTCAGAAACTTGGATTGTTATGATGGTCAAATACAAGTTAGCAAAATGAGATTTCACACTTTACAAGTTTTTCTGGGAAAGCATTGAGTATCAAGATTCAATTGGCGCTTCTGGTAGTATTTACGAATTATCAGATGAAGAAGTGAATGATGTTTCGTTACAAGCGCGTCGCTCAACCAGACAGTATAAATCGACGAAGAGTAACTCTTTTGTTTATGTTGTGTCAGATGTTCAATTAGATGATCCTGTGTCAGTGGAGGGAGCTATGCACAGTTCGAATTCGTCTTTTTGAAAAACCGCTAGGAAAGAGGAGTATCGATCGTTAATTAAAAAGGAAACGTGGTCGCTTACAGATTTGCCAAATTTTCAAGACCAAGTGCAACGTGAAAGGGGAAATAAATCGCTACAAAGCCCGTTGATTAGTGACAGTTTGTGCACAGCGTAAGGTATTGACTTCAAAGATAATTTCCCAGCGGTAGTTCGTAACTCGTCGATACGTAAGCCGGGCATGCAGATTATGCGACTTGTAAATCGGGAACGATTTAGATAAATCAAAGCTTGTTTATAAAAAAAAGTTTGATCGTTTTCAAATGGCCGAATGTAATAGTGAGTGTACCAGCGATTCAGTAGATCGACAGACGGATATGTCTTCAAAATGCAAGGTGGAGCAATGTCATAGGCGTTGCAGAAGCAACCGACAAATTTTTTGTCTACAACAGAGTCTGAATATATGACTGTCTTTAGCAGCGCAAGAAAGCAATTTGGTGGCGGCGTATATATCAGAAGTTGCTGTTGGCGAAATGAAATGTTCAACAATCACATTGTGACAACAAAGGAGCAATTCAGTTATAAGAAAAAGGTAGATTTTTCACCCAGAACAAAGCACATAGCTGTTCTCTAGGGGAGCTGTTGAATTTTGTAACCCTTAATTTAATTGTTAAAATCTCTTGTTCTTTTAAGTCTTAAATTTTATTTCCTTTTAAACCAATTTAACATCAACTATGCGTCATCTAAGTTTTAAAATACAACAAATGCACTTCGAATCAGGACATTCGATTTGGCAAGAAATCGAAGCGGTACACAGTCCTTCCATAAGGTTCCATACAAATTTGAAATCAATTTGAAAACTTTGCAAAATACAAATTGTACAGTGTTAACGATTAGCGTTCTCTAGTCCTGCACCGACGATATACACAAAATTACTACAAAATATTATAAAATATAAATATATATATAATTATGTTTGTTTTGGAAAATTATTTTAAAACGCTATAAACTACTAAATTATGCAATACTGGTATAGATGATTTAAATTTACTGGATCCGGGAATCTTTGTGGTTCCAACATTTTTAACAACACATTCAGTTGTTGTATCGTAACCCATCGTTAATTTTTAAGTAATGCAATTTTAAATTAATATTATAGTTTTAACGATAAATACCAGGCAAGTTTGCCATCGTTTTTTTTGTCTTGACCTTTTTTTACTTAAGTAGACATTTCAATCCTACTTTATTTTCAAATTATTCACAATAATAATTTAATTAAATTTAAATAATAAAAATAAATAAATTAAAATAATAATTCTTTTACTTCACAACCCCTAATTTTCTCCCCGACTATAAACAATAACATATTATTATAGTCACACAACCACATCAATTAGTATTTTATATACATCACTTTTTCAAATACATAAAATCATTAAAAAAAAAAAAAATAAAAATGGAATTTTCTTTTCGTTTTTCATGTTATCTATAAAATTTTTTTTTGAGTATTTTGAACTTAAACATCAAGGAATTTAATCGATTGACTACGCAAAAGCAAATTAAAACCAACATTAAAAAAAAAAATTTAAATTAAAATGCAAGGATTCAATAGTTTTATCAGTTGGAAGGGGATGGGCCCTTGGTGGGCGAGCCCAACACCTACAACAATCCGCCCTTCCGTCCAAACAGTAATGAACTTATGGTACCAACAAATCCCATTCCTTGTGACCGTTCTTCATTACTATTATTATTATTGATGATAGCGCTGTTATTTTGATTCGTGTTTACAGTCGTCGACACCGTTCCTAGATCTGGCCGTATATTTGAATTGGTTATTTTTCCTAAATCGGGACGCTGACGCCCATTTACCATATTACGTCGTGATTTTTGTCGTGACAACTGTTTCATTCGATTTTCGTTTAGTCGATTATTTTCATTGCTATTTGATGTGCTAATATCGGCGATGGCACTTGATACGTGCGACGTTACTACCCCAGTCGTAGATATTTTACTCTCAGTACTACTACTACCACTATCACTACTCGTTTCCGAGAGGGTTTTAATACTATCGCACGATAATCCCTTACTTAAAATTGCTTTTATTGCATTTCGATCGATTCGTACTTCTTCGCCTTTATAACTACCTTCACTACTCGTCGATCCGGCTATTGTTGTGGGCGCCAAATTTTTCAAACTAGTTAACTGTGTCATTGGACTAGCTGAACGCGAATGGCTACTGTAAAATCCTGCTGAATTTTGAAACGATAATGGACTGACTGCGGTTTGACTACTTGTTGGAATTATATTATCGAATCCGATGCTTTCAACCTTTTCCAGAATTCGGATAGATTTAAGTGCTCGCTTTTCTAATCGGGATAGCGTAATTTTATTACGCGCCCTCATTGTTTGTTGTTTTTCAGCTTCACCAACTAATTTACGTCGCAACATATCAGCTCCGGTATTTAGTATACCGGTCAAAAATTGTGGTTCGGGTGACATGCAACGTGGTGGTGATCCTTCCGGACTATTACACGGTGTTACTGTGGGCGAAAAGTTTTGTCCACACGGTGTATTTAAAGCACTTGGTGTAACAGCTTTAATACCACGTTCGTTTAGCATTGACGCTAGGCACAGGCTAACGGAAAATGTTGAACATGAATTGCGGCGTGAAAGCGTAGAGCGTGGCGTTTGAGGAGCACTTGATTGTCGCGATGAGTTATATGACGTTATTTGGGATGCAGAATGTGACGCCGGCATACTAAACATCATTGAACCATCGTCGGGATGCATGACCGTACTATTTGTAAACGTGTACACACAAGCCGAAGATTGAAATCTTTTACCGGGATAATCTTCAACGTCTTCTTCGACGTCTGATAGAGAATATGTTTGAAGTCCTAGATCATCGAGGCCGCGACCACCTCGAATTGTTACACCAGGTCGTTCTTCTAGTAATCCGCTTAGGGTTGGTGTCGCTAATCGAGACCAATTACTTAACGTTTGTGAGCCCTCCAATGGTTTTATAATTTGTAATTTTTCTGGAAGACGCCATTGGTGGGAATGGGTTGATAAACCCGATATCGAAGAAAGTCCAGTTGACATAATACTATCTGGAGTTCGGGTACCCATTGCACCTTGATTGTCTTCGTAACTGTAGGTACCGATCGGCGCATACTGCAACATAGCTCGTCGTGCTAAAACTTCAGCAGGAGTTAATCGTTTTAGTGCCGCCTCTAGGTCTCTAGCACCTGGTACACCTGGAGTTCCAGCCGGCGCTGGCGGTGGATAATTTTCCTCTTCCGACATAATACTTTCTTTCGATAGTGTCTTCGTTTTTAATTCACTACCCAAACTCATCGAATTCGGATAATTTGTATTTGAAAATATTGATGTAGTACCACGAGTATTATAATACGACGATAACGAACCTTGAGTAGCATAAGCCGACATCATCGGTTGTGTAGACGAGCTCATTGCCATTGCGCCCAAATGTGGCATCGAATTATCAATTGTATTCGTTCGACTAACACATTTAACGGTTTCGAAAACATTTTTGTACGACGTGTTACTGGTGCGGTCCAACGATATACCCGAATCTAAACTACTATCTGTAAATGTTGTTTCTAGTAGTTCGTATTGAAGACAATCATTGGCGAGGGCCGATGGTCCAGAAATAGGGCATGTTCGTCCTACCGGTTGTGTTTTTTTTCTTGCCCGTCTCAATTGTTCTTGTGTCTCGTTCAACAACGATACAACTTCTTGATATTTTATTTTAAAATCGCCTAGTTCGACCGCGAGTAAATTTTGATTCTCTTTCGTGATACATAGAAGCGAACATTGTTCTTCATTTTCGGTCGTTAACTGATGTAAACGTAATTCAGTTTCGGTCAGACGTGAGCTTAATGCTACAATTTGTTCATGTTGTATTTGATTTTCTTCCTTGTGCCGTTCCAATTCTAAGCCTAACGGATTAGATCAAAAAAAAGTTATATTTCAAATAAAGAAACACTAAAATATTTTAAAAACTTACGCAAATCATCGAATTGGCTATTTGCTGTATATAGTTGATTGGAAATATCCGCCATTAAGCGTTTTTCTTGTTCTTCAGTTTCGGTTGTTTCTTTTGCTAGCAGTGATGCTTCTTGTCTTAGTGCCTTGTTTTCTTCTTCCAATTGCGTGATCTTCTTTTGGAGAACTTCGAAATTAATAGATTTAGCACCAGTGGGTGTACCTAAAAGTTACAAAAATAAAAAATTGCAAATTAGATTAAATTTGTCGATCAGAAACTTAAAAAAAAAAATCTTACTGCTAATGATCATATACGTTCACAAATCACAATCGATCGCAAATTGTTTAGTACGATATGTTCAAATACTTAATCTTAGAACAGGTTTATGTGTTTGTGTCATATTCAACAACGTTAATTTTAAACAACATTTTATTTGCTTAGTAAACAAAATTAATTTATCACTTCTTAAAATAACCAAATTGTTTGTTTTTATTTAATTATTAAGAATGAGCTAATTGCGCAAAATCATATTTAATATATCTACATTCGTTTAAAATTACGAATTTCAACAAACTATACACTAATCAAATTACCCGCTAATCACGAACATAAAACTATAAATCAAAAGTTTTTTGATCGAAACTCAGAACCATTAAATGATTGGTAGGAGAATGTATACGTAATATAATGATCGTTAGCCGGCTAAAAAATATTTATGCGTTTAATAACAAAAATCATTAAGCGATATAATAGCGAAAATTATAATAAATTTGCTTAAGTCTTAATTAGTGATAGTTTTTTTTTATTAATATCGTTGATTGATTGATATTTACGTTAGTTGGTAAAATTATACATTTTCAACAACAGTTGTTCCGCAGTGAAATTTTATTTAAACACATGTACCTGGTACTAAATTAATAATAAACAACGGGAATATGTTATTGCAATTAGTTAATTATAATACCCTACATTGTTTAAGAATAAAGAGCTTCGGAAGTCCTTACTACAGATAATTACTATTTTATTAAATGATTGTTGAAAGCTCGGTTACAATTAAATTATTCGTAACTATAAACTGGTCACTTATACCTGGGGTGGTAAAGGGGGCTTAAGTTAAATGGTCTACAATCAGCTCAAATGTCCTCACTTGTACGTGGTGTACCAGCTAGGTAAATAACGAGGCTCTGGCGACCGAGACACGGCGGTATAACCAACTATCGAGAACTTAGTAAATGAAGTTGTCAAACCAGACCCACTACCAACTTGTACTGGTCAGAGTGGTAGATTTATTTATTTATTTTATTTTATTTTTTATTTTTATTTTATTTATTTATATATTTACAAAGTATAAGCCAAACCTTTTGTACCTTTTATAATTAGCAATAACAAAGAATATTATAATAATAAAATCAAAAATAATAATTGTAACATATTTATAAAGAATTAAAACCAATTAATAAATTATATAATGTAAAGATATAAACATGTTTAAAATTAATTATTAGTAGAAGCAATATAAATAATATAGATAAAGATCTGACATTTTTAAGTTCTGGAGGTAAACCATTCCAGGTGAAGATTGCATTTAATAATCCCGACCTACTATAAACATTACTTCTAATAACCGGCAAATTAATGTTCCTTGATCGTTGAGACCTTGACAAATTGAGCTTATCATATAAATATGAAGGTAAGCCCGAATTTATAAGCTTAAAGATAAATATAGCCATTCTATAATTATAATAGTTAAACAAATTACAACCTAAAATAGAATCCTTAAAACGAGAAACGTGATCAAACTTCTTAAGGTCAAAAATATAACGAAGACAATTGTTAAACGAAACTTCAAGTAATCGCATAATTACTATCACATCTACTGAAAATTACATCACAATATGTAAAGATGGGCAACACTAAAGTTTTAACCAAATATATACGTAACTGAACCGGACACATTTTTTAAATTAATTTCAACGAATATAAACTATAATTAACTCGCTGACAAAGATGGCTTACATGGTCATTCCAAGTAAGTTTCGAGTTTAATAAAAGCCCAAAATTATTTACTATAGGAACAAATAATATTCTGTCACCTCCCATAACAAGTGACGGAGAAATGTTTTGTGAAATATTTTTAGACAACAACAACGCTTTACTTTTGCTAGGATTAACAACAAGTGAATTATGTCTAGCCCATAATGAAATACACTCCAGATCAGCATTAAGTTTCATGACAACCTCTTCAAATTTTGAAAAACTATCTCCGATATACAATTGTAAATCATCAGCATAAAAGTGGAATTGACAATGACGAATATGCCATGGAAGGTCATTTATATATATATTGAAAATAGCAAGGGACCCATGATAGATCCCTGAGGCACTCTCTCTAGAACTTTACCATAACTCGAACGGACATTCCCATACTTTACAAATAATTTACGATTTTGCAAATAAGAGTGTAAAAGTTTAATTGCAGAATTGGAAAATTTATAATATAAATAAAGTTTTAGAAGCAAAAGAATGTGACGCAATCAAAAGCTTTCGAAAAATCTAATAACACTAATATAGCATGAGAGTTAGGTTGATCTAATATTGATGCTAGGTCGTCAACGATGTTAACTAGAGCAGTACTGTGTTTAGGCTTATATCCAGATTGGAATTTGCACAAAAAATTAAAGCGATGCTGCTGAAACTGAGACTGCATTATTTTTTCCAACACCTTCGAAAGTGCAGGCAATATGCTTATCGGGCGAACATCATTATTAGAGGCAATTATATCCGTTTTTGGTATAGGAATGATTGAAGCCACTTTTCATAAATTAGGAAAAATAGACTTAGTCAAACATTGATTTATGATGAATGTTATGTGAGGTAGAAATAGATAAATAATTATTTTTAATATTTTAAAGTCAATCATATCATTTGCCATCGCATCAGATTTAACCGCTCTAATTGCACCCAAAACATTTAACTCATCAACACATGCAAATTAAAAGCCAGTAGCTTCAGAACAAAAAAACTCGACATTAGGTAATTGTTCTGCAGAAAATGGAATTATGAAATTACCTGTTGAACATGAAACACCTAGTTTTCCTAAATTATTCCAGGTAATTTTGGAATTAAATGCATTTCCGAAATAAAATCTGTGCTTAGCTTGATTGATACATTTTGTAGTTTTGTTTCGAAGTGTTTAAAAATATTTTAAATCCATTACTAATCCACTTCTTTTAAAAGTTTTATATGCCGAATCTCCACGTTTGATTAAATCCACTATAGTTTGGTTTAACCATGGCGCAGTGGGCTATTTATTAATGGTTCTTTTAGGAGGTACACAAACTTTATCTAAGTACAAAAAATTTGAATTAAATATATCTACAATAGAATTTACATCAAAATTTTTATAAAGTAGTGACCAATCAATAGAAGAAAGTTTATTTATTAAAAAATCATAATTGATTTGCTTATAATTAGGTACAATGATGTTAATAATTTTATCTCGAGTACGAGAGAATTTATAAGAAGCAAAAATCAAATCGTGGTCAGAAATGGATGGAAAAGAGCACTGTCCATGACTAACAACATTGTGTTTGTCGGGATTATACACAACTATTAAGTCCAAAAGACTTTCCAGTCTAGTCGCATGAAATGGTATAAAATATAAATTTAGTATAAATTAATTTTTCATATAATGGCAAAATATCATTAAATATAACATTTAGATTAGTAATATCGTTCTTTGCAGAAGGAAGAGGGTTATAAAAAACTACAATAAGAATTTTTACCAAATTTACCTAACAGTTCAGTTGCCAAATACTCTACTTGACCATAATCACCAGAAGATAAAATTTTAATATTAAGTGTTGATCGATAGTATAACCCAACACCACCACCTTGAGCATTACGATCTGACCTTAGTAGCTTATAGTTATTAATTAAAATAGAGTTAGAACTAATTTTATTGTGTAATCGGATCTCTGACAATGCAAGAAAATCAAATTTGTAATTATGTTACAAAAGTGTTAACTCATTAAAATGTTTAGTCAAACTACGCACATTAAGATGTCCAAAAAATAAATAATTTGTTTTCAATAAATGCAATTTACACCTGAATTGGCTCCAATAGTTATAGGTTTATAATTTGAGCAAGTTGCAGCATGTAGCTGAGAAGTTAATGCTGATGTTGTTGCAACTTGACACCAATCAGGTTTTTTAAAGAACGAGGATAGTTAATAAATGGACGAGTTATTACACTAGGTGGTCACGCATCAGAATTATTTAGCTGGTTGAAATGGGTCTCCTTCAAACCATTTTTAAACGAAATGAATGTGATTGTACTATCGATAACACGATCCTTAGACCGTAATCGCTTACAAACTACGTCAGCCGATGAACAATCTTGCAATTTATTATAAATATAGTTTGTTACCACTTCCGGAGTAACCGATGGATCCAATCTACTGACGTACAAATATTTTTTTTCTGAGAATGAGGTCACCTTCATCAAATTATCAGGTGATCCAATACCAACAAGCGTTTGAGCTGTATTTGAAGCTTTGACAATATTGGCACTCGTGCATGCCTCGGTGACTTGCGCGTACAACTTAGTAGAAAAGCCATTGTCAAACTTCGCTAGAAGATCCATTAGTATTTTGCGATTTTCAGCAAAGTCACTTTCAATTTTTTTAAAATCAATGTTTTCGGAGTCCTTATCTGCTATCCAAAGTTTTGGTTTATTTTTTATTTTTATTTTTTTGCAGTAGCAGAAACACTTAACAATCAATAATTAACACAAATAACACAAAAACTAACAATAACAAGAATAATCAAAAGAGAAAAATTAATAAATTTAATTTAAAAGAAAATTAAATAAAATCACGAAATAATTTTTCCGATGTTTATGCAACGCTCTCTATAGAACGTATCTTTTCGGTTATGAAACCAGACCCACTACCAACTTGTACTGGTCAGAGTGGTAGATGCTCCATGACCAGTAAACTAAACAATGAGTACAACTAATTCAGGTAATTGTACCCCAGGTGGTAACGCAGCTAAGCAGCTGGCAAATCCACCCTCTAACGAGGCTGGCTCAACGGATTCTGGGGTGAGCCAATTATTGTTTTAAAGTCCTCTTAGGCAACTCAACCCATTTGGACAAAAACCCAAGTTGGGTAGATCACCACCATCATTAGCGAACACCTTGGAAAGGGATAACGCAGAACTGCGCAATAAGATTTACGAAACAGACGAGGAAGAGCTGAACAGAGAAACGGGATGGATTCTGAACCGTAACAAAAAAAACATAAGAAACGCAAGATGAGTAAATCACCACAGGTTTCACCCGAACTGAAACAATCAATTGAGCAGCTTCCAACCGGAAGTAGGAACGTACTACATGAGGAAAAAGCACATGTTTCAACGGAACAGAAACGATCAAGTAAAGAACTCGCAACCGGAAGCAAGAATGTGCAACTGGAGAAAAAAGTGTCACGGCCACCTCCAGCTATAATATTGCGATAATTATCATAGTATTAGAAACATCATGAACAACAATCGGATAGAATTTTAAGCTACAGTTCTAAATAGTATTGATATCAAAATAAATGTCCCAGACAGTGATAACTGCAGAAAGTTAACAGGAGTTCTTAATGAAACCAAAATAAACTAAAGTCATTGTTAAGAAACTACACACTTCATGCAAACCAGAAGAGATAAAAGAATATCTATTGGAGGAACAATATAAAATTAAAGAAGTTACACAGCTGCTAAAAAGAGGTGACAAACCACCGCTTCCATTATATATATTATCTTTTGAAATTATGACGGCAATAATCGTCAAGTTTACAGATGATTTACGACCCGCAATAAATGGAACCTTGGCCTTGCTGAGAAGGATGAGAGAGTTTAGAGACAGACGTGGCAGAAGTTAAAGGCAAAATGCAACAATTTGAGGGCAAAATGAAATTGTTGGAAAATAGTCAGCAGAACTATTTTTCGCACGACAATGGAGCTTTCTGAGGGAGCAGCCCGACGATTGTTAAGGAATCATCTTCTGGTGGCCATAAGGGAATTTTTAAGCTCGGCAGTACATCATAATGGATGGGATCTGAGTGAGCAACGAAACGCTTTAATTCTGGCACAAATTGTGGTTCCAAATAACCGGACAAAAGAATTTCTGCATGAGATTCACAATGCAACATTTCAGGCACATTAATGCATCAATAAGACATTGGAGATGATAAGGCTTCGGTTCTATTGGGTCAATTGCCGAAGCGATGTAGAAAAGTGGTGCAGGAAGTATGTGGTATGTGCCAGTAAAGGCCTCCAAACAAAAACTAGAAGAAGGATGAAGCAATACAATGTTGGAGTACCATTTGAGCGGATCGCTATGTATATTGCTGGGCCATTTCCTATGATTAAAGATGAAAACCGATCCATACACGGGTGTATCGATTATTTCGGCAAATGGGTCGAAGCGTATCCGGTGATAAATCAAGAAGCTCGAACAATCGCAAACACGTTCGTAAACAATTGAATCAGTAGGTTTGGAGTACCGTTGGATCAAGGACGATATGATCAAGGACGAAATTTACAGCCGAACGTGTTCCAAGAACTGTGTCTAAACTACTACTACTAAATGCCACACGATACAGGGTCAGTAGGAATTACCTAAAACCTGCGTTTGACAAAATTAACTATGAAATAATTTGTAATAGGGGAAGCTAATGCAAAATTACGGGTGTAGTGTAGTATGTGTTTGTACACCCACTCACATCCCGTTACTCCAGTTATAAAACAAAACTAAGAGAAGTGAGCGGGTATACAAACACAACATACGGAAATTACCGTACAGAAAAACAAAACTTCATCAGGGGTGGGCACACCTTATAGCGCGTACCACGAGGTATGCGTTACAAAACGTGGGGACGTCCCACACCCTGAGAAGTCTCATGAGCCGGGCACTGAAGTAACTTACTCAAACATACAATACAAGGGGAAAACACCTAAACCGATGGAAGTAGTCAATTTCCTGTTACCAGACAACAGAGCTCAAAATATACTTAAGCGCGAATATCTTTTAGATGGTAAGTACCAATAGGTTTACCGGCTAAATCATGCCGGCTGAGCTCCTTTGGCGTGGGTAATTTTAAGATAATGCTTAATCTGGTCTTTTACCAAACTGAGCCGGTTAGATTTATCCATGACTTGAACTTCGTTTTGTAAGTGTTTGTCCCACTCACTATGCTCGTGATCGTCAAAATACGCTCGAACAGCAGAAAGCAGGGTTCGGTTAACCCTCTCCGATGCGTTACTTTGCGGAGAGTAAACAGGAGTACGCATGTGAGAGATTCTATATTTATTCAACAATTCCTTAAACAGGTTAGAGAGGAACTGCTTGCCATTAGCAGACTTGATCATCTCGGGACGGAGAACATCATAAAGATTTCGTTTTCGAGGAACCTACATAAGGAAGAAGCAGAAGCTTCCCGCAAAGGTTTAATGAACACAAATTTGGAAAAATGGTCCAGAACTATACAAATCACCGTGTTACCTCGTTTTGACCATGGGTATGGACCCAGAAAGTCCACGAAAAGTTTTTGGAACAGACGCGTCGCAGGCGCCCCATTGCTGGCCTTGTAGAGAAGTTGACAGCTTTGTTCATTTTACACTTAGGAAAGACAGTAACATAATTCTTTACTTGACTAGCCATACGTGGCCAATAAAATTGTCGCTGAAGTCGTTCAAGTGTTTTGATGCTGCCTAAGTGTGCTGAAGTAGGAGGAACGTGTGCCAGTTTAAACGCAGGAAGGTCAGTGTTTACGTACCGAGTGCCATAAGACGGAGCAATTAAAAGTTTGTCCTTCTGGACTTGGAAATTGTGCTCGACGTCTTTCATTTGCAGGATTTTGGCGATCTGAGCCACATATTCGGGATCTTGGAACGATGAAGAATTAAAGTCAATATGGAGAACAGAAACTGCTGAAGGAGGAGAAACAGGAACAGAAAGTGAATTAACCTCGTCCCCAAGCAGATCGGGAATGGGTAAACGACCTCCAGACTGGGAACCCGAATCGAGCCTGCTTTTAACTTCGGAATCATCTTCACAAAGAGGAGTTTTATAGCAAAAAGCTCTAGACAATCGGGTACTATGTTCACAGATCCTTTTCGGTAACCAATCTGGAAGTCGAATGCTTGCAGGTTTAAACTCTACCGTGCTAACCTCCCCGACAGATCCTTCTGTGACTAAAACTAGCATGGTCTGTGTATATCACAAAAGGATACCCTTCTACATACGGCCGAAACTTTTGTACACTGAGTACCGCGGCATAGCATTCCAATTCGGTGACCGAGTAGTTTCGTTGTGCTGCGTTGAGTTTATGTGAAATATACTCAATGGGAAAATCGATCGGGAAAATTGATTCTTGCTGTTATATTGACATCAAATTATATACCAAATTGCACTGAATTATTGAGTTTCACAAATGGTGTAGTATGCTGCCTCTTCTTCATCTGTTGTTCCTTTACTGCCATTTAGTACATATAAAGCGATTTCTTCAAAAGTGGTTTCTTTTTTGGACGATTTGCACACTTTGGATCCATCTTTCCAGGGTTGATCTTTAACCTTTGGCGGACTATATTTTTGGTTGATGGCTATTAAGTGGTTGGGTTCTGAGAATTGTAGACCATCAAAATTTACAATATGTTTGTTTCATATTAGACATAAACGCAGAACTATGGGAAATGGCACTTATTCCTAATACCTAGTCAACCGGCGATTTCAATCTCAGATTTTCAAGATAGCAAATGATTAAGAGAAAATAATTTAGACAGTCATATCTTCGAAAGGTCCTTACATTGGCCCTTGTGTTTGGGGACACTCCCATCGTAAAACAGTTCTAAACGAGCATGCCATCCTTAGAATTCCACCACAGCATCCTTGGCTTGTCGTAGGAGGCGACTTAACAAAGGTTGGATCGCTGGGCAGACTACCCGCATCCGTAAACGACAAAACTTAAAATAAAAAATGGATACCGCCAAAATTTAACGCGCAGTTTAGGATCGATACCTGGATTGGGCATTTGCTAAGAAACCCAGGCGCGTTTGATGGCACTATATCAGCCATGAAAGAGTATCGATTGGAACTCGTTGCCCTCCAAGAAACTCGATGACCAAAAAGTGGAGACCATGTGCCCCGAGGATATATATTGCCTTACAGTGGAGACGACCTCGGTAATCTTTGTGTTGGTTTTCTTCTTCTACCCAAGGTCAAAAGGGCCGTTTTGGATTTTAAAGCAGTTGATAATCGTATGTGTAAGCGTTTGCGCATGCGATCAGCCAAACTGTCAATCGTTTGTATTTTTGCGCCCACTAACGTATAAGCCAACCTAAAGTACAACTCAGGGATCGCAGGAAAACGTAACTTACGATGAGAATAAACACAGAAAATACCTGATCTCGCTTAAGAAATAAAAGGTCAGCGATTTCACTGGCTCGATTAAGTTCTGCGAGCTGTTCCCAAACGAATGGTTCAGCGATCTGAGAGGAGAGTCGCCCTTTGGCAAGCGCAGATGCATGATGATTTCATGTATATTAAGAGACCTGGATTTTGATTATAATTTTTGATATACCGAATTATTTGTGTCCAATTTATTTTTTTGGTAAGCCTATCACTTTCATCTGGAATGTCATTTTAAAATTTTATTCAAGCATTTAATGATTAAATATATTAACAAGTTGTCAGCTCAATGACAGTGGAAATTTTGTAATTTTAAACGTGCGTGAAATATTAATGCATAAATTGCGATAGGAGAAAGCAGTTTGGTTCAAGATAGAGCCTGACCATCAGTTTTTCGTTACTTCCTATACTATATCTATATACAATGTAAAAGAGAAATTTTTCATATACCAAATCTTGTTTAATAATTCTCGTACAATATACATTTTATGCGGGATAAGGTTATTTTTTTATTCAATTAAAAACTAGGTAAACTATAGTAGCAACTATATAATTTATGATACCGTTAAAAAAAAATGTATATTGAAAGCATATAATACAGTATGATTTGTAGATTACTTTACAAACATATGTGTGAGTATTGCTTCGATTGGAAAATGATCGTTACTATAAATTACTGCCTAGGAAGTGTTGAAGAGAAGATTGCTGTAATCTATTTTAAACATAATGTAATTATTTTATTATTGAAGATGATTAAAATCGCGATGTTGAAGAAAATGCAAGAAAGTTCGCAATAAAATACAAATTTCGACGGTGACATCGCAGTAGTAAACATAACAAACAATAGCGTCAGCGTAAAGTAAATATATCAAAGCAACTATTAAATTTAACTCATCAGATACAGCCGAGCAAATATGACCGATGAGTATAGGCTTGCATTAGAAAAAGCGATGCTATAAATTTAAGAAACCGTCGAGCTAGTGTTTGGCACTAATCAATTCCAAATATACCTTCAAGAAAAGCAGATGAGTCTACAATTACATAATTTGATTGTGGAACCCCACACATATATGCAAATCATGCAACCATGAACAAACTCTTCAACAATTTTATGAACATTCATTTGGATATTCTTTTCGAACCACCACAGAGTACATCAAGGCCCAGATACCTATTTGCAAACTCAAGTTAAAGGATTACTCAAATACGGTTCTCGTATTTTTTATCGTTAGGAAGCACGGAAAACCTGACCTGTTCATTACAATGGCACCGCCAAATGAAAGAATATCCAAAGAAATTTTTTATCTGGACAATAGCTTCATGACCGCCCAGACTTGATGAACTCATCAATGATATATTATCGCCAAAAAGATGTTTGGTCCAGTTGCAGCAATCACAATCATTTATGTCATTGAGTTCTAAAAACGGGGGCTACCACATTACAACATTTTACTACTTATTTTACCATCACAAAATTCAACATTGAATAACATAGAGATCAATTGCCTTGTGCATAGATCTCAGATGAAGACACGCAATCGCAACAAAAATGGCTAGCCAATTTACAAACGCTCCAGGGATAAAGTTGTTATTATTAATGACAAACAAATTGAAAATAAATATAAAAAATTTAAAATTTTTTAGAATTTTATTAAAATAATTAAACGTTTAAATTCGATTGAATTCATCGTTTTATAGCAATTCCAAAAAATACTCGCATACAAATCCTATTTATATTCACCTTAACACCGAAAATATTACAATTAGATTTTTATTAAAATAATTAAACGTTTAAATTCGATCGAATCCACCGTTTTATAGCAATTAAACCGGGGAACAAATACAATGCATCACGATGACATAAAAACTTATATCGATCCAACATCGATATTGAATCTGCATATACCATATGCCGACTTGATGTGAATTTACATGTATACGTTATTGATTCGGTTACTGATATAACCGACACCCCAAGGAATAGAACACCATTTGGAGGAAAGGTTATGGTTCTCAGAGGACACTTAAGACTAAAACTTCCTGGGGTACCACATCCTTATAGAGCGGCTGTTGTGGTAACATCAATAAAATTTAGAGAATAATGGGAAAAATTCCAAAAATTTCAATTGGTCAACAATATTTGTTCTGTTGACTTCGAATTTAAGTAAGTGGTTGCTTGATTTTGGTGCCGGAGGACTTACAAACACTGATAGTCTGAATGAGAATCTTATTTGAATACCTGACATGTTAACTGATGATATAATTAAAAAAATCGTTGGTGACAAATTGACACCAGACAATGTAGCTTAATTTGGACATGTGACAGTCGCAGATGTGTTGACTATAGGTCAGAAACTGGCAAAATTGTCTGGTTGCCAAGAACCAAGTTGATCACAAAATCGATTTTCCTTTCCAATTCTGTAAAAGACAATATCCTGTGAAATTAGCGTTTGCAGTGACGATTAATAGTTCTCAAGGGCAGATGATGAAATGTGTTGGCCTATCCCTTCTTCAACCAGTGTTCAGCCACAAGTAGTTATATGTAGTTTTCTCTAGGACACTTAGTGCTCAAGACGTTAACGTAATCATAATTGATGGACCGCGTCAAGATAAACTTTTATTACAAATATAAATAAATAAATCGAGCTTGCAATGGCTTAAAACAAATGTACTGCTTGTTCATGTACGTCATCTCTTCCAGAGATGATATTACATATCATGTAATTGCCATTGCTTGTATTTATTTCACCACTATTTTTCCATTTAACTTCACTAAGGCCTAGTGCTTCGAAGTAACGTTTCATTTTCTTCTCTACTTGTGCTAGCCTTGATGTTTCTATTAGAGTTCTGTTACAATTCCCGATTTGTATTATATCCAGTATCTCGTTTCTATCATCATTCTGATTTATAAATGGTTGGTCCATTGAATCTCATCGAATTTCCAGAACTGCATTAACATTTATCTAGTATTCGATTATATTTCTACGCTTACTTCAATATCGAAAAATTTTCCATACGCCTTGTTCGGAGTTCTATGAATCATGCTGTATACATAATACACATTTGGATTATTGGTAAAGTGCATAAAAATAAAACCTGTATCAAGCACATATTTCTTTGCTGTTTCCAATGTAACATTTAAATAAATCGAAGAACAAGAAATTGTTGAAAGAATCTACTTAACAATCTGGAATGCTATTTTATGTTCACCTAGAATAATAAAATCTTAAGGTGAACAAATTTCTGCGATCGTATATGCAGTTAAATGATCGATAACAAAAATATCGTAAGCCTATGAATTTTGTTGTAGCCATTGATTAGATAAATTTTGCACTTGACATTATCGTATTTGCTGACTTTTATGCATTATTTGTTATATAAGTTACATATTTAAATTGTACAATGTTTTTAGTCAAAATAACTTTAATCAATATTTACTATCAGTGTTTTGGGTAATGATCATTCGATTATTATGTATTTTATATTGTTGATATTTATTGTGGTCGCTTGAAGCAGGGCGCTATATTTATTGTATTGGATAACACTCAACTTGATATTTGGAAATGCGCAAAAATTTTGTTTATTTTATCAGGTTAATGTTCAAATCAATCATGTTTGTTTACAATTGTTTTGTTTAAATGTGTCAACATCATATTCCTATATATTTTTGGATAAGATTGCGTTTGATGTCTTGGACACAGATATGTTCTGAATGTTACTATATATCCGGAGTTTAGATGTGAATAATTAAACAATAGTTCTATAATGTTTTTATAGTTAGTAAAATAGCCATCGATGCCATTAAGTGCGTCACTTTATTTAACAATTTTAGTACAGAAGTAAAAATAATTAAAAAAATCTGGACAATCCAACTGGAAAACACTTAATATTATAGAACAGAATTACCTTTCTCTGAAAGTTCACAAGTTTAAGAAAAGAATAAAAAAATATATATATAATTTGTAAAATTAGAAGTTAAAGATTCAAATTCTTTTAAACTATCCAATAAAGAAAGTCGTTATATTCATTTAAAATAGTCAGTTCAACAATAATATACCTTTCACAACATTTAATAACCTTTAATAACTTTGTTTGGTTTCAATATTAACTTTTTCTTTAAGAAATAAAAGTGAGCTCTAGGTATTTGTCATTATCGGTATGATTATCTCTTTGTGGCACACTTTCGAATATCATTAACCATTAGATGGCACTAATTTGCACGGTTAAAATTTAGAACCCATACCTGGCAATCTGTCGAATCAACACATTGCACTAATTCATGCAAAGAAAAATTGCGAGCGCGATAACTTTTCTCATACTATTATTGGCCGTCTTCAGTATTTTAATTCGTATCAAGTTAGAAAAATACAACATATAAGGTTTTTCATTTAGGATTTGGTAACTTTGAACTTTTAATGTGAACGCGCCCTTAAAGAAATAACCAAACAATGAAGTACATGAGCGAACAACGTTTCCATCTAATTAAAATTTACTACAAAAATTCCAAGTCGGTGACTGCAACTTCAATAGCGTTAATTCCAATTTTTGGTCGTAATTTTTGGTCCCAGTAGACAAGCAATTTATAGTCTAGTGAACAAATTTGAGTCTAAATATTCAAATTAGGAATTTTTTGGCGATTTTTCAAAAGGATCACACAGGGATGTGCGTAACATCAATTTCATGTCGACAATGACTAATGTCAAGAAAAAAAATTATTTTGATAATTTCTTTTGTTTCTTTTTTTTGCTTTTTCCTCTGAATTCCGAATTTTGCGTTAATTTTTTAACCGACCTGTGAAGTGTTAAGAACTGAACGAAAATGTTTCGATTAAATCAATTGTCATTTAACAAAGTTAACAGAGTGAAAATTAAGGAACAAACTGTAGGAAATGTCAAATAATTTTATACTCAACCTCAACCAAGAGAATTTGTTGAATTAGTCAGAAAAAGTAACATTTGTCAATTTCCGCAATGTTAGACTATAAGACGGATCCATATAGATATTAGATATCTAAAATCTTAATTTTTCTTAAGTTTGGGCGAAAAATGTCAAAAACGTGATATTGTCGGTTTTATCTTTTATTTTAAATTGAGCAAGTGACTGATTTTCTCTTATTGCAACTGCCGAACTGATTGAGTTAAATGACTTTAGGGAAAATAGAAATAATGGGTTTTCCAATAAGAGATTTCATTTTGATATTTAAAAAAAAACGAGTATTTTTTAAGAGAAATCAATGAATGTTAATTTCATTGTAAAGAGGAAGGTATGCCAATAACATTTGAAAACAATATCAGCCAAATGGCCGCCACTGCTATGTTTGCAGCACCATATCCTTTACATGAAATTTTCCATGACCAACTCGCACATTTGCAGCTGTATGTCCTTGATAACTTCACGAATTCCATCTTTAAGGTCTTGAATCGATTGTGGAGCATTGGCACAAACCTTATCTTGCATGTGGTCCCAAAGAAAAAAGTCTAAAGGTGTTAAATGATCAGTTTCAATATTGCCGGCCGAGAAGATACTTCACAACGAAAAGTGCAATCAAAAAGTGCTTTAGTTTTGCGAACTATGACTGCAAAATTTTCATCATTTTTGTAGTGAATTTTAACAATTTCAATGCGTTGTTGAAGCGTGTATCGTATTATTTTTAGTAATGGCGTAGTTTTTACTTGTCAAATGTCGAAAGATGACAGCTTCAAAATTGCCAGCTGCCTCAATAGCAGCCTATTTAAAATGAAACTTCTTATTGGGTAACCCTTTATTTTAAAATATTTAAAATATAAAAATATTAAAGACCCAAATGTTTTTTGGAATTCGGCGGACATAAAAGTTTCTGAGACTTCTAGTTTGGCCAGAAAATGTTTAAAAATTCTAGCCAGTTCCGGACAACTTGAAAAAACCGGGTTATATCAAAAATAAAAAGAAACAAATAAAAGTAATATTTTTCTATTTTTATTGTTGACGCGTCAACAATTCACTTCGACAAAACTTGTTATTGTTGACTCTACAAAAATGCGTCGACAATAATTGTCGACATTTGTTGACGTCGCACATCCCTGCAAAATGTGATGAAGCGCATTTTTGGCTAAACGGCTTCGTCAACAAACAGAATATGCGTTATTGGTCAGATGATGAAGATGAAAATGAAGATGAAGATAAAAATAGCCTCACCGATCCAAAAACGATCGAAGATGATGAACCCAATGAAAAAGGTAGTAATGAACTGCAACCCAGAATGTTAAACGTATGGCATCCAGACCAATTTACATCGCATTATCTAAAAGATAATGAAAATCATCCATCGCACTCGAATTATGTCAAATCGCCATTAGAGTATTTTAATGCCTATTTTAGTGAAGACCATTTTGATGATGCCGCCAAAAATACTAACATATACCAGACAATTAAGAGTTAAGACAATTATATGGTGTATGCCTACTGATGGGCGGAATTTCATATCCACGCGTATTTTCGATTTGATGCCGTAGCAAGTACCATTTCTCGATCACAGTTTCAAAAATTAAAGAATTCGTTACACTATATCAAAATAAACGAAACACCGTATCCCACAAATCTCTTCTGGAAAATCTGTTTAGTTCAGTAAATAATAGGTGTAGAGCGCTGCCGAGAAAAATTGAACATTACTCTATTGACGAGCAGATGATACCATATACCGGCCGTTGTCCATCGAGACAATATGTAAAAAATAAACCAAGACCGGTTGGTTAGAAAAATTTTGTAGTAACGACATCCTGTGGACTGGTCGTTGATTTCGAAATATACCAAGGCGACAAGACCAACCTGATTTAGGGTACCGAGCAGCGGGTAAATATTTCTGCAAACAATTTTTTTTTATTTTTATTGAATTAACATTTTTAATTTTTTGGGACGATCATGGTAAATCGATTAAAAAATGAAAAATTTAAAATAAATAAAAAAATGGAGCGAGGCGAGATCCAAGAATTTATCGTAATGAAAGGGACACAGTTGTCAAATGGAAAAATACAAAATGTGTTACTGCTCTGTCGTCGATCGCGGGATCTAATCCAATAACAATGGTCAATCGGTGGGACAAAAAAGCACACATGTATAAAAATGTTTCATGCCCCCATGTTATTGCAGAATATAACAAACATATGGGTGGAGTTGATCTACTAGATCAAATGATGGAATATTACAGGTGTTTCATTAAAACGAAAAAGTGGACATTGAAGGCAACGCACCATTTTATAGACTTAGTTGTAGTGAATGCGTGGATGGAGTACCGACTCGACTCTAAGACTTGTAGAACGCTTAAAAGTAAAATTATGGACCTCTTGGATTTTAAAATGGATGTTGCTAATGGCTTGATTTTTTTTCCTAAAAGGAAGCGACAAGATAGTAGTGATGAAGACGAGGAAATGGAACGCTCTCCCCGCCCAATAAACACCGCGATGGATATGACCACTGGCCTATATTAGATTCACTAGCAACTACAAGAGCTTGCCGTTTACAATCATGTAAATATGCATTTTATTTCGTGCTCGCACGCGTCTACGTTGCGAAAAATGCAACGTATATTTATGTATTTCCGCAAAGAAAAATTGCTTCAAACAATTCCATGTAAAACTGTAATTTTTCTGGAAGACCTATTTTAACCGGTATAACTGAACTAATGTGGTTATATAATTTATATGTGATTTTGTATGTGATGTAATGAATTAAATAAATTTTTTAACTGTCTACCACTTTTTAACTTACATTAGTCTCTAACCAACCTACACAAATGTGTAGAGGCCATTACACCAATAAAAAAATAATTTTTTGTAAAACCAAATCGATTTAATCAATATTTAGGTAATTATTAACCTTTATCCAACGTTTCGTGAAAATCCACTGAGATTTAAATTTTCCGAACACCTGGGCACTTACAAAGTTACCTACACAAAAGTGTGGGTGGGCTTTTAAATATGATTACAATGTATTCGTTTGAAATACATACACAAAAGTGTTAAAACTTCATCTAGAAAAAACTTTCGACATATTTAACTAGAGCAATCAAAATGTACCTACACTTTTGTGTAGGCAGGACTCGAAAGGGGTAAAGAGTGTATTTTTAGTGTACATTCACGTCAAACGATAGCGTTAATATAGTCAGGAGTCAGGATCTGATAAAAAATTCTTCTTAAATTCCCTAGATATAGTGAAATACTACATCGAATCAAAATTAACAACACCCATATCACCACAATGGTTAATAACATAAAAAGGACCGACCTACTTATTTTAAAAATTCCGTTAATTTTCCCAAATACTTTCATAATCTAAATGCCTTCAATCCTATTAGCTATTTCTATAATTGACCAATCATTTTATCACGGCTAAATATAACCAAACAAAACAAACATTTAACAACTTTTTTTGTGTGTTTATTATTTAAACTACACTTTAAAAAAAAAGTACTTGTTTATGTATAATGTTTTTTCAAGTGCAGTGAACTGGTTATTTTTTATGCTAATCACAAGATTACATAAGATTAACCAACACCCATTCATAAATTAATAAAATACTTTTGGTTTTTTGATTTTTTTTTTTTTTTGAACAAAAAAAAGATCTGCGTTTATCTTAATCAAGTTTAATTTAAGTTTACCTCAGAAAATAACAAGGTAAAAAATTAAGCAAGTGGAACCGATTGCATCAGAGAAGAAATCTATTTTGTATTAAATATGATAGGTTAATAGTTTTGGTTTTGTATATTATAAGAAATAATAACGATATTGTTGCATGTTTTAAATTCTATGATGATTGTTTGCAAATTTTTTTTTGCCTTTTATAAAATTCCTTCCATCAAACGATGTGAACTAATTTAAACGGAAAAATGTTAAAGATTGATCTAGGCGATGTTGTCAACAATTTTTCATGTTACACGCACAAGTTTGTCGGCAGCTGTGTTTTGATATTATCTATTAGCCCTTCGCATGCTATATACTTTATCGAAGGCTTCGGTAATATCTAGAAACGTTTTTTTTTTCAGTTTATTCGTTGCTTTCCAAAGATGTATGATGCTTCTATCGCTGTGTGCCACTTTAAGTAAGGATGCGTTTAAATAGTTGATATTGTCTGAAAATGAGATTTTTACCTATAACAGTTGCTTAATATTCAGTTGGGGTGTAGCATTTGTTTCTATTTTTGTTCACTAGATCTGTCAGGCTAAGTACAGTTCGTTTAATTTCTTCTTTTGTTTTTAATGGGAATTATGATATTTTTAATGAGCAATATTGGGTAACTTCAAATTTGGGTTGTCTCCAATCAGTATGTTGATTCTATGTAGCTTTCAGTTTAGGACTTGTATGCTATATGTGAGTGTTAAAAAAGATTAATTGGTGCTTTTTGTAAAAATTTACCAAGAATTTGTCTGACACGCGCAAAATCTGCATCACTATCTGGTTTTGGTAGATGATCCGGACTTTTCCCAAATCTCAGTTTAATTGGTATGTTATATATCAGGTGGAGCCCGACAACACATGCAATACTAAAATGTAGTACAATCATCGACCAAAATGTGTGAAATGTACGAGGGCACATCTCACAAATGATTGTAACAAGAAAAAGTGGAGTTCAGAGGTCAAATGCGTGCTCTGTAATGGTAGTCATCCAGCCAACTATAGAGGTTGCAGCGTTTACCAAGAGGTACAAAACGCAGATTTCCCCCTCTAAGAGAAAAGAGAGTGGAGAAGTCGCAGCTATCCAATCCAAATCCTTCTTATCAGCTTGTTAGTGGAACAACATATGCGCAGAAGCTCAAAGATTCAATTAAAAATCAAACTTCGGATGAAAATCATACCAAAGAAACTCAGCCAACGGAAAATTCAAAAACTCAAATTCAATAACCAACAGCCTGAGCAGTCTTCCACATATGATGGAAAAATTAATGGTCAAATTGGATACCATCCTTAACCTTCTACCGACCATTGTCTCCAAATTATTCAATGTCCAGAAACCTTAAATTAGCAATCTGGAATGCCAATGGCTTCTCATAACATGGACAAGATAAAAGTTTTTTGATAGATCAAGAAATTGAGGTCATGTAAATATCCGAAACGCATAACACGAGCAGAAGTTTTCTCAAAATACCAAGATACACCATTTATGACATAAACCATCCTGATGGAACAGCACATGGTGGTAGTGCAGTTATAATCAAAAACATAATTGAACACCGTGAAATAAAAAAGTATGAGAAGGAGCATCTACAAGCAACTACTGTGGTAACAGAAGATTGGCTAGATCCTATAACAATTTTGGTCATCTATTGCCCACCAAAACATGCAATAAAAATGGAACAATTTGATCATTTTTATACTTCTTTGGGTCATCGCTTTATGTGGGGATCAAGATTGGCTACAACGAGAGGCCGAGCGTTACTTAAATCAATAAAAAAAATAGCTTAATCATGTGTCAACCTGTGAACCTACTCACTGGCCTAGTGATAGAAGAAAGATCCCAGACGTCATAGATTTCTGCGTCACCAAAGGAATCGCATTAAAGTAATTACATTAAAGCGACGCCATGTTTAGACTTATCATCGGACCATTCGCCTGTTTTAATCACTCTGGCTACAAAGATAAGGAACATGCAGAAACAACCGATGTTAAGCAACAAAATAATTGACTGAGACCAATTCAGATATAAGGTCACAGAGAATCTAAGCACAAAAATCAAATTAAAGACGGAGTGTGATATAGACCAAGCAGTGGAATATCTCAATGAATGTATTCAATCGGTAGCCTGGAAGTCCACACCAGTAAACAATGAGAAAGAAAAGAATGGGGAATGTTCAAATCTTGTCAAGAAAATAATTAAGGAAACAAGAAACTTATGACAGCAATGACAACGCTATTCCGCCAATACGTAAAAGTAATGGTCAGCGGGCGAGAAAGAATGAAGAAAATGCTGATGTATTTGTAGACCATTTCGAAAGAGTATTTCAACCATACCAATCAGAAACTATGGATGAAGAGAGCACAAAATTCAAATGCATTTAGAATAGCCATTGCAAATGAATCATGCAATCACGAAGTTTTCTATCTTTGAAGTAAAAACTGTAATATAGAGAGAGTTAAATCCTAAAAAAGCGCAAGGATATGATATTATCACAGGAAAGGTTTTGCAAGAGCTACCAGATAAGAGTATTCGATTCCTTACCTACTTGTTAAACGCAGTACTTAGAACTGGATACTTTCCAATAAATTAGAAGGTATCACAAATAATACTGATAATAAAACAACGGTTTTGTGTCGTTAGGGTCAATTAGTTTGTTTATAAGATTTGTTTTATTCTACAACTCGGCCAATCTGACATTAGTCGATGACTCAATCGGCTGAAGGCCTACCCGAGTTCTACAGAGAAATTATACTAGGAACAATTCTTATATATTTTTTTCAAATTATCATTAGGCTTCGGAAAATATTGCATCTGGAGCAGAAGCAGTGACGCCGTCTCTCCACAGTTTTATATGCCGGGCCTACACAATTCCATCGAAGGGTAGCTGCGTGATCTGATAATCCACAATATTCCTTATTACATAGCGATCGTTCAGCAAACTCTTGTGAACAACATAAGGACCACGTAAAAGGGGAACAAATTATTTATTAATTCCAGGGGTGGTATCCAAATGGCGAATTACTACAAAATCCTCCGGATCATGATTTTGTGCGAGCCTACAATGTTCGTCAAACCATTTCTGGTTATCCTCCTGACTTTTTTTAATACTAGCAGTTGCAGCATCCCTAATAGCGCTAAGATCACGATCGACAGTATTTAACTCTTTGTCGGATAAATATTTGCTAAGGAAGTCAATTTCTGAACCTCTCTGATCAATACCAAATAACAATCGACTGGGTGTATTCCCCACAGACCACTGTACCGTATTATTTAATGCATATTCAACATGCTTAAGTTTCTTTGTTTAATCGAAATGTTGCAATGGTTCAGTCAACTTCCCCAGCATATTCTTTACGACACGATTGACACGTGCCACTTGTCCATTAGGCTGAGGGGATGCTACCGCCATCTTAAAATGTCGAATATTAAGACTCCACATAAGAGGCAAATTCTGAAGATGTGAAACAAGTACCTCTGTCGATGATCATGCGGGTGGGTCTATACTGTAGTAATCAAAGTATTTATCAAGCGAACAACACACCTCTTTAGTAATTGTAGAATTAAAAGAGGTACAATCGGTCATATTTAGTAAAGGAATCAATAATCACCAACAAGGGTTTTCGTTTAGAAATAGACCGGTACCCGGTCTGATTCCTTTATCAGACACGACAAATCCTAACTACTCAATAGTACTGTAGACGAATTTACATTTATCTAATTGCAACTTTAACAATTGTCTCTATAATTTCAGATGATCATCGATGGTTTCGCTAGCTATCAAAATGTCATCCGGATAAGCAACTGTTTGTCCACTATCAATACATTTCTTAAGGATCTTATTTATAAATCGCTGGAAGACAGAAGGGGCATTTTTAAGGCCAAAAGACATGCACACGTACTAGAACTGTCCCTCGGGTGTCACAATTGAGATATATTTAACCGATTCTTCAGAAACTCTAACTTGATGAAACCCACTTTTCAAATCCAGTAGACTAAACATCCTCTTATTACTCAAGTACTCTAAACAATCATCTATTAGGGGCATAGGATAGTTGTCTCGGACAGTAATTTTATTCAAGGTACGGTAATGTGGATTACCGTACCTTGAATGAAATTACTGTCCGAGACACATACGTGTCTCACCATTTTTTTTATCCAATACAATGGGTGGTGCATAAGGGGACTCACTTGGTCTAATAGTCCTATGTAGTAAATCACGTATAATTAATCTCACCTTTTGTCTTTCCTTAACTGAAAAACGTCGTGGATGGGTGTAAAATGATACATCATTTTCAAAGTGAATATACATCTCGTAATCTGGCACATTAATGTCTGAAGAGTCAACACCCAAATATTTTACGTTAATGCACTCCTCAAAACATCTAATCATATTAAGTCCTAGCTTTGCATCTATATCATACTGAATATCAGGAAAACTATTTACTGAAGCAGCCAGTAGACAAAAATCAGAGTCAAGATTAGAACCAGAAGAAGCCATACGCGCAAATGCACTAGAACGATTAATCGATAAATCACTCTTCGCCAATTCAGATTGAAATAATGTAGCCATAAGCAGGTGTCCAAATTTACCTAAGGGACCAATATACAGAGTCGCCAGGAAGCACCTCCTTACGGAGAAAACTGTTCGGACTGCCGGTATCCAAAAGAAAACTAATCAACATAAATTGCGTGCACTCCTTAAGTTTTCTACCAAATGCAATACATACACAGGCCATACCGCTTACAGCCTGAGTCAGCTCTTCGACTTCTTTACCAATCATCTCGGAAGTGGGTTGAGTACAGCAGCAACACTTTTTGTTTGCGTTTATTGGTGATTTGCAGAGAAATCAGCAGACATTTGACCGAAACGAGAACAATTGTAGCATCTGAGTTGCCCTTGATCGGAGCTGGAAGTTCAGGTAGGCAATCGTCTAACATCCGGAGTCTTAGGTTTGGCAACAGTGGAATTGCCAGTTATATTCGTGCGGTAGGTATAGCATCGATCAGTTGTTCAGTTGTATGGGCGCTAGCTAACATGCCAACGTATCCCAAGGTATCACGTATGCCATAGACAATGAGCGATATTAAATCTTTCTCTGGAATACACGCTCGCATCGCATCCACTTTGAAATCATCATCTGTACCATTGAAGGCAGAAACTAGACTGTCCACATCGGAGGTCTTCATTTTCCTTTT
This sequence comes from Tipula confusa, assembly GCA_963556175.1. Classification (NCBI taxonomy): domain Eukaryota; kingdom Metazoa; phylum Arthropoda; class Insecta; order Diptera; family Tipulidae; genus Tipula; species Tipula confusa. The sequence goes on along the minus strand of OY744476.1, from coordinate 174,488,531 downwards.
GATAAGGTTACTGAGGTTACTAGCAGTGGTGGTGAAGCTGTTGAATTCGATTTCCATTTTTGCTACTTTTTCTCGCAGTTCTAATAATCGTTTACGAGTTTCCAGTTTAATAATTTCATCAGCCATTTCTTCTAATGTTAGCAGTCGGGAATTGAACCGTAGTTGTAATTGGTGTTGTAACACTTAATAGCAATGAACTACCATCACTAACTCTAGCCAAAACTGCTGAAGTTGCATTTTGGAAGTCGGAAGGGCGGTTGACTGAAGTACACAAGTCTCATTCGGAACGTAAGTCGTCTGACTGACCTCTGAAGTTGTTTGATAATTGTCAGCAGTCGAATCGGAATTTTTGGGAATAACCAATAATTCGACATCTCCAGTTTTCATATTATTAAAATTGACATTATACATTGTGCGGACATCCGCAATACTTGTTTTTTTTTACACATCTCATTCCGAATTGGAAGCGTCATAAAGTTGATGGTTGCAATAAACACGTATATATACATATATATATATATAATTAATTCAGCGACCCGTTCACTGTAGTATAACGGTAACAGTTAGCGGCACTTTTTTATTTCTAATATAAAGTTTGTACCAAAATATTTTGGTAACCTTACATCTGATGTTATAAAACTATTTATAACATAATTATATATTTAAAATTATACAACACTATTTTGAATTTAACGTTCTTATTTTGTATAATACAATATCTCCTCTCGAACAACAAAATAATACTGAAACGCCATCTTATTTTTTCTTCTCCTCCTTCTATTTTTTACCTCGTTCATATATCAATTCTTTATTTTGTGTCGTTAGGGTCAATTAGTTTGTTTATAAGAATTGTTTTGTTTTACAATCGTTATGAATTTTATCATAAATTCATTTGAAAAAGGAAAACAAGTTATGACGCTTCAGCATATGATTCCAAGAAAACCGTATGATCAGCAAAACAGGGCGAGATCAAATATCGATGTCTGCGCTATTATACCCGATATATAGTCTACTAACCTTGAACAAGATATATGTTTGCCTATATATCCTATTTCCTAAAAATAGCTATACGACTATATCCGCTATTTAAATCTATACATTATCTTGTCGAGTACAAAGTTATAAAAATATGTTTGTGATTCAGTGGAACGCCACAGTAATTACGGCCAAAACGATAACAAATTTGATAAGATAATTATTTATAATTATGAAAACATTCTAATCTAATTGGATTTGATACGCATTTTTTTTAGGGGGGTTGTTTCTTACATTACGATTGTTTTGTTTTTTAAAATAAGCATGCATTTGAAACGTGATATTGCACTACAATAAAACCTTGATAAGGCCGATTTTACAAAGGATTAATGAGGGTGTATCGCAAAAATCGAAATTTCCAGTTTTTTTAGGTTTTATTTTTTAATTAATTAGAAACTTATTTTAATTATCATACTCAAATAATTCGACGTGCTTTTGTCCACTCATGTTTTCCAATTTTTGGCCTCAATTCCAATTGATAAAATAATGTGAAATATTTTTATAAGTACTTGAAAATAGATCTCCAACGATGTATGATAGATAAGTTAGACAATTATTATAAATCGATAATTGAAACATTTTCTAATTTTAAATTTTAAGGAATTCAATGAAACCTACAAATGTACACTTTTTTACTTTCATTTTAATGACATAAGTAGTTCACACACCTGCATATTGTTAGTCGCGTTATAGACTGCTTTTTTTCTCTCCTAGTATATTTTCTATATGTATATAAATAAAGACAATAATCGGTTTGTAAAGACCATTGCTGGCCCATACCGAATCAACAATTTACACTTCGTATTGTTCTAGACCAGAAGAAGCCAAGTCGATCGCATATGACAGAACCTAGTTTCAGGACTGAAGGTATAGTATGTTGTCGTGAGGTGTTTTTCACTTCAATTAACATGAGATTAAAGAGTTTTAGGGACAGAGCATCTCCTTATCGTATACCAGAGCTAATTGCAAAAACTCCCGATAGTTTCTTTTGAAATTTAACACAGCCTTGTGAATATATGCATTACTGTTATTTTACATAAACGTATATATTTTTCAGATATTCGCAGACATCTTAAAGCAGACCATATTCCGATGGATTGAGTCATAGGCTTTGAAAAAGAATCATCCTCAACGAAAAAACGTGATTAGTGGCTGACCGGTTCGTTTTTTTAAGGAAAGCAAACTAATAATAACAGTTATAAAAAAATTAAAAAAAAAATGAGAATGAGAAAAGAGAAAAAGCAATCATTTTTGCCCTATGATCCATAAAATGGAATTTTTGTCGAATCCATAACAATGCTATTTCGTGTTTCATCTATATAACCATTTACAGCTAACATTTCCAGCGCCATTTTCAAAAATCGTGGCACGTGCTTTTCTATATGTCAATCTTGTCTTGTCAATCTTATCATTTGTGACATCATGTCTATCGCAAAATCTAATAATTTATAAACAATTTCACATATATTAACTCTCTAAGTATTAGTTGACGACCCTAATAGGTTTTTGCCACTTGCCAACCACTGCAAAAATATTAGTAATTTTATTTCGGACCACCAACCATGAGTTTTATTTGGTAAGAATTTACTAATTTAAATAAAAATATTGTTTTAAAATTTTAAATGCTTTTTGGTCACCTCATCATCGTACGTCAATATAGAATTAATTATATTGTTGCAGTAAATATAAATACATAACAATAAAAAAAACCATAATACATTTATAAGTACGATTGGAAATAGCTATGTTGGAACCAGATACGTTAATACAGGTCGTGCCTGGTCCCACCTAGTTTTTGATCATAGTTTTTAATTAATTTTAAATTTATTCTAGTTACGTCAAAATTATTACAAAAACCATAATTATTATAGAATTCGGACAGGCCCTTAGTCATAAAATTAAAAATAACTCAATCCAATTGTTTAAAATTTGAGCGATTTGAAATTAAATTTGTCGCTTTTTTAAGAGTTAGTTCATATATAGTCCAGAGTTAAATGCTATCTTTTATATATTTAAAAAAAAGTCAAAAATTCTTGGAATATTTCCAAATGGAAATTGATTGTTGATAATTAAATTATCATTTTCCAGTTTTAAATTATAAATTTCTAAGTGGAACATATTTACTTTTAAATTGTAATTGAAATAGTTTGGGTATATTGCTTTAACATTGGTCCCAGTGGTTAGGGGACACATCGATGACAACACTGGTAGAGCCCCATAGTTGAATTCGATATGTCCAAATGGGGATTGGGATCGCCTTGTATAGTAGAACTTTACAGTCTAGTGGCAGTTTTGATCTTCTTCCAATCAGCCAGTACATTTTGGAGAATTTTATTTTTATTTGTTTGCACTTTGTATCAATGTGCTTTCTCCCTTCTATCAAGATGAAGATACAGGTATTTGACATTTCTTTGTTGATGAATCGTGACATTGTTTAGTGTAACCGATGGGCATGTTCGTTTATTTAGTGTAAACGTTATGTGCGCCGTTTTTTTTCGCTTTTATGCGCCACTTTTTTTACCATTCCTCAATTTTGTTAATGTGATCTGGTAGCTCTCTTGATGCAGTTTGTCGATTTTTATGTGAGTACATAATAGCGTGACCACCTTTTCAGTGATTGATAGATCAGCTGTAAACAACAAGTAAAGCACTGGTCCCAATACTTCTGCGTTTATCATATTTAGTTCGGTAATGGCTTCCTTTTGCTTGACCTAAACATTTCTTTCGAACAGATAATTTTCAAGAATTGCATGCAACTTGTTTGAGAACAAAGTTTTTATTTTGTATATCAGCGGCCCTATTCTCGAATTCCACCGTTATTTCCAAATGTGGATAACTGTCAAAATTCCCTATCAAATTCCCTTGGTATTTCCACATAAAAATTTCACATGTAACTAAAACACAAACCTATTCTCGAAACGGGAATTTTTTATTCACCACTCACATAATTTATCTAACTTCGTTGCACTTCATAGAGTGGTGAATTGAGTTTAGTCCATTTTTGTTTATGTTTTGCATGTCAACAAGAAATACAATAACCAAAACTTTATACATGTATGAATAATATTTTAATGATTTTAAAAGAAATAAATTTATGTAATTAAATAATTTAATTAATTTTATTAATAGATTAATGTAATTAAATTATATAATAAAACTAATATAATTAAAAATATAATTAGTTACATCTCATAAGACAATACTATAAACAGAAAACAAATATTAAATTAAAATGATCACACACAGGGAAAAATGTCACATGCATATACCCAATCGGAAATATTTCCTTAGTAGGGCAATTTTTCCTTAGTATGGAATTTGAGAATACATAATTTTTGATTTCGATACACTGTTATGATTTTCGATACATACCAACACGGGGAAAATGGATGTGGAATTCGAGAATAGGGCCCCTGGCTCTCATGCCAAACTTTGTCAAAAGCTTGTGCAATATCCAGAAAAATGGCGGAGCAGTATTACTTTTCCTCTACAAAACCCAAACTGGTGGTCTGGTATAATGTGCTCTGCAGATAATATTGGTTTTAATTTTTGTAGTAACATTTTGTCAAAAAGTTATGAAACTGTCGAAAGAAGACTTATCGGCCTGTATGACGCGACTTGCGTTTCGTCCTTACCAAGCTTCGGGATCATTATAATTAGTGACGTTTTTAATTTTTTAGGGAGATCACATCTCATTATTGCATTAAATATATAGGCTAAGAGTTTTATGCATTTTTCTGTTAATTCTTTAATCATTTTAACACTGCCACTTAAATTTTATAGGATTTACGATATAATTAGCCTTTGCATAATTCGGCAGTATACTAATACTGCTTTGCTCATTTGGTGTAAATACTTTTTTAAAAGGTTGGAGAAAACATTAGCCTTTTCAATATCACTTCTGACCCAGTGGCCATCTGGTTGTCTGATTGGTGGATTTGATAGGGCTGGTTTTCTTAATTTTTTTGTTGCCTTCTATAGTGAGTAATACGTTTTTACCGTTGCTGAGAGTTCACTCAGGTAATCCTGTATTCCTCGATCTGCTTCCTCTACCAAAGCTCGTTTTATAGCTTTATTTAATTTCCATTTGAGTAGTGGAGACTTTTGGTGATGCTATTGTCGGAGTCTTTTGAATTAACTGCTGAATGTTAGGTGTTGGCCTATTGAACATTCAGACGAATGTCAGTTGTAGCCTTTTTTGATGTACATTCCATTATTTGAGCTACATTTTTTGTTGCTATTTCAATATTTTCTGGTGTGGACAGAGGGATGTCCAGTTGGCAGTTCTGTTCAATGACATTTCTATATATAACCCATTTAGTTAATTTGCTTGTAAGACGTATAGGTGGGTCAATTTTTAAAGCATCGGTACTCAATTTTACTATAATTGGAGAGTGATCAGATGATAGGTCATAGCAATCGTGTGCTTAAGCATTGGTGCGGGCGATTTCTTTTGTTACACAGAAGTCTATAAGATCAGGTATTTTCTTTCTATCTGTAGGCCAGTAAGTGGGTGTTGAGAAGATAAGTAACCTAAATTTCCCTGGATAATTGCTTCATAAAGTTGTTTATCTTTAGGTGAAGTAAGCCTCGAACCCCATTGTAAATGTTTGGTATTGTAATCGCCTCCTGCGAGAAATTTTATGTCCAGCTGATTAAAATAATCAGTAAAGTGCTGCTTATTAATTCCATGTTTAGGTGGGCAGTAAACGGCTGGAATTACATAATTACCAGACCATTCCTCTAGCAGATATTAGTTCCTTGAATGTGATCTTTATCATATTTGTTTAGTTCATAGTGCTTTTTTTTTTTTGATTAAAACTTCAGTGCCGCCATGTGCTTTACCATCCGGATGTTTCGTGTCATAAACTGAATAGCCATTAATTATAAAAAATGTTTTAGCCGTAAAGTGTGTTTCTGATATAAGCATATCAATATTTTGATCGTTGAGGAAAGTTTGTATTTCAGCTTTGTGTTGTGAAAGGCAATTTGCATTCCATACAGTTATTTTAAGGATAGTCATTTTTGGTTTTTGATAATAATTTGCAATAGTGTGATTATATTTTGCTCATTTGTTTTTCCATCATCATCATGAAGCTTTGGATTGTTTCAAACAGTTTATTTATGGTTGCATGGATATTTAACTTTTCGTCATTGTAGTGAACTTTTGGTGTACTGCACCCTTTAGAATATTTGCATAGGAGATGCCATGGTTTCGCAAAACTATTTTCAGCTATCTGTATATTATTGCTTTATGCGTTTGTAAATACATCGGTTGGTGGAATAATCAAATTTCTTGAGAACATATTGCTTTGATTGTATTGTGACTTAAGTTTCAAGTCCAGATAACTGGACAGCCTCGGTAATTAGCAGTGTGACTCTCACCACAATTACTACAGGGCTTCACTGATGGATCATTTTTTGTTTTATTGTACTGTTTCGAATAATGAAGTTCGCCACAAACAACAAACATAATTCATTCAGCTTGCAGTAAGCTTTAGTGTGGCCGTATTGGTTCCACTACGGTGATTTTGCGGTGCAGTAAGTATTTTAAGTTAAATATACTGTGTTTTTCTTTTACTTTCATCGCGTCGGGCTCAAGTTCTAACCGCAACATTAGTTGTGGGACTTTTTCACGATTTAGTATGTTTGTGATAGACTTTGCTTGGAATCCTTTTTCAGTGAGAGCATCATATATATCACTTGTATATTGTACATTCGACCGATTCAGCGTTTAACTTTAAATTCAAATATTTTTTTACGTAAGCTTACAAATTTCTAATGACCCACAATCTTTCCAAGGCGACTTGATATACATAGTTGCTTCACATCTTTCCATGTTTTGCGTGCAATAAAATTTAATGACGATACCTTAAAACGATTGCATGTTTCATAATTTGTATCATAAAAAATCTGCAATTCAATTTAAATTACATTCATCGATTAGTATGCGCATGAGAAAGAACTTAGAAGTATATAAAAAGGTAAATGACTTAGAGCAGCATACAGCTTATTATAATTTTAGATTTATGAAAAACTAAAGAAAATATTATCTGAACTATAGAACAATCTATTCGATGATAAATATTTAAGCGATCTCATACAGCATACAACCACATACCGGTCGAATGATCATTAAAACTTTTAATCGATTGAACTTAGCCAATTAACCATATGTGCATTTTTAGATCCAAACTATGTTTATTTATTTGAACAAATAATTGATATTTAAAGAATATTTTTAAAGATGTGAGGAAAGAAAATTATTAGTGAATTTGGAATCCACATGTGGTCCAATTTATAATATTAAGGTGGTTGTGTTGTGTGAGGTATCTTTTACTACTGCACCAATTAGTATTGCAATTGATAGAAAATAAATAAGAGATACATAATCATTTCGGTCGACCATTTGAGCAAAATAATATACGCAAAAACTAGATGTTGATAAATCGCAAATTGGACGCACAAAACCAAAATCATTTAAAACTTCAATGTCGTTTCATTCGTTTCATAGTGAACCTTATGACATAGACAATTAAAATAAATTATTCAGCCAAATTTAACCGTAAGACACAAAGAGCCAAATTCGTTCTATACGAAGACAACCTGAACAAATGGAGTCTGACTGATTGAGTATATGAAAGCGCATTTCGAGTTTTAAAAAATAAACAAGCCAACAAAATAAGATGATACATTTTATCCAAAGCTCAATAGTTACGATATTACTTGAGATCAATGGATTATTTAAAGTAATGAAAAATGTGAAAACCCCATTGAAAGGTTCCACGTAAATACCAACGTTGAAAACATACATTCATCAGGGTATATAAATAAAATCCTAGCGAAAATTTAAAGCAATGATAATCTAATAACAATTAACTTCGGAATACCGATGTCGATAATTTCTTCCTGACCAGTTAAAATATGACGGCCAATAAGTAGGCAATCTCTAAGAGATGGCACCACAGATCAACGAATGTAAATAAATCTGATATAAAATCTCGTAGTTTTTGTTTGACAGCCGTGAAAACCAACCACTTCCAATTTTTTCAAAATAACGGTTAAAAACGAATTTCACATAGCGAGTAAACATTATTTTTTACGTGAAAAACATCAAAATAAAGGAAAATCTTGAAAATATTATGGCACATCTTCTCCATCAAAAACCATTGGTCTGTAGAATTTAAACGGGGTTGTACAAGTCACTATTAATTAACACCATTCAGATCGACCAAAAGCAGCGATCACCTCGGAAATGATCGAAAATATGATATTGATGATATCATGATATTGTTTTGAAAGAACACCGAGTAAAAGTGCGAGACATATAGCTAACATCGTAAACATTGACTCAACAGGCCGTGCGCATTACATTTTGCATAAACATTTGCATTTGAAAAGCTGTCAAAGTAAACCTTAATTATGTGCCTCCTATGCAAAAATGGACCATTTTTATGGTTTGTCGATTTTGGGAGCGAGATAAGTATTTTCCTGGTGATTTTTCTTGTGACACTTTAATTTTTTTTTTGTTTATTGCATCTCCATTGATTTTTTTTAATTTTCTTTCATACAGTATATGAAAGGTGGCTTTAAAGATATAAACAGAACCAAAGCGTGAACAACGAGCGACAACGAACAAATATAAATTTTAACAACGATATCGCTGAAGTAAACATAACAAACAAAAGCGTCAGCGTATCGCGATATAAAAATAACAATAAAAAAATTTAAAAAGTGGCTGCTTAATACCCACTTTATTAAAAAGGCAATTTAAAAAAAGAAAACCAGTTGGCAACATTGTTTCGCCGGCGATGTTTTTGTTAGCATACTATGCTTTTAGTGTATTTTAATCTAACAGGCGACGACGCTTGTCGTTGTCGCTCTGGTTCTGTTTATACCTTTACGGTGGTTGTCAAAGCGTTAACATCAATTTCGTTAAAATAGAAAGATTAAATTTTTAATAAATAATTAAATTAAAAAAAAAAAAATATTCATAAAACTAAAGTGCTATCTTAATAGTTATCAAGTTAAATCAGTTTTAAAAATTCATTAGTTACTTCAACAAAAGTTTCACCATTTTAATATTTCGCATCTATATTGTAAAATAAAAAACATTGAGGATATCGAGATGCCGTATTATGAAAGGGCCGAATTAATTCCGCGATATTTTGAACAATTAAAATGTGCTAAGGACAACTGTGATAAACAAAATAAACTGAGCATAATGAATGCTTTTTTGAGTGCAGATAACCTCAACTGGACATGGTCTGAAAAGTGCCGTCAAACAATAAGCCCTGAAGAACCATCTAATGTCGACAACAACAAAGAATCTGATAACTGGACAAAGCTAGATAAACATCTGGAATTATTCTCAAATTGAATTTGATGCAATAGTTGCAGAAAATCAGCGACTAGATAAAGATGTGAAGATTCTGAAACTGGAGAACAAAGAGTTGACGCACAGATTAAATGTTTTAGAGGCAACATCCGATAATGTCAATCAAGTGAACAACAAAACCAATGCAATTATAGCCGGGTTACCAAACTCTGAAAATAAGGCACTAGATGTTGTTAAAAAGCTTCTGGAGGTATTAGATTGCACTAATTTTGAAAATACTGTATCAGCAGAATATTTAAGTCATAAACCGTCTAAAGTAACAGTTTCTGGAACTATAGATTGTAAAATTTTAATAAAATTTAAATCCTTGGTTTCGACCGAGAAATCCGTTGTTTTTTTTACCAAGGGAAATATTTTAATTTTTTTTATGTATGTGTATTGAAATTCTATATATTAGAATCATAAATATAAATATTTGAATTTTACCGTTGATTTTTTTCATAAAAATTTATTTGAAATGGTGGCAAAACATAAAATGTTTAAAGTTTAATAAAAAATAAATGGCTATTAGTGTTTTAAAGAAATAAATAATTTTTATTTAAATTTGAATCGCAACAAAAATACATGATAATGACATTTTTCAAATAAATGAAGGGTTGTCCATAAAATTTCCTAGAGTAAATTTTATATTTTAGTACCAATGTAAAAAAAACAACAGCAAAAGTTCTCTTCATTAGTACAAATCGGTTGGTTTTTTTACAAATCGGTTGTTTGCATGTGTAGGTAATAAATTTTGTGTTGAGACGCAATTTTTTTGAGAAAGTATACTATCCGTGTGAGGTGCGATGTAAAAAAATCAACCAACTTTTTGGTGGAAACGTACACTTAGGATCTTTGTCAATATATTAAAAATATTTAGTTAAAAAAATTGGGGAAAATAAATAATCGAGGGGAAATATTTTGAATTAAAAATTTAATTTTGCCGAATGAATATTTAATAGTAAAAGCTATACATCGTGCAAATATGTATATACACAAAGTAATCGCATCGAAATCTAATTCGCATGCGTTAACAATATATATATATGTATCGGTAACAAATATAATGCGTATTTTATTTATAAGAATTAGAATGAAAAATTTCTCCTTATTTCAATATAAAACCAACAAAAAGTTGGATTGAAATTAATCCAGACGGAATGATATTGTCTTTGTAAAATTCCCAATAAAATATAGTTATATAGTTAATATACGCCAACTTTGATTTTAATTTTATTATTTTATAAGTAACCACAGTGATTTTGTCAAAAATGCGGTTATGATTTTTTAAATTCGCTTGTCAAAATTTATAGACGGTCTCTACCTCGTTAAATTTTTTATAGATTTTTTGAAGTGAATAAAAAAAATATTTAGCTTTACCTATCAAAATTTTCAATTTTAGCATGTTTTTAACAAATTCACAAAGACCCTTAATATAAATGTGTAATACGTATATCTGTTATTGTTGGTTTCACGTTAAAGCGTGTTTAAATTATTTTCGTATTTGCGGTATAGTTTTAGTGAAATAGTTATTGAGGTTCAAGTTTATGATATTAATAAGTATCTCTGTCTACAAATTTTAGAACAAAAACTTTCTTTGTTTTCTTTTTCTTAGCGATATAGTGGCACTAGTGGTTATATTTTCGAAAAGTTTGATCTTATTGTATATTAGTGGAGATCAAAACCATAAACCATAAACATGGAGATCAAAACCATTATTCACCACTTTGTTCTTAAAACATTTTACGGTTATCGATTATTTACATCGATTATTTAATTATTTGCGTTTTCTGGATAATCATAAGGTGTGGGTTTGTTAATATTTAATTCATTAGCATGTAGAATAATGATTTTTACATACTAGTTTCCTATTAGGATGTTCCTGTCCGATTTGATCAATTGTTTGGAAGTACCTCTTTCGAATCGGTGCGTGTTCCCAGTTTGATGTGCTTGCAAGGCGTAAGGACATGGATATCGCTTAGTAATCGTAATAGTGTGATATTCGTAGTGGTGTGTTTTGTTAGCGTTGTTTGTCTGGGATTACGATGAGTTTTCGGATTTGAGTCGTTTGGATGTCGTAGATATTGAAAACGTTTTGGAGTTTTGGCATATTTTTTGTATTTTTATATATTTTATATTTTTAAATTTATTATATTTTGTTATATTTTTATTTTAATATTTTTTATTGGTTATATTTATTATATTTTGTATATTTTTATAATTTAATTGTAAATTTCATGCGGAAACTAATTTAATTTATTACAGCCTACGGTTTGCACACATTTTGTATGTTTTTTATATTTTTATATTTATTATATTTTAATATTTAATTGTGAATTTCAATCGAAAACTAATTTTTATTATAGCCTACGGCTTGGAGAAACTAGCCATAGATTTTTTTTTAGAGAAACACTGCAAGATTACAGAAAAATGGTTGCAGATTGGAGTTCCTGAAAAGATCTGACAAAATGCAGAGCAGTTCATTATACTTGTGATTGTCTTGTGCTAAATAACAGTAGTTTGAATAATGGCTACCGGGGAAACCGGACCAATTCTGTCATTGCTGACTTACCCTTCCTTTCTCTTCGCCACAAAATAATACTAACTATCGATCGCTTAGGTGTCTGCAACCGGGTCGAATCTGTTATAACTAACATTCCATCCACTCCTTCGGTTTTGTTATATGTATCACGGGTGTACGGTAGTGCCCGGCATTCCGGGAGTTCCTGGTTCGTCCTTGGCCATACACTCTAATCAATCAATCAATCAATGTGTAGGTTTAAAATTTTGTGTCGTGACACAATTTTTTTGTGAATGTTTACTATTCGTGTGAGGCGCGTTGTAAAAATATCAGCAAACTTTTAGGTGGAAACGTACACTTAAGTTGTTACTGAGTCGCTGGTTAGACTATTAAAGTGCAAGAGATAGTTGACATCGTAAATATCTTAACAGGCCGTGCGCGTTACATTTTGCCTCAAGATGAGTGCCGCCTTTGTTGACAATTGATCACGGACAGATTCCGTGGGGTCATTTCAAAGCAATGCATAAAACAATGGATAGAAGCTGTTGCAAGTGCATCGAAGGAAGCGAAAGTGGTTGCATCGGTTGGAAAGGTTATGGTGACTGTTCATCGACTTAATCCATCGGGATACCTTATGATTTGCTTTGCGGTGTCTGAGAATATCTGAAAAATATGTGCGTTTATGCAAAATGCCAGTAAAGCAGTAAAAGTAGTCATTAGAAATTTTTGCAATTTGCTTGTCGTGCGATTTGACTCACTATGTTTTAGTACTTAAACAAATTAAACCGTAATTATGTTCCCCCTATGCAAGACCATCTTTAATGGTTTGTCGATTATGGGGAGCGTGATATGTATTTTCCTGGTGATTTTTCTGTGGCACTTTAATTATTTTGTTTGTTGCATCTACATTGAATTTTCTTTTATTACGGTATATGCAAGGTTCGCATATGTTTTTTTAAGCCCCACATCCTGAGCCTCTGAGCATTAGCCAGGTACAAAACACTTTTGTGAACATTTATTATGTTTTTTGTTAACGGATGTCGATTCGTCAACAATCCGATACAATGGCGCCTAAAACCTAAAACTTATTTTTTTTATTATTACATTTTTTAGCTTTTTCATCCAATTTTGTTTCTGGATATAACCTGTTTGAGTCACTTGTTCGAATATGCTATTTTTTTCTTGATAAATTGTTATTAGTTCATGTTGAGACATTCAACTATAGTTTTATTTTTAGTGTTGACGTCAGAATGGATTTCTCATTATGCGCATGATCAGTTAGTTATAGCAACTTTTTTTTTAATCCAAAGATACAAGTGTGCCCAATATGTCCGTTTATAATAAAGTCGACAGCCAAACAAGTAAGCATATATTGCCTGGGGAAAGTATAAATGTGTTCAATGCCCCGCATTTTAGTCGATCCCACCACAATATTATCCCAAGCAAGCTAATAATACTTTCCAATCTACAATTCCACATACGTCTTCGAATAGTAGAGATATGTCAGACCATCGCCCACTATCTCGTAGTGGCATTAGTTATAATATGTCGTCTTCTGGGATTACCATTGAAATGTTTTTGTTTCATTTGGATACAGTCATCTCCTCCACGGATTTGTCTGCATCCCAATTTATGTTAGAAATCCATACGATACTCAAAGAACTGGCTTTATAGTGGCTGTTGATACTTAATCAACAATTAACTAAACTTGTATAGCTTTATATTTTTTATCAGCACAGCTGATGCTTTTGTTTACTTTATTTTGTATAATTTTGACAGTTCATATCATAAATTTAATGCGCATAAAATTACTAATAAAAAAAGCGAGCCACAGAGAAAAACAGTGATTATCAATTCGTAAAGATGCAATGATTAGATAAAAATTATTACACCCAGTGAAATTAAACTTGCACCGCGAGACCTTGGCTATAAAGAGATACCGCAACGTTATTATGAACGCCCGCTTTATTTGGACCAGAGAAATTATCAACGAAAACTACGACCTCGGCTTCGATTTGGATACAACGATTTTTACAGAAGAATAAATTGAGTAAACCCACTGCAACATATAAGCATTCGAAACCCCCGCCGTGAATAAGTTTTTGGATTTAGCGATTGGCGTAAAAAATTTAGCCTTGCTTGCTTGACCTGCAATAGGAATTTAGAACATTGAAAAATACCGTTACTATTCTACTACCACAGCGACGTAACAGTATAATAGAAAATAATTTGATGGTTGCTTTAGTGCAGCTAACATTGGTCCTTCGCGCCGGATACTGCTCAAGCTGAAATTTTAGCGCCAAATTGCACTTGGGTAAAACTGTGAGTAGAAGTTAACCGTTATAAGTCAATTTTTTTTAAATTAAAATCAGTGGATTGATTTAATTTTTGAGCTTTAAAGTCGGTTTTATTTCTAACTTTTAAGTGAATAAATTATTGGTTTAGTTCGAGTGAAATTTAGTAAAAAACTGGTTGGTAAATCAGATTCTAGAATGCAGGATTGTTAACGCGGAGATAGGGGAATCCACCATTAGGAGGCGAGTAGTTAGAGGAACTCCGCAAGGTGGGGTCCTATCACCTATTTTCTGGATCATAGTAATCAATGGACTACTTTTGGAACTGGAGAGGAAGGGAATAGAGGTTATAGCGTATGCAGATGACGTAGCGATCGTGATCTCGTGTAGGTACCTAACCACGATTAGGGAGGTCATGCAACACGCGCTCTTAATCATTACAAAGTGGGCTAGCAAATGTGGGCTGGGTATAAATCCATTCAAAACAGAGCTTGTACTCTTCACCAAGAAATATGAAATTCCGGTAGTCGCCCCTCCTACCTTAAAAGGCACGGCATTGGCCTTTACTGATAAGGCAAGATTTCTGGGCATAATTTTGGACAGTAGGCTAAATTGGAAGCTCAATTTTTTAGAGAGAGAAAAGAAGTCTACCATGGCTCTGTACTCATGTAGGAACACCGTCGGTAGGAGATGGGGTCTAAAACCAGAGCTGGTACACTGGCTCTTCACCGTTGTAGTCAGACCGATTCTGATGTATGGGGTGAGTGTATGCTGGCCTGCACTAGACAAGAAAACTTATACTTAAATATGATAGAGAAAGTACAAAGAACGGCCTGCTTGCTTATAAGCGGGACACTGAGGACAACCCCTACACGTGCTCTAGAGGCTATGCTCTCCCTTCTTCCGGTCGACATCTTTGGTAAGCAGAGAGCGGCAGCTACGGCTGCACGACTCTCTGCCGTGTTTGAGTGGAAATGTCTACAGAAGGGCTACTCGACGATTGGCAGTTCGCTTAAGGAGGACTTGGCGAATAGTGACTACACAATACCGATTGTATGCTTTGAAAAAGGCTTCCGGACCATTATCCGCTCAAGGGAATCCTGGGGGAACAGGTCAACAGCGGAAACTGGAAGTATACAATTCTACACTGACGGCTCCAAGCTAGACGACAAAGTCGGAGCTGCACAGTTAAAAATCTTCTGTTTAAATGGAATAGAAGCCTTGTATTAAATTTTATACAATACAATATTCTATTATAATTTAATGCAAACCACCGATAAACAATTGTTTAATACAATACTATTAAAAAATAATGATATTGCATTAAATATTTTTGTTAAAAATGAGTGCAGCGGTAAATCCATTATTTTACTCTTATTTTTATTCATTTTTACTCAATTTTACTCTCATCGACAGTTATCATAAGCAAAAAAAATTATAATATGTACTTTTTATATAATATGTATAGGATAGCTATATATTTTTTGTTTCTTTTCTCGATCGGTAAATTTTTATATTCTCGACTTATCCTGAATATTTCATTTATATTTGTGTAGCGTTTAGTGTAGATCCATTTTAAAATGATATTTTTTTTTTTTTTTTTTTTTTTTTTTTTTTTAATCAAGAGAAAAGTAGAGTTATTTAGGTTTGTGATAAAAAATAAAATATAATATGTGGTCAACATGTTGTTAATATGTGGTTAATAAAAATTATTAAACATAGTGATAGCGAGTTTAAATATAAAGATTTCGTAATTTCAGGTAAGTCGCACGTTTAATTTGTTGATTATATAGTTTTTAATATGTAATATTAGAAGTATTAGTTTTTAATATGTAATACTGGAAGTATTAGTTTTTACTATACTAAGGTCACACGACAGTTTCTAGTGATTTTATTGGCTTATTTACTTAATAGAATTAATATTAAAAATTTAACACTTAATATTTAATTAAAAAATAATTTATTAAATAAAAATTATAAAAAATTTTGATATTATAGTTCTTACTAAATATACTAACTTAAGTTTTTTTTCAAACTTAAATATTTTAGATGACATATCTCATTTTGTGGATTGCGAAGAAACGCTTGTTCCAGCCGATATGTTTATAGGAATAATAAACCAATGTTATACTCATCCATAATTTCACCTGAATATTGTATTAAAATAGAACCTACATCAGCTTTACAAAGGAGTGGTACTAATAATTCTTAAAAATTAATAGAAACAAGTTGCCAACTTATAATAATAATTTGATTAATTTTAATTTTTAATCAAATAAAACAATAAAAATATATTATAAACAATGATATCTATTGAAAAATAAAAACCAATTTTATAAAAATACAATACAATATTGCATTATTACTTTTAAATAGAGGCTGCATTTGAATATAATGGTTCCATCCATTATACTAATAAAATGGTGGCACCATTGAAAGTTAATAGAAACAAAAACACACATTTTAATAGATCTTGTTTTAAAAAAAAACTAATGGTGTCTGTATTAAAATCTAATAATTCAAAATTGATATTTTTTAATACAACTTGCATTAAAAAAATGTAATGATTTTCTTCTATTAAAATGTAATAGAAAATTGCGTTGGACTTATATACAATAGAAGTAGTATTGTATTTTCGTAATTTTTTTTTACTGTGTGGAGTCTATTATTAAATGTGAATATATCCGTTCGTCTTCTTGATCACTGCAGTGTGTACCAGGCAAAGGTGGTAGCGATTGACGAAGCGCTGACTTGGTTGATGCATAATATCATATCCACAAGGGATATAACAATATATGTGGACAGTCAGGCGGCAATCAAGTCGCTAGAATCAGTTTTTCTAACGTCCGCGGTTACCTTGACTTGCCGCTTATCTCTTAACGAGATGAGTAAGCATCACAATGTCCAGATAGTCTGGGTCCCCGGTCACTCGGACGTTTTAGGGAATTGTACGGCTGATGAACTGGCAAGGAAAGGTACAACTCTCCAATTGAAACCGGAAAGGACAAATCTGGGGAGGACTATAGCAGCGCTTTTTATGGTGCTTACAAACGAACTGCCTCATTGGGGAGCATGCCGGGAGGCTTGTGTCAATGGCAAATGACTTCTGTAGAAGCTTTATGGATGAGGAGGAGGAAGAGACTGTGAGCCACTTCCTCTGCTCATGCCCGGCGCTAGCTTACAGGAGGTACAAACATCTGGGCAAGTATTGTTTCGACGGCCTTATGGATCTTGAGAACTGCAATGTGCGAGATATCTTACGCTACATAAGTAGCTCTGAATGGTTCCAATAAAGGTGAAAAGGGAGTAGGATCCTTTGGTATCACAATGGACCGTCACCGGTCTAAGTGTGCGTTAGCAACCACTCTAACCTAACCTAACCTATAGTAAAAAACTGCGAGTACTAAAAAGTACTGTGAAACTAAGCCATGGCGGAAGCCCGATCACTAAACTGAATGTTGAAGAGTTTAGAAAGTTTAAAAACTCAAACTGCAAAATTTACAGCTGATACCCGTGCCAGTGAGATTAAAATGTTTATTGCACTTTCGGTCGACGACTGGAAAGAATTTCAGGCTCTTGAACGGTTAATTAACGATAAATTTGATGACACAAATATAGAAGCAGTGGAAAAAATTGAGGGAATTCATGCTTGAGTTAAAACAGTATTTATTTAGAATGGAAAAATGCTAACCTGGGCAACCCCTCTAAAGATGAGCTAATGTGCAATCAAAGCAGTTGATTTTCATCAGTCTGTTGTATGCAGATCAAAATATAAAAGCGGGAAATGTTATCGAAAGCACTATTTAACTTTGCACCCCGAAGAAGCTCAAACATCAAGCAGTAAAGCAATCATAAGTGGTAATATCCTGAAGATTCCGGAAGTGAGTGCAGCTGATAGAATTGCAGTGAATATGACAGCTATACCTACTTTTCAATCATTACTTTCAACTGCCAAAGTGGAAATAGCAGATGAAAATGGACACATGCAAAAATGCAGGATATTGTTAGACTCGGGGTTGCAGGCTTCATTTATAACGGAGGCATGTATGCAGCGTTTGAGATTCGCATTAGTAATCAGTCAACTGCCATTAGGCTACCATGATTTAATTGTACATGTAACGATGTGGGTTTCCTGAATAACTTGAAACTGGCCGATCCCAAATATAATCAAGTTGGGCTAGTGGACATTTTAATAGGTGCTGATCGATTTTTTTACATATTAAGAAATGGTCGCCTAACTAATGCTAGCAATACTTTAGTTGCAAAACGAACTATGTTTGGTTGGTTTTCATCTGGCATAACCAACAAAGACAGTGTCGGGATAAATGAAGCCGTGCAAGTAAAAAATTGCAGACCCGGAGGAGGCTGAGTGCGAAGAGCATTACAAAAGTAGGCACCGACGAAATAATGATGGGCCATATATGGTAGCAATTCCATTTAAGAAAAATGCAGCTCAACTCGGTAATTAACGAAGATTATTGCATTCGAATGGAAGCTGCAATCTATCGCTTAAAGAGGAATATTCAGGTTTGGACTATTTAGAACTCATAAGAGCGGCAGATCATGCTATAAATGATTCGAGATGCTTTTATTTGCCCCATCATTGTGTGCAAAAGAAATCTAGGAAACAACCAAACTCCGAGTGGTGTTTGATGGTTCGGCAAAGGCTTCCACTGGAGTTTCACTAAATGGCCAACTTAATGGGCAATCCCGATGAGATTCCGTAACCATTGAAATTGAGAAAATGTACAATCAAGTTTTGGTTTGTGAAGACGATACCCAATTTCAGCGAATTCTGTGACGAAGTAAACTGTCTGATGAGCTTAAGCATTACAGGCATTACTGTCACTTTCGGGTTGGTGAGCTCATCATTTATGGCGATTAGAACTTTGCATCAGGCAAAGATTAGAACTTTGCATCAGGCATGGCACGCTTTTGAAAATGTATTACGTTCAAATCACTTTAGAGGGCAACGGTGAATCAACAAAGCGACGAGTGATATCTGAGTACTTCAGGTTTTTTGATCCGTTTGGATGGTTGGCTCCATCCATCACTTTATGAAAAAAGTTTTTGCTTTATGGTTAATGAAGCAAGGCTGGGATGATTTATTACCGGACAACGTAGCAAGCGCATACAAAAAATTTCGAAACGAGCTGAACCTTTTAAACGTTTAAAGATAAAATGTTACATTCCACAGGACTGCGGAATAGAGTTACACGGGTTCTTCGATCCAAGTGAAAAGGCTTATAGTTTCCAAACTAGCTTAGACGGAGGAGAACACCTTATTTAGTAATTTCGCAGAAGTTAAAAAAATTTCATTGAGCAAGGACATGTTGCACCAGCCTCAGCCCATCTTGGTATTGCTTAGACAATAGAACCTCTACAGAGACAGCATTACTATCTCTAGAAGCAAAAGATTTTTTTTCCAAGTGTCGCCAGTGCAAAATGTAAACTTCTCCACTCGACCTGTTATGGTAAGTCAAGTTGATTCGACTTAACCATTCCAAAAGTTATATGTGGACTTTCTAGGCCCCTATCCGTAATCGAAATGTAAAAACTTGTATATAGTTGTAGTATTGGACCACTTCTCGAAATTCCACTTCGGGAAACGTCCGCTGCTTTGTTATGCACGTTTTTAGAAAATGATGCATTTTTACCTTTCTCAGCTCCAGCAGTTCATATTTCTGACAGTGGAAAACAATTCACCTCATATTCGCACTCCGGTTTACGTTTCGCAGAGTAACGCCTCGGAGCGGGTTCATAGGACGCTGCTTGCTTCAATTCGTTTGTATATTGGTGATCGTGATTACAATGAGTGGGACATGCATCTGCAAGAAGTTGAGGCATCTCTGCGGACATTGTTAATGGATGACACAAATGAAGCTTACATTATAAGGAAACCAGATCGCTTGGATCCCTTAGAACTCATTATGTGGGAGGGGATAAAACTTCAGCCAAATTTTGCCAGCTTATTCTCTGAGAGGTAAGCTGTCATTTGGCAGGCGGAAAGGATGCTGTCGGCGATAATGGCTCCTCGGACTTAAGAACAACTTGTCTTATTTGGGTTGTCTAGAACAATACGAAGATCAAGCTCGTGATTGAAACTTATGGAGCTAGACCAGCGACATTTCCTCTAGACAGAATAATGGGTGGTGTTATTTATATCGGAATCGATTGTCAATTATAGAAAAAATTGAAAAATATATATTCATATTGTATTGTACCGTTGAAACATTAAAGGTTAAATGTAATAGTGTTATTGTAAGTCCCGCCAAGGGAACAAGAATTAGAAATTCTTAGAACCTTGAAATTTTCATAGGTATATTCCATTCATTGTTGACTTGTGACTTCGTCATTATCATTATATATTTTATGATGATATAATCGTTTAATGTTTTTCGTAAAATAAAAACTTCATTACTTACCATTTTCACTATTATCATCTAGATCACTGGTTAAAATGGCAACAAGCTCATTTTTCTGATGTAACTCGTGCGACAACTGGGCTAACGATTCAGTTGTCACTTTAACTTCTAGTTCCAATTCACTAATACGACGCTCGAGCAATTGATTTTGTTCTAACAATTCTTTACCAATTTGCGCCGTTAGCTCCAAGTCACGTTCCTTTTCTTCTAAGAGACGTTTAACAAGTTCTATATCATCATGTGATCGAATCATTTGTTTTTCGTTTTTTTTTTTTTTTTGCACTTATTTATTGGGTATTATGTATGTTTTACATAGCAGATTACTTTAAACTATATATACATATATAAATAAACTATATAAAATTGATTTTATAGTTTTATGCACTTTTTTTGGGCCACAGGCGGAGTTATATAAAAGATAAAATTATCGCGATTTTTTTTTTTTTTTTTGTTTATTTACGATGGGGGATCATTGATGAATGTATTTAGTAGAAATATATATAATTATTCGTTTTATCATTGGAATAATTTAAAAACACAGGTTTTTTTTTGTCTGAAGCACTAAACTACTAAATGATTCATCTGCATGGTTAAAAAAAATATAATCGATTTTTTGCTGCTTAAGATGCGAAAACACTTTTTTATTATATAACACACACTGCTTGCATTGAAGCCACATAAATAAATATTTTTGTTGAAATATTATTAATAATTTTACAATATTTTTGGATTAGGAATATTATATTTTTTATTATTTAAAACTACACAAAAAATAAATTACAGAAAAAAAATTTAGTACTGCTATTTATAAAGTGTTGCTTACTCACTTTAAAACGAGTAAAATGTCAATGTTTGACATATGGAATTTTGGTATGAAGTTACCTACGATTATAATCAAAATAAAATAAACAAGACGACAATATACAGAAAATAAAAAAAAAATATTTTTATTTGCTGAATATGTATTGATTGTAGTATACATTTAGGAGCTGCTTATTTCTTCACTATTCGCATCTTCGTCTAGACTTTTAATTTTATCCAGCATATCGTCTGGAATTTCAACCTCCTTTAAATTATCATGACCAATTTCTTCTTCGGTCCTAATTAGCACGTCCACAACATTTTCACATGCGATCAACGCTACTTTATCTTCGCCCGTCTTTAGCTCCCATTTATGATATTCTCGTAATATTTCGTACGTTCCTTTGGCACGTAAGTATTCGCGCGCCGATTTTGTTGCACACAATTGTGACAAGGATTCCAGCAGCATTTTACGCAAATCAGGATCTTGTTCTCGTTGTTTATCGGGTCCTAAAAATTGTAGTTCAACCGGAAATTTATCGTTATCCTCTAAATCGAATTCTTCGGGTCCGGCCAGTGGCAACAAAATGTACGGTAAAATTTCTACATCATCGCTCAGCAACCATTCGTGTATTGATGAATCAAAACATATATTTTTTAATAGGCCAATGGCACCACCACGTCGTATAACACTTGCGTTATAGTGTGTGAATGGTAGTAGTCGTTGTAGTAATCTTCGTGATTTATTACAAATTAATTCCCGTCCTCGAGCATGTTGGGATATATTACTAAATAATGGTCCTAAAATATATAACATTATAAAATTGCGCATACACATCGGCCCATTAGCTCAGTTGGTTAGAGCGTCGTGCTAATAACGCGAAGGTCATGAGTTCGATCCTCCTATGGGCCATATAATTTTTTCATAAAAATGACTACATACCTAAATAATTCAACGATTGATTTTTTTTATTGTGCTCAATTCGCGTAAAACAAACCACCAACTTCTCAATTTGACTTTCTAACTTTACGAGTTCATCTATAAATTTCACCACAAGATTGTTTGGTCTCGTTAAATTACACAGCACTGTACACCATACATCGGCCGTACTACTTTCAGGGTCTTGTATATGTTTTAACGCCATTTGAATTATTCCAGTTTCATCACTATTGGTCGGCAATATATCCAGTAAAATACCAGCACCATTTTCTTCCGCCGATAAATTCACCAAGCACAGTGTCGAATCTTTAGCAACGGCACCACTTGTATCGTAGGTTAATTTCATAATTTCCACTATGATTTCATGACGTTTCAATAACAAACTACGACCATCGTTGGAACCTGTCAATTCTGTGGAAGAAAAATTTGTCACTTTGATCAATTGCAATTTATAAAACGTTAATTCAATAGAATTCACCTAGGATATGTGTTAGTGCAACCGCTTTTAAATCTAATCGGTTTAAAACACTTAGAAAATGTTCTAATTCTTTTAAACTGTCCATTGCTTGGTGGATGCACAAATTTATGTGTTGTGTTTTGATTCTAATGTCAAATGGTACTGAAATAAAAAAACACGTGTGATTGACAGATTAATTCATTTTAAGTGTTACACTGACATCTGTGTACTGTGTAAAATACTAAAATGTGTCTTGAATAAATTTTAAAAACTTGTTATTTTTTAACGGTTGGATTGGAACTTGTAGAACTTATCTTATTAATGATCAAAATCAGTCATTTAATATTCACTTTTAGAGTACAGTTGTGAGTGCTTGGTGATAGATAGTTAATTAATTAAGCTATATGTGAATAAGTTCGAATGGAATGAGTAACTCGAATTAGGTTAAGTAAAAGTAACATAAATTAATAAAAAATAAAAGCTTGTTCGTTAAGTGGTTGGTTTAAGGTATTGCTTCGATGCTTATTCTAAAAGTAGAGTAGTGTGGAAGGTGGTTTAGCCCATGGGTTATTCACTCCAACATGGCATTACTAGTTGTGATTTTCAAATCCAAACACCGACTGTGATCCGACTGTATCTGCCAAATGGAAACTCTCAGATATTGCTGTGACATCCCATTGAGATTGAGTCTCAGGATTGCGCATCATATTTTTCTGGGTTTTGGAAGTTTTCGTGTTATGGCATAAATTTGGCAGTTTTGATGGGTCAACTATCATGTTTTTGTTGGGGTTTTGGAAGTTTCCAAATTATGGCATAAATTTGTCAGTTTTGATGGTTTTGGAAGTTTTCGAATTATGGCATAAATTTGTCAGTTCTAATGGGGTAACCATCATGTTTTTTCGAGGTTTTGAAAGTTTCCGAATTATGGCATAATTCTGTCTGTTTTAATGGGCTTTTTCGAGGTTTTGGAAGTTTACGAATTATGGCATAAATTTGTAAGCTTTGATGGGCTAACCATAATGTTTTTTCGAGGTTTTGGAAGTTTCTGAATTATGGCATTACTTAGTCAGTTTTAATCGGCCAACCATCATGTTTTTTCGGGATTTTGAAAGCTCTCGAATTACGGCAAAAAATTTGTCAGTTTTGATGCGCTAACCATCATATTTTTCTGGGGTTTTGGAAGTTTTCGACTTATGGCATTAATTTGTCAGTTTTGATGGGCTAACCATAATGTTTTTTCGGGTTTTGGAAGTTTCCAAATTATGGCATACATTGGTCAGTTTTGATGGTTTTGGAAGTTTTCGAATTATGACACTAATTAGTCAGTTTTGATGGATCAACCATCATGTTTTTTTGGGATTTTGGAAGTTTCCGAATTATGGCATAAATTTGTCAGTTTTGATGGGTCAATCATCATGTTTTTTCGGGATTTTGGAAGTTTCCGAATTATGGCATAAATTTGTCAGTTTTGGAAGTTTCCGAATTATGGCATACATTTGTCAGTTTTGAGGGTTTTGGAAGTTTCCGAATTATGGCATAAATTTGTCAGTTTTAATGGGCCAACCATCATGTTTTTTCGGGATTTTGGAAGCTTTTGAATTATGACAAAAAATTTGTCTATTTTGATGGGCTAACCATCATGTTTTTTGGGGTCTTGGAAGTTTCCGAATTATGGCATACATTTGTCAGTTTTGATGGGTTAACCATCATGTTTTTCTGGGGTTTTGGAAGTTTCTGAATTATGGCATAAATTTGTCAGTTTTGATGGGTCAATCATCATGTTTTTTTGGGGGTTTTGGAAGTTTCCGAATTATGGCACTAATTAGTCAGTTTTGATGGGCTAACCATCATGTTTTTTCGAGTTTTTGGAAGTTTCCGAATTATGACATAAATTTGTCAATTCGAATGGGCTAACCATAATGTTTTTTCGAGGTTCTGGAAGTTTCCGAATTATTGCATTACTTAGTCAGTTTTGATGGGCCAACCATCATGTTTCTTCGAGATTATGGAAGCTCTCGAATTATAGCAAAAAATTTGTCAGTTTTGATGGGCTAACCGTCATGTTTTTCTGGGGTTTTGGAAGCTCTCGAATTATGTCATAAATTTTTCAGTTTTGATAGGCTAACCATTATGATTTTTAGATGTTTTGAAGATTATGAATTGTGGCATAAACTTTTCAGTTTTGATGGGCCAACCGTCCTGTTTTTCATGTGTAGGTAGTCTGTCAAGGTATGTGAATTGACATTCGGTGTTTCTCAAAGTAGTAATATTAGTCCTTTACTATGTTCTCCGTTTTTATTAACGACGTTGTTTAGTGTCTTTCAATCCTCTAGGTGGCTCCTTTTTACTGTTTGGACTGTATGGAATTATTATCATATTTCGACATTCATGCTCTTGAACGTTGTTACCGTCTATTGGGCGGTTTTTTATGTAGATACAAAGCCAACCAACAACGGTCTTTCGGAGCCAGTTTTGACCATTTTTATCGCTATCATGATGGGCTAATTGTTGGAGTGTACGTATCGCCAAAAAGCAGAACAAGCTACACCAAACGTAACTCTTGTTAACTTATAATGAAGAAGCTGTCGGTGAACTTTCTCGCCACAGGATGCGTTGATTATTTGGAATCATAACAGCAGTTAAAGCGACTTTGATGCTTTCAAACTTTACAAAAGTTTTCCAAAATGTTGGCTGAATAAAAATGTTTCAACCTTTCATAAAAAGTTCCTGAACGGATATGGAACAATCTACCTAATTGTATTTCAACTACCACTATTTATTTATGTTCGTATCTGTCTATTTGGCTGAAACATTACAGATTTATATATTCCTCAAACTGTAATCTCAAATTAATCCCAATCGATACCATTTTATGTAGATCGTTCTATTCACATTTCCCAATAAGTACTACATATTGTTGAATCATAAAATGTACATAGAATCGTTCTACGCTCATTTGCTACATACATAATTAATTATCAAAACAACACGTATATAGATATGCAATCATGGGATAGTGATAAAGTCTTGAACGTCTGCTTGAACATAAACCATTTGTTTATACCTTGCACGTCGATTGAATGTGAATGACCACTCTAAACATCCTACAAATTACTGATGTGTTATGGATTGGTTTGTATAATGGTCTAATAAATTTTCGAACGAAACAAAAGAAAAACAAAACGAAAAACTTTAAAATACATTTTCCATTTAAAAAAAAAAAAAAAAAAAAAAAAAAAAAAAAAATTAGATTATTATTTTCGACCCTTGCCGCAATCGTCTAATGAAAAATTTATATAGCACCAACAACCATCCATTTAATTTTCCAAATCCATTTTCATCAAAATTGCGTGAATAATTAAATTAAACAAAAATTTTCATTTATTTATTTATTTGTTGTGTGTGTGTGTATGTTTGTTCTTTTTATGACCGAATTTGGATGAATGAAAATTTTCGTGGAAAATTGTTTTGGTTTTAAATTGTTTCAATGGTTTTTTAATACAATTTGTTTATTCGAATAAAATTACATTTTGATTAATTCATTTATTGTTTGTGTATACCCGCGCGCGTACATTTGTAATTAATTTAATGAAAAGTCTCGATTAATTAAAATGCGATTAAAATGATGTCGCGTGGGAAATGTCTGATGATTTGTTGCGCGTGATTGTGTACTCTATAACTTAAAAAGACGAAAGATGAAGAATTTTAGGTAGCATTTAAATTGTGTAGGATCTATAGGTAAGATTGCCGAAGTAAGGAAGGTGGAAGCCAGTTTTATTAAATCAACTATAAAGTATTTCCCTTAGTCTATTTTCCGGTTGGTCTTTGATAGTGTGTAAAATCGTTCAATGGGCTCACCACCTACAATGATCGCCAAAGAATCTAAGACTTTGGTAAAAAAAGTAAAGATTAAGTCGAACTAGAATTTGAAGTTATAACTACTAAATAGATCGCAGCAAAATGTTACCAAATTAGTGACTGTTGATCTACCAGGGAAACACTCATGCTGAAGTGGAGAAAGATAAGAGATCGACTCGGTTACAGACACCATGGCGGCCAATAGTTGGTAAGTTTTTGTTGGTGTAGGGAAAGTAAAGGTATGTCAGTAATGACAGGATTGATCTCATTTCCCGATAGCCAATATTCGAACTACTGTTAGCATAAGACAACAACATTTTTACTGAACTGCTCTGCATTCAGGCATCTCTTGTCAGCAACTCCAGTGTGCCACCATTCATCTGTTACCTATGTAACAGATCAAGGTACGAGTCCCATTGGTGTCATTAAAACGACGCCATTATGATGCGCACCCCGCTGGTGTTAACAGAATTCCTTCATTAGAGGCCTTGTAGCCGGCTAAAGCTCAGGCGCAGATGGGTGGGGTGTGCAAGGCATAATGTAAGCTTGAATAACTGCAAGGAGGAAGAAGACGAGAAGGCGGGTTCACTCGAACAAGTCTCGGCACACAACCGGACTTGTAACCATCACATCACGAAAAAAAGAAAGGTAAAAAGAATCACCAAATAAATTTTAACAGAAAAACAATAGCAACAATTTTGAAAAAAAAACAACCAATAAATAAAATATAAAAACTTAAATAAATTAACAAAAGAAAAAAAAATCTTAATTGAATAAACACAAAACTTAATTAAAACGACAAAACACAATCTTTAATAATAATTTTACACACACAAAAGAAATAATAATAAATATATAAATAAAAAAACATGGCCATGTTCGTCTTCTTTCTCCTAATGTTTGTCTTCGACCACCACGGAATTATCACTGGTTTTAACAATTATTTCGTTTGGTTGGAAATGTTGAAAATATTCATCCATACAAACTTGGAAACCATCTTTACGTTTGATTTTCATATTTTAGGGGCTGAAATATTACGCTCGTTTCGTTGCGGTCCTGCACATTGGCGATTATAAATTCAATGCCACAAATTCGAGCTGATCAAGCTTAGTGGACGATGTATGCGTTGATAGTTAAACTATTCTGAATATTCATAGCCGATTGCAACTTGCAATAATTCCAATCGATTATCAATAATATGGTTGGTGAATTTCAATCATAATGGGAGCAACCACATTGCTTTATTTTTATTAAATTATAATTTTTTGTCACAGTTTCACAAATTTTTAGTTTTTATTTATTTATTATTTTTTTATAATATATCATTAGATTAATGTTTTTCAAATTTTATACTATTACTCCTTCCGAATTACACAAAAACACGCTTTATATACCTACTCATAACCCGTTACAAAATTTAAAAAGAAAATAGTGTAGGGGAAATAAAAAAGAAAATAGTGTAGGGGTATACAACAACACTACATACAAAATAAATTAAATAAAAAAAACGAAACTGTTGTGGACAACATATATTAATTTTCAGGGGAACAACAAAGTTGCTGCTT
Source organism: Tipula confusa (assembly GCA_963556175.1). Classification (NCBI taxonomy): domain Eukaryota; kingdom Metazoa; phylum Arthropoda; class Insecta; order Diptera; family Tipulidae; genus Tipula; species Tipula confusa. Next base: position 174,460,258 of record OY744476.1, on the reverse strand, counting down.
GCCAGGCAAAATAAATAACAAAACAACAAAATAAATATTAATGAATAAAAGGTGATGTGATGATCACTTGTAACGGTTGCTTAATTTTGCCGCACTTGACAAGTGGATCAATCGAACTTCCGCCGTTAAAGGGAAAGGATAAGCTGAAATGATGGATATAAAAGAAATTAACAAGAATGCGACTGCACATCGACATCAATCAGGAGACACTCTGAAATCAATGCACCATGGCGGAAGCAGCAGTGCTTCATGATCGACGTCAAGGACAGATCGCATTACTAGTCAATAAATGGAAATTGGAAAGAGCGGGGTGGGAAATAAACATGTGAGTGGGTCATGCCCGACATCGATCAGGAAACACTCTGAAGTCAACGCTCCATGGCGGAAGCAGCAGTGCTTCATGATCGACGTCGGGGACAAACCGCCCACACGTTATAAAAAAAAGAATAGGAGGTAAGGAAAGGGAACTTCTGAGAACAATGGACCTACGAACCCCAACTAAAATCAAAACACCCAAAGTGAAAATAGTGGCCGTTCGTAGCTCCATCACTCCCAGAAAGGATTTCGCACCAATTCGTGTGAAATCAAAACAGCAACAGCGCTGGAATTAACACGAATTGGTGCTTTACAAAGGAAATACAAAAAAATAATAATAATAAAAAATAGAAACAATACTAGAAGAAATAATCAATAAGAAAAAATAATAATACAACAAGCAATGATTAACCTATGTGTGACCTAACATTTGATTCAACGTATATAAGATACGGATGCAAATGCGCGCATGGGTTAACTAAAAAAAAATAAAATAAAAACAAAAGCAAAACAACTAAATCAGAAAAAAACAAATGGTACATTAAATTTTTAAAATCAAAACAGTTGATAAACTGGAATCAAAAATTTAATGTACGTATAATATTATAAACAATAAAAAAACGCAAAAAAAAAATAAACAAAACTAATTATAACAATAAACGGGATTAGGATGGGATGAGAAGGATAATTTAGCCATGTGTTTGGGCGCCACTGTAACGAAAGTTACAGTGGAGGATAAGGGATAAGGAAATTGGATAGGAAAGGTAAGGTAAGTTAGCCAATTTGGACGCCACTGTAACTTTCGTTACAGTGGCACCCAAACACATGGCTAATTCACCCTTCTCATCCCAAAGGTTCTCTGAAAACAGAATCTATTAATTAACTAATTGCTCTTAGCCATACGCTTTAATAAATTGAATTAATTTTTAATCTGAAACTAAAAATTAATGAATTCTTAATATAATAACATAATCATAGAATAATATAATTCCTACAAGCCATATGTTGTAATAAATTGTGAAATTTTTTGCCCCAAAATTACTAATGACTCTGAAAATATTAATTAATTAATTCATAATATAATAATATAAATTCTGCAAGCCGCAGGCTGTAATAAATTAAATATTACAAATCAATTGAATTAACCGCTTTACAAATACGTCATATAATCGCCGAAAATCTAATTTATATACACTTTATTTGACACAAAACTTTAAAATTTATACAAATTATATTTAAAAAAAATTATTAAATACTACAAATCAATTGAATTAACCGTTTTATGACCAGTACTTCATGTAATCGTCGAAAATCTAATTTATGTACACTTTATTTGACACAAAATTTTAAAATGAATATAAATTGGATTTAAAAAAAATTTACTAAATATTACAAACCAATTGGATTAACCATTTTACGACAAATAACGGTATGTTTACGCAATTTAAAAATGGCAACATAGACATATTAGCTACTCTACTCATTTGTAGATGGCAGTCGTGTCTGCAAAGGTAAATTCTATTTTACATGAGAACAAAGAAATAAAATAAATGAAATGAAATTTTAATTTCCTCATACAAAAACTAAAACACATATTTTTCGAATTACGCTCGTAATTCCACACACAAATTCACTACAGACGCGCTTGCTCGCCTTCACTTTACGAAAATTGCACTTTAAACGCAAACCGGATTGCGCAAACAATTTTTATATTTATTTTAAAGTAATTGGACAATGGTGCGTCTCAAAAACACGACCACCATTTTCCAGGGCTAAACACCGACCGATGTGCAAAGATAAGGCATATGAATCATTAATTCAAAAAATTTTGGTAAGACCGATAATAGTACGTCAATATCCAGCGACTTCCTATCACATTTCGGTTTATGGGTCGATATTAAAAATAACAAGCTCATCGACCCAAACACCAATCTCGACGTCAAAAGAGAGCCAATTCAAATTCCTTCATACGGCGTTACAACAATAAAATCGGATTTAATACTTCCCGAAATTCTGGGACTACTTCACGAATTCAAGACAGTGACTCGCGAATCGAAAAATCTAAATACAGTTAAACTCAACGTCACGCAATGTATCGAAACATCCGGTCAACCATGTCAAGTCGGTTGAAAGCGGATAAGATGAAAATCGCTAAAGCCGAAATTGAAGTTTGGACAGCACAAGGAGTGCGTCGACCTTCTTACAGCAACTGGGCAAGTCCGCTTCATATTGCAAAAAAGAAAGACGGAAACTGGCGATTATGTGGCGACTATTGGGCATTAAATTCGATAACAAAACCTGACCTATCAAGTACAATTTTCTCGAAAATCGGCCTCATCTGTGCGTATCACCAGGTCCCTATCGAAGAACGAGACATAAGGAAAACCGCAATCATCACTCCCTTTGAGTTCACCCGAATGATGTTTGGATTGCGCAACGCGGCTCAAACGTTCTAACGTCTGATTCACGCAATATTTCGATATCTGACATTCGTATTCCCGTATATCGAAAACCTTCTGATCGCCTCACAAAACTCAGAAGAGCATCTAAAACACATATGTATCGTTTTCCATCGCCTAAGTGAAGCGGGACTAGTCATAAATCTTAACAAGTTCGAATTTATGAAGAACGAAATATCTTTCCTTGGATTTCACATCACTGCAAGCGGCATGTCCCATGATAAACATAGGGTGGAAGCCCTGTGTTTATCATGGGACATGCCGCTGGGATGGTAAATTATTACCGAATTTTTTTACCGAATGCAGCATATGACCAGGCGATTTTATACGAATTTTTAAAAGGGCGAAAGAAGAAGAAGGATAAGTCACCAATAAATTGGACTGATGGATCTATCAAAGCATTCGAAACATACAAGGCAAAACTGATGCAGTGTACTCAGCTACAGCATATCCGATTCCAAATGCCAAATTTGCCATTTTCGTCGACGCGTCGAATACAGCAATAGGAGCAGTATTGCAGCAACAGACACAAAAAGGATGGCAACCACTGTTCTTATAGTCACGAAAGCTAAGTGATACCGAGACCCGTTACAGTACTTATGAGAGGGAACTCTTAGCCGCTTACTCAGCTACCAAACATTTTAAAAATTTCGTCGAAGGTCGAGAATTCATATTATTCTTCGACCATAAACCACTGACATTGTGACTACGTCAAGGTATCGAAAAAGCATCACCTAGACAACGTCGGCATTTAGACATTATAGCACAGTATACATCGGACATTCGTCACATTTCGGGGAACAATAACGTCGTCGCGGATAAATTCAAATAGAAAGCGCAATTGAATATGAAGCAATACCTGATGAACAAATAAATGATCCGGAGCTAATAAAACTGATTGGATCAAACACGTCTTTAAAATTCAAAAAATTTACAGTTCTTGCCACAGCAAAACAAATCAGCAGAAATGATGGTGTGGCCAGCGATGAACCAAGAAAAATGCTCTTGGGCCAAACACTGCTTACGCTGCCAAAAGTGTAAAATTACGAAAGATGTCAGAAGTAGAACCGGAAGCCCACATCGATATAGTCGGACCGTTACCTCCATCCGAAGGTAATCTATATTGTCTAACCTTGATCGACCGCTACACGAATTGGCCTGAGGCTACACCAATTCCGAATATCAGAGCAGAAATCATAGCTGATGCTTTAATCAAAACATGAATCAGCCGATTCGGAGTGCCATCGAGCGTAGTGACTGATAGAGTTGCACAAGTCAAACCAAAGCTATTCGACGCACTTTCCAAATCACTTAGATTCCAACGAAAACGAACAACTGCTTACAATCCAGCTTGCAACGGAATAATAGAACGATGACACCGTAGTTTTAAATGCGCAATTTTGTGTGAACCTCATTCCGGGATGATTTTTACAGTACGTCAGTCGAACTCGTTTTCGGAGAACATATACGACTTCCCGCGAATTTCATTCAACCAAGCAGGAACATTCATCAATCAAGAAGCAATCAAGAAGATTGCTCCAAATGAGAAAACACACTACATACTTTACACATTTTTTCCAATGATCCATTATTCCATTTGCTATTTTTACTATTACCAGCACACTTTATTATATATTGTACAATATACCATTCATGATATTTACAATAAATAATTGCGTGTACTTTTACTGTCTCACATCGTACATAATATGATGGAATGGAGGAAAATTTCTGTGTTTGGAATTGTACAACAACAATTTGAATTTAATTATTTTATTTACCATCGATCCATGATTCAGGTTGGAAATACAAGCGAGAGCAATTTTCCGTATTTATATTTGAAAATCCTATAAATAATTGAATTTATTTACAAATATTTTTTGTATAGCAGGGAAATTAAATTTTTCTTTTAATTTTCTTTGCACGGATTTAGGTGATGTCTGGAATTTTGAATGATTGTTAATTCAGTTTATATACAGACTATAACCTACATATTATGTATTTGCTTAATTTAAACAGATTTTAAATATTTTATGGGTCAGATGACCCATACCATATACAGGATATGTAGTAAAGGAGGTTTTCATTGAAAAAATTATGCTAATTTTACCTTCGTACAGTAAGGTTGTGTTTGCCTTGTGCTTGTGATAAAATAGATAATTTTGAAATATTATCATGAAAATGTTGTATTTTTTCATGATAATATTTCAAAATTATCTATTTTATCACAAGCACAAGGCAAATGGAAAATATTAACAATGTTGTAAATGGAAAATATTAAAACTAGACCGTTTTTGCAATTGATTGCAATTGACTGCAATAAACTAACATTCAACATTTTTTAATGAAAAAAAAAAAAGTTGGTTCTATGCCATTTATGATTGAAAGAGATAAGTTTATTGAAAGAGATAAGTTTATGTGTCCACCACAACTCCAGAAAATGGCAGACATTTCAGTTTGAATATTGTTCTTAAGATCTTGAATTGTTTGTGGTCCATTGCTATACACATAGCTTAAAAAAACCCCAAAAGAACGTAATCGAACTGTGTCAAATTGCATGACCTTGGTGTCCATTTGACATTAGAATTTCTTGAAATTATGGGATTATCAAACTTAGTTGCCAATAAGTCGAGTGTTTTACAATTTGTGAGTCATGTGGTACAGTCTTGTTGAAACGAAAGATCATCTAAATTAATTTCATCCTATTTTCCTATTTTGAATGTCCTTTACCCCATTTGGCCCCGACAGGAAACAATTTACACTTATTTGGACATATCTATAACTCTGCTGATTGAATCCTCCCTAATATTACCGCCAAATTCCATTATTGATGTCAACCCCTTGCACGTTCATATAAGGAAAATGGCATAACATTAAACTACTAGTATCCATTACCTTCACGCAGAATCATAGACTGTCATCTGTCTTTTCCACCGCAATAATTCAACGGCGAGCTCAAAGAACTGGCTGGTTGCTCAATAATCCTTGATGTTCTCATTGTGGTTATCATTCTATCCACCTTCATCTGTTTAACCATGTTTGTTATTCCATTACTCTTGGGAGCACTGGTAAATGGACATGGATTTATCAAGCAATTCTTGCGCTATATTTTTCTGTTTAAATGTTGGGTATTCTGACCATTTAAACGTAATATCCGCTACTGATATACCGGGTTCGATTATTGATACATCAATGTTTTGGAGGTGTATGCATTAAAAATTGGAATTTTTTTTTTTATGAAATTTGAGCCTTTATTGTGAAAAAATGTTACAAGATTTTTTTTTTCAAAGTATTACCCATGGCTACCCACTACCATTTCCCATCTTTCTGACAATTTATGGATTCCATTCCTGAAAAACTGCGCCGGCTTGGCGGCCAAAAACGAATTGAGCCAATGTTTGATACCTTAAACTGAAATGACGCGTGAAATAGGTGGTAGTCGGAAGGAGCAAGGTCTGGGCTATAAGGCAGAATTTCCCATCCGTTATTCTCCAGGTAATTTTTTGACATTTTCTTGGCTTTTTTGCACTTGGGATTATCGTAATGGATCCATTTTTCATCGCCAGTGACAATACGATGCAAAAATGACTTCGTTTTGTGGTGCTCGAGCAGCATTTAGGACATGCAAAATCGTCTTTCCGCGCCTCTTGGCTTCAACTCGTATGGCACCCAATTTCCCATCTTTTGGATGAATCCCAAGGCTTTCAGACGTCTGGAAATCGTTGCTTGATCAACTCTCAATGATTCTGCAATTTCTTCTTACGTTTGACATTAATCTTGATCTAGTAATAACTTCAATTCTTCATCCTCAAACTTTTTCAGCTCCAGGACGCTCTTTGTCCCTGATGTCAAAACTCAAAGCACTGTGTTTTTGCAAAAGCATGCTCACCATACAAATTCACGAGCAAACGATGACTTTCAGCTGCAGTTTTGTTTGCGAAAAAGTGACTCAACAAAACATCCCGCAAATGCTGTTTATTTCGCAAATTTGATAAATTTAGCTGATTTTGACAGGTATTGAATAAATGACATATATGTCCATGATGCACTATAACGCATAAACAAGTAATGCCATCTAGTATCAAGTTCCGGTTTTTAATGCATACACCTTATACTTTGCCGATTTTTCCAAAGGAACAGTCCCTTCTTGATGTATTTTGACTTATACGTTAATTTAGAGCATGTATAGGAACTCTTAATCGCTATTTGGTTGTTCTATGGCTTTTCTAATGATAATTTCTCTATCTTAATTCTCCTCATCGCTTGCTTCTGCAACCATTAATTTTGGTTATCTCTAACCACTTCTTAATTTTTCCAACACAACTGCCTCAGCATTTTTCTTGGTACAGTCCTATATAACTTGTCTTATCAATGGCGTGCTCCATTGTTCATCTGCAGAAGCAATTCCACGTTGTTGTAGTCTAAACTTCTAGACCAACATCTAAAATAAATCTGTTTGCCTTTATGAAGACATTTTCTAAGATTACCTCATCTGTAGTATCGGCTATATTCGTGATACAATTTACTGTTCTAAATCTGTAACCGAACTCTTTTCTTGCTATTGATTAACGCATTTTTACCAGTAGTCGTTTGTAACCTTAGTCTTTGAACTGGCTGGTTTCCGCTTGCTATTATGTCACTGCACACGGTTGTTTCTTTTACCTGAGTTGCCAGCAAAATAAGATAGTTTCTTCTATCAATACTTCCTTTGGTTGTTAAGATCTTACCTCCTTTTGTCGATCGTGTTACCTCCTTTTGCCGATCGTGTAGATCTGGTGACGTCCAGTTGTTCTTAGCCTTATTCTTTTATATAAGGCTTTTATTGCGGATCTCTGCGAGAATGGACACCATTTTTCTCCGCTACTCGTGGGTCAAAGATGGATCTTAAAATTAAAAATAATCGGTCCGGAACTCTTTAAAAATCGGAAAATTCAAATAAGGAGAAACGGGTCTTTAGGCCTTCTTTCCCTACAGTTGGGGAAGAGAATACGTGCAAAAATAATGCAGGTCCTTCCAAACCAAATAAGGAGAAACAGGTCTTTAGGTAGACCTAGGTGGGGAAGTAGATTTATGGAAATCAGGTCTCTCCAAACCAACATGCAATGCTAGGAGAAAAGCATTGAAAGCCTTTAAAAGGATAGAGGAAATTCCGGTGGATGTGAGAACGGATAAACATATAGCCACGCTTTCGTAGGCTACGAAGTTTGTCAAAGCAATGTCAGGAGCTTCATCTGAATGCTCTTTGTCCAATACACAGAGATCACAGGATGAATCTCTAAAGGCCACTTAAAGACCTAAATTGCAGATAACTGCAGGTAGGTCTTTTAGTGAGGTTCTAAAAGATCCGCTAGTTATAGCGGTGTTTGATGAAGCTCAGGAGGATGCCAGCATCACTCCTGCTAATTGGAGGAAGGTAGAAAAGGCTTTCGCCTCCTCGTTCCTTAAGATTATGAAGAAGAACCCTGGGATGGCTCCTATATGCCGGGGGTTGGTACAGGTATCATGTCAATTTGACAGCCTGTGCCAATCAGAGATCTCTATATCTCTACAAAAATACGATTAGCAGCCTTGGAGAGGTTTGGCCTGGAGCCTTGATGTTATTTCATTGGAGGATATTTCCAGTAGGCCGTGAGTTCGGGCGTGGATTCCGGCAAAACCGAGCAATCCAAAAGATATTTTGGAATTGTTGCAGATCAGCAATTCGGATTTGCTAGCCAAAACAAGTGGTGTGGTAAGCTCTGGCTTTAGTGCTGTCACCTTAAAAGTTTTTTAAAAGGATGGGGCTGCTAAATCAGGGGCACCAGAACGAGAAGAGGAACTTCCGCAATACACGGAACCTCATCTGAGGTCAGTTGCCCAATTAATGCACAGTCGCATCCTGATAAAGCAGAAGGGACGACTCTGGACACTGAGTTGTTTTTATCAATGAAGTTACTTTGTGGACTCGGTTTGAAATCTGATTTTACAGAATCTGGTTCCACTGTGGTGGAGGTTGTAACTCTAATCTTTAATGCTTAAGTTTATTCAAATCAATCTTCATCACTGTAAGGCAGCGTCAGCTGCTTTGTTGCTCTTAATATTAAAAGATGACGTTGATGTCGTCTTAGTTCAAGAACCATGGGTCAATGAGGATCGGGTACTTGGACTCGGAGCTCCCAATTACAAATTACTGTTTGTACAGCAAGAAGGTAGGATTCGATCATGCATTCTTGCAAAAAGCAAACTAAATATCTTTCTGCTTGCAAATTACAGCGATGTTGATGTAGTAGCGCCAGCATCGGGGTGAGTAAGGAAAGCCTCTGGCTTATATCAGCAAACTTGCCGCACGACGGGGTAAACCTTCTATCAGCAAATGTGCGCAGTTTTGTTATGGATGCTCAAAAACGGAAAGTTGGAGTCATCCTTGGTTGTGATGCGAACTCACATCATACGATCTGAGGAAGCAGTGATACAAATGAGACAGGTGAGTCACTTTTAGATTATATTCTAAGGACTAACCTATCAATCTGTAATTTAGGCTGAGCCTACTTTTATGACAAAGAATAGGCAGGAAGTTCTAGACATTACCCTTGCCTCGAATTTCTTGTAGAATAGATTAATAAATTGGAGAGTGTCTGAGGAATACTCCTTTTCTGATCATCGTTACCTTCAATACGGATTGGATATAAAATATTTTGAAACTGTCACTTTTAGAAACCGTAAGAAGACCAATTGTGATACTTTCCCAATTAAGAATGGTTTTAAGTAACTCTCTACCATCACTAGTTACCTCAAAGGGTCAATTGAGCCTGAAAAGTTGTCAATGGCTCAGCATGCATATAGTAATGGAAAATTGATGGAAACTGCTCTCCATTTCCTCTTATGTCCTATAGAGAAGTCCCTCGAATATAAGAAATTCTCTTTGGTGACCTTTTGTGTTATTGAGGGTGCCTTTAATAATGTCAAACCGTAGAGGCGATCACGCAAGCACTTTCAAATCTGGCGGTGGATGGGGCAACTAAAAGCTAGATTGATCAAATGCTCAAAGGCAGAGTCATAACGGCGAATCTAGGTGTATCATCCATCCGTAGATTTGTAAGTAGAGGTACACCGCAAGGTGGTGTATTATCCCCATTTCTTTGGAATTTGGTCATAAATGACTTGTTACTAAACCTGGAAAGGACTGGCTGTAAAGTGGTGGCTTATACAGATGATGTTGCTATTGGCGTTTTCGGTAAATATCCTTGTATCCTCAGAGATGTTATGCAGAATGCTCTTGGCATTCTAACTCAATGGACCAATTGTTGTGGTCTTAGTGTTAACCCTCTGAAGACTGAGTTGGTTCTTTTTTCCAGGGAGTACAAACTTCCTGGCTTTGACCATCTAACTCTCAATGGAGTTGTTTTGAACACTCAATACTGCTGCCGTACACATCTAGAACGAAAACGAGCAAACGCGACTTTGGAAAATGATCAATACCGCAGACAATAATCAATGTCCGCTCATTTAAACGCGTTTATCCTAATCTGAGTCCTCCTATTTAAAATCTTTACTTCAGAAATCTTTCTATGGAGTCTATGGTTAATTTTACTATTGCTTTGATCTGACATCAAATGGATGTGACTCCATCAATATCTCCACTGTCTCCGATCGTATAGTGATTGTTAAGATGTTTGCTTAACACGTCACGGTCCTGAGTTCATTGGTCTGGCCACCTATAACGATCATCAATTGTATTAAAAAAAATCTGTTCTGCCTTGTAAAAATTCCCTGTAAAGGATAAACTATGGCCGCCTGTACCACTGTTAATTTTTTTTGGATCGTTTACATACTGAAACTCTGCAGTGTTTTGTCCAGAATTTTATGTAAACGTTTTACTGTGTAATCCTCAAAATCTATTTCATACACCAATTTTGAACACAACGAATGTTTCAGAGAAGTGAAAACTTTTCCACTATTGATAATCCTACGCAGGTTGAGTTACCAAACTTACCAATCAACAACTAATTGGTTGTTTTGCCCGATGAATTCTGATTATTGATATGGTATGGGCCAACAATGGCCTACACAATCTTTTTTGATAACAATTCATTTCTTTCTCTATGAACCTACCTTAACATGTTCTGAGTGTGTAGGTAGTACATATATTAGCCGTATAACATGGACATTGGAATATTCAAGTTTTTATGTACACAAGTAAAATAAAATGTAGATTTAACTCTAATTTTTGCCCGAGACATGATGATGTAAAGAGCATAAATTAAAAGATAGTAAACTTAAGCAAACAATATAGAGAAAAACAAAAGAAAACTGACGCCAAAAATCAATAAAAAAAAATCGAGATTTCATTTATTTTTGAACGATCGATGTTTTATTTTTATACACACACACACAAGTGTATTTGCCTTACTTCCTTTCGTTTATTCTTGTATACGGGTGCCATTTTCGGTTAAAAGTTGGTCTTTTTATTTTATTATCGTCTTAGTTTAATTTAATTTAAGAAGTTAAATTAATTTTTTTCTTATATATATATATATAGTGTTTTAGGAGTAAGTAAATGAGACACGGTGGAAAATGATGGCAAGTGATAAAATTTTTCGTATCTTTCTTTTGTTTTATAGCGAAATAAAATTATTTTTATGTAAATTGTGTCTTATTAGCGCTATTTGTGGAGTGTGAAACGGCACGTGCGGTTAAAATTATTGTTTTAGTAGAAATATAGATACATAAGGAGCTAATAGCAAGATAAGTTCGGTCAATTTGGATAAGTAACAGTGACCGACTATATCGGCATAAGGCTCACATAATACAAACGGCTGTCAAAAAGGGACCTTTAAAATTTTAACTCACCCTATATTCTAATTTAAATTTCCTTATAGGGATAGAGCAAAGGGCGTTTACTAGGCTAGACCACAATACTCTTTTAGGAGCTATTCCTTTATTTCCAACCATATTCGTTCGGATTTGTTAGAACAGTTGTTCTCCAAGTCATTGCTGCTCTTTAGACTTTTTATTTTCCTTGCGGGTTCCAGTTCAATGGAATCCTTGTTATATCACTTAGTGGTTTCATTATATGTATATATATATATATATATATATATATATATATATATATATATATATATATATATATATATATATATATATATATATATATATATATATATATATATTTATATATATTATTTTTTTTTTTAAATATGGCATCTTTTAACCTAAATAATATCCCTTTGATCTTAAAACGCAATCGTACTCCTTAAACATATCATAATATATGTCATAATTTTAATAACAGTTCTCATTTGCTACAATCAAAATACATCATTCTACAAAAGATCAGATGACTACGTTCAAATTTTGGTCAATTTATAACACATCTTCAAAACTTTGAGCCCTTATTGTGTTTTCTTACCGAGATATGGATCAACTCAAACGAAACTGGTAATTATAATATTGAGAATTATAACCTAAGAGAATTATAACGGGAATTGCAGTGTATATCGATGAATCAGTTAACGTGAATAATATAGCTTGTTAAAATTTAGGTACAGCTGATTGCTTATTGGTAAATATTGTGGTTAATGATTTAAGTTTATAAAACAAGTTGACAGGTTTCTTGCTGAATTTAAAATTTTATTAAACTCAATTGTGGCTAAAAACTTAGTTGTGTTAGGCGACTTTAATATTAATCTTCTCGATACGAATATTACCATTAATGAATACCTTATGCTAATGTCGTCTTTCGGTCTTGCGCCTCTTATTAATTGCCCCACTAGAATTATGGGCATGCAAATATCTTGCATTGACCTCATATTTTTTAGATCGGATCCGTCAGTAAATTTAATTACGTCAACGACTAATAAAAGATGATTTTTTATAGGTTCACAACTTTGAGTTGGCAACACTGCTTTATTTGACAACCCATTTAACAGCGGTTAGCTGCTTTTTATTGGTTGAACATTTCATTAAGCCGCGTATTCACTATAGAGTTTTTTACGTAGAGATAGAGAACACTCGCGTAGAGTAGTATATATACCCTGTAGAGCTCTACAGTAGAGCTCTACACGCACTCTACGTGAGAGTTATATTGCGTAAAAAACTTTACAGTGTACACGCTATTGTTTTAGGTTTTGTAGAGCTCTATATTTGCTCTACTCTCTATCTAGCATGTTTGATAAAGTTTTTTGCTATGCAGTAGAGAAAGTAAATGTATTGGTCCACGTAATTTAAAATTGAGGTGGTCATTTCTTTCGAGCGCATGTGTGCATTGACAATTAAATATTTAATGACATTTCTATTTGCATTTCGATGGTCATTCGCTTTCATATTGTTGAAATGCTTCAAATATTGTGGTTGGGTACCAATTGAATTTTTTTCAAAACACACCTGTACCTTATACCTATATATGTACCTATATACATACCTATTATTCTCCGGCTGGAATATATTTTAAAGAAAGATTTTAAAAAGGGATTCACTATTATAATGGTAAATTACGGGTGAAATTTGGGTTAAACTTTTTTTATCAAAAAAGACACATTACGAAATCCTAGTCTGGTTAGGATACACGATATCTTAGTTGGATTTCAGGCTTTAATAGCTGGGCCTCGCTCAAAACTATTACTTACAAGTGTGAATTTCTGTCTTAGGGACCCTTACAACTACTGATAAAAGGCACAGGCTGTTGTATTTATATGTTTTCATACTATGGTTCCTTTTTTAGCAGTCCTCTTTAAATTAGGTTTTATCTGTACATCTCTAATTGAGCAAGTAGTCGCCTACGAATCGAAATTTCTATTGCAGATGTATCTTGTATAATTACAGGTCAGGATACTGTTCGTAATTCAATTCAAAATTCCTGAATATTCTTGCAGCACTAATTTCACTTGAGCATTTGATATTCGAAGGGGACACTTTGTAGAATTATCTTTTCGACCTTAGTCGATTAGTTTGGCAAAGCAATATTTTGTCTGAAGATTTTCGTAAGTGCGTATTTTCTTTTGAATGATCGGAATAAGCTGTTGCAGTAACACATTGAAATTACTATATGACATAACGTAGAACATTATCATAGGCGTTTGTAACATTTTCCTTAATTTCATTCATTGGTCCACGATAAAATTTGGCGTTTTGCTTACTTTTCGCGATCCACTCGCGCCCCATACACTTGCTTTTTTATGTTTTCTTCTTCAAGTAAAAAAATAACGGGACTAGCAGCTTGTTTTTGGCGAAAACTCATTTTAATTTGATTTATTTTTTTTGATTTTGACGAACGAAAAACTGAAAATAAAATGTCCGAAAATAAAATATTATTAATCGAAAATAAAATATAGTAGCGCTCTACCATAGAGAAAAATAGGTTTACAGTGTATACAGTCTGTAGAGAGCATGGTAGAGCTCTACTTAAAATTTTTCTACGGCTACTCTACAGAAAGCGGTAGAATCGTAGAGACGCTCTATGTGTAGAGTGTAGAGTCTCTACAAGCAGTGTGTACACTGCTTGTAGAGCCTCTACACTCTATATTCTACGCTCTACCGAAAAAACTCTATAGTGGACACTTGACCTAAAAGGTGTTTTTTATAGAGTTACACAAGTTTAAATCATAATAACACAAAGAAATACAGTTTGAATATCAATGGAATGGCCTTTATTAGATAGAAAATTTTACGACATTAATGTTTAAATTTTCCAATTTTCACAAATTTTTCGCAGTATTTGCGGCCGTATTTTGCCAATAACTCTTCGAATGTGGATATCCAGGTGTCCAATTGTCTCTGGTTTATCGACGTAGACAAGTGACTTTACATAACCCCAAAGAAAATAATCCAATGGGGCTAAATCACACGATCTTGGTGGGTAATTAATTATTGCCCTCCAAGATCGCGATTATTCCATTACGCGAAATTATTCTTTCATCAAAAGTTTATTTAAAGTTTAGAACTCTCATGAAGAGTGCGTGTAGAGCTCTACAGGGTGAATACACTACTCTACGAGAGAGTTTTCTCTACTTCTACGTAAAAAACTCTATAGTGGACACGCGGCTAGTAAAATAATGTGTGATCATAATTTATTATCCTTAAAAATAACCTGTAATCGTTTTGTGATCCCCTTTTTTTATTATAGTTTTATTAGAAACTGAATCTAGTAATTTGTGTTTAATATCTGGTGTTCAATTTTTGTGGAGATATAACCCATCGGTTAGTCCCGAATTAGTTCAAGAGGTCTCATTCTTAAGAGATGTCTAACTAAGTTGGTTTTATCCATCATAGGACGAATCTCGATATTTTCATGTTGATAAAGACGAAATATGTGTTTCCTCGCGTGCTTCCTGATTCCTTTGTTTACGAATTCCATCTTTAAGTCCCTTTAGGAGATTATCATTTCTGATATACCATGGTGCATATACAATACCACGTAAAACTTTGTTTTGGAATCATTGTATTATTTTCACATTGGTCTTCTTAGTGCATAAGCTGAATACCGTAGATTCATAATGGTTTTAGAATTTAAGCCAGTCCATTTTGCTGTATTTAATGTTAAGCTCTTCTTTTTTCTTTTTGACATGCTTTTGCCACTTAAGCTTAGCGTCAAGTGTCATGCCTAGATATTTTACTGTATTTGCATGTGGAACTTGCTGTAAGTTGATTTCCACTGGAGTCCAGTTAACTTTTTTGTTGGTGAAGTTAACATGAATTGATTTGATTTCATTTAGCTGGATTCGCCATCTCATTGTCCAGTTACTCAATGTGTTAGTGGTTCTTTGCACTTTTCTCTTTCTACATTGTTACCAATTGCTAAGATTGCAGTGTCATAAGCAAGTATTGTTAAGTGAGTTTCATCTGTATTTGGCAAATCTTTTGTGTATAGGATATACAGAATTGGACTTAACACACTACTTTGTGATACTTCTGCTAATATTTTCATCAATGTGGAGTAATGATCTTCATATTTTACCCGAAAATGTATATCCAAGAAAATACTTGAACATATTTTATTGATTGCTTTCCAGTGCATCATGAATTATGTCTGTCAATAATTGAGTCGAATATTTTTTTCTGAAACCGTATTGGTGTGGAGGAATAATTAGGATTATAAGAATTGCATCACTTAACAATGATGTATGGAAAATTAATACGTCTGATTCTGAGAGGTTACAAAGCTAAATACTAATGGAAATTATTGGTTTACTAATCAAGATAAGAATGATCGCCCAATTAAAGTTATGGCTAAAGGCCTCCATCCAACTTATTCAAAGGAGGATATAATAGAAGATCTAATAGGCAAGGGATTAAAAGTTTAAAATGCAGTAAATATGCTCAAGAGAGAAAAAATAGAAAATGCAGAAGATGGGCAAATCACCTTAGGGTTACCTAAGGGTTAAGACCACGGCAGGATTGCCATTATTTATACTTACATTTAATAACAAAAAAAAAAAAAATTGAAAATATATACAACATAAAAGTCCTCCTTAACATGAGAGTCAGAATAGAACCGTTGAGAAAATCAGCTGGCATAATTCTTCAAAATAAAACATCAAACACCACGAGGGACTAAAACTTGAAGAAGAAATTATGCAAGTAGCAACTATGAATGTTCACAACTTAATGGTGGAAAAGAATACAATGATTCTTCAATCTATTGCCCTCCGCGGCATAATCTAAATTAAGAGAACTATATCTCGTTGTTTAAATCATTAGGGTTTAATTTCATTATTGGCGGTGATTTAAACGCCAAAAATACGTTTTGGGGATCAAGATTAACCACCAACATAGAAAATGAGTTACTTATCGCAGGAGATCATTCTCCTGGAATCATGACTCTCAGTGCAACAATTGTTAAGAAAGAGTCGTTGCCTAAACTAACAAACATTAGAACAAATTGGAAATTGTTGCAGAAACTGGTGAGTGATAATATCTAGAAACTAGTGAGTATGATAATATCAATCTTCAAGTGCCAGTTAAAACTTCGGTACAATTAGAGGACAAATTAGAACAACTTAATCATATTATACAACAAGCAGCTTATGTATGTGAAGTTAGCCCAGAAAATTATCCCAGAAAAAATAAAAAATTTCATTAGGCAACCCTAAAGTTATATATTGTCATCCCAGCCCAGTATTTAATTAAATATAATTAAATTGACAACATAATTATTTAAGACCAAAAATATAAAAATTGATCAAACATAGTTTATGTACAATAAGCATAACATGATAAATATATTCAGAAATGAGACAATTAAAATTCGGCGATAATTTAATATACACATTTGTAAATATACATATATATTGGGCCAAATACTAATGAGCCTATAACGCCAATCACAACGGAAGGATTGACTTGAATTTTTTTTGTTGAGTTGTGGTCTTTATTGCGAGGCGATATCAGTTGGTTTGGTTTCCGGAACTCTTAATTTCTGGAAACCACAAAATAAACACTTCATAGATTGGGCCAAATACTAATGAGCCTATAACGCCAATCACAACGGAAGGATTGACTTGAATTTTTTTTGTTGAGTTGTGGTCTTTATTGCGAGGCGATATCAGTTGGTTTGGTTTCCGGAACTCTTAATTTCTGGAAACCACAAAATAAACACTTCATAGATTGGGCCAAGTACTAATGAGCCTATAACGCCAATCACAACGGAAGGATTGACTTGAATTTTTTTTGTTGAGTTATGGTCTTTATTGCGAGGCGATATCAGTTGGTTTGGTTTCCGGAACTCTTAATTTCTGGAAACCACAAAATAAACACTTCATAGATTGGGCCAAGTACTAATGAGCCTATAACGCCAATCACAACGGAAGGATTGACTTGAATTTTTTTTGTTGAGTTGTGGTCTTTATTGTGAGGCGATATCAGTTGGTTTGGTTTCCGGAACTCTTAATTTCTGGAAACCACAAAATAAACACTTCATAGATTGGGCCAAGTACTAATGAGCCTATAACGCCAATCACAACGGAAGGATTGACTTGAATTTTTTTTGTTGAGTTGTGGTCTTTATTGCGAGGCGATATCAGTTGGTTTGGTTTCCGGAACTCTTAATTTCTGGAAACCACAAAATAAACACTTCATAGATTGGGCCAAGTACTAATGAGCCTATAACGCCAATCACAACGGAAGGATTGACTTGAATTTTTTTTGTTGAGTTGTGGTCTTTATTGCGAGGCGATATCAGTTGGTTTGGTTTCCGGAACTCTTAATTTCTGGAAACCACAAAATAAACACTTCATAGATTGGGCCAAATACTAATGAGCCTATAACGCCAATCACAACGGAAGGATTGACTTGAATTTTTTTTGTTGAGTTGTGGTCTTTATTGCGAGGCGATATCAGTTGGTTTGGTTTCCGGAACTCTTAATTTCTGGAAACCACAAAATAAACACTTCATATATTGGGCATAATACTAATACTAATGAGCCTATAACGCCAATCACAACGGAAGGATTGACTTGAATTTTTTTTGTTGAGTTGTGGTCTTTATTGCGAGGCGATATCAGTTGGTTTGGTTTCCGGAACTCTTAATTTCTGGAAACCACAAAATAAACACTTCATAGATTGGGCCAAGTACTAATGAGCCTATAACGCCAATCACAACGGAAGGATTGACTTGAATTTTTTTTGTTGAGTTGTGGTCTTTATTGCGAGGCGATATCAGTTGGTTTGGTTTCCGGAACTCTTAATTTCTGGAAACCACAAAATAAACACTTCATAGATTGGGCCAAATACTAATGAGCCTATAACGCCAATCACAACGGAAGGATTGACTTGAATTTTTTTTGTTGAGTTGTGGTCTTTATTGCGAGGCGATATCAGTTGGTTTGGTTTCCGGAACTCTTAATTTCTGGAAACCACAAAATAAACACTTCATAGATTGGGCCAAATACTAATGAGCCTATAACGCCAATCACAACGGAAGGATTGACTTGAATTTTTTTTGTTGAGTTGTGGTCTTTATTGCGAGGCGATATCAGTTGGTTTGGTTTCCGGAACTCTTAATTTCTGGAAACCACAAAATAAACACTTCATATATTGGGCATAATACTAATACTAATGAGCCTATAACGCCAATCACAACGGAAGGATTGACTTGAATTTTTTTTGTTGAGTTGTGGTCTTTATTGCGAGGCGATATCAGTTGGTTTGGTTTCCGGAACTCTTAATTTCTGGAAACCACAAAATAAACACTTCATAGATTGGGCCAAATACTAATGAGCCTATAACGCCAATCACAACGGAAGGATTGACTTGAATTTTTTTTGTTGAGTTATGGTCTTTATTGCGAGGCGATATCAGTTGGTTTGGTTTCCGGAACTCTTAATTTCTGGAAACCACAAAATAAACACTTCATAGATTGGGCCAAGTACTAATGAGCCTATAACGCCAATCACAACGGAAGGATTGACTTGAATTTTTTTTGTTGAGTTGTGGTCTTTATTGTGAGGCGATATCAGTTGGTTTGGTTTCCGGAACTCTTAATTTCTGGAAACCACAAAATAAACACTTCATAGATTGGGCCAAGTACTAATGAGCCTATAACGCCAATCACAACGGAAGGATTGACTTGAATTTTTTTTGTTGAGTTGTGGTCTTTATTGCGAGGCGATATCAGTTGGTTTGGTTTCCGGAACTCTTAATTTCTGGAAACCACAAAATAAACACTTCATAGATTGGGCCAAGTACTAATGAGCCTATAACGCCAATCACAACGGAAGGATTGACTTGAATTTTTTTTGTTGAGTTGTGGTCTTTATTGCGAGGCGATATCAGTTGGTTTGGTTTCCGGAACTCTTAATTTCTGGAAACCACAAAATAAACACTTCATATATTGGGCATAATACTAATACTATTGAGCCTATAACGCCAATCACAACGGAAGGATTGACTTGAATTTTTTTTTGTTGAGTTGTGGTCTTTATTGCGAGGCGATATCAGTTGGTTTGGTTTCCGGAACTCTTAATTTCTGGAAACCACAAAATAAACACTTCATAGATTGGGCCAAGTACTAATGAGCCTATAACGCCAATCACAACGGAAGGATTGACTTGAATTTTTTTTTGTTGAGTTGTGGTCTTTATTTCGAGGCGATATCAGTTGGTTTGGTTTCCGGAACTCTTAATTTCTGGAAACCACAAAATAAACACTTCATATATTGGGCATAATACTAATACTAATGAGCCTATAACGCCAATCACAACGGAAGGATTGACTTGAATTTTTTTTTGTTGAGTTGTGGTCTTTATTGCGAGGCGATATCAGTTGGTTTGGTTTCCGGAACTCTTAATTTCTGGAAACCACAAAATAAACACTTCATATATTGGGCAAAATACTAATGAGCCTATAACGCCAATCACAACGGAAGGATTGACTTGAATTTTTTTTTTGTTGAGTTGTGGTCTTTATTGCGAGGCGATATCAGTTGGTTTGGTTTCCGGAACTCTTAATTTCTGGAAACCACAAAATAAACACTTCATATATTGGGCATAATACTAATACTAATGAGCCTATAACGCCAATCACAACGGAAGGATTGACTTGAATTTTTTTTTGTTGAGTTGTGGTCTTTATTGCGAGGCGATATCAGTTGGTTTGGTTTCCGGAACTCTTAATTTCTGGAAACCACAAAATAAACACTTCATATATTGGGCAAAATACTAATGAGCCTATAATGCCAATCACAACGGAAGGATGAACATGAATTTTTTTTGTGAGGCCATATCAGTTAGTTTAGTTTCCGGAACTCTAAATCAGCCTTTTATTTGTCAACTCTGGATTTTATTTCATTGAGTAGGGCCACTGATTACTAATTTTCGTGGTAATTTTCAGAATTTATCTATGACACAGTAAAAATATAACAACGGTTAAATATGTGTACTTTCAAAATTATTCATATGAATCGTCTAAAGTACTAAAGTGGTTGGAAAAATCCAGCCTTCTCGTCAATAATTATATTAATAAGGACATAATTATTAACAAAACGGTTTCGGAGGTATTCGAAAACCTGGTAAATAAAGAAGATCCTAAATATCTTGAAAGCACAAAAGCCACCATTGTGAAATCATTGGAAGTTTTGCGGAAAGCTCGTTCAGAAAAACTTCAATAAGAATATAATGATTCTGACGATATTATCGATATTTTAAAAGAATCCCTCTCTAACAATTTAATTCAAAAATTTTTCGTTAAACCATTTTATGTAATTACATATAATCAAACCCAAATAAAATTGTTGGAATTATTATTGAATAATTCCAAAAATTATAACGACGGCGGTGACGTGTCGTTATTTTAATTATTCAGATGTAGATGGTGTGCAAAGCAAAGCTCAGTTTCGATCTGATGAGGAATTTAGTTAAAAATTAATTGTCATCTCATCAGGCCATGGCGACCGAGTGCTTTGTTTAAATGCTATTTTACGCTCTATATATATTTATTTGCAGTGTACATGTAGCGTTAGCGGATTATATGAATGTGCACGAAATATCTAAATAATTGTTTTTGTGTTTGTGTAGCGAAGTCGCTACAAAATGAAACATTAGTGGCGTATCTGGATGCAACTAGACCCCAAGGTCAGAAACCCATTTAAAACAGAGTCCTCAATTTTAAATTACGCTTTGGTTGTACCTGTTACCGTTACGTCAAGTGAATCTTCTGATCAGTTACTGATATGATCAGCTCTAGCCACAATATGGATACGATTGGTAGTTGGCTTAGATCTTATCGTTTTGAAATTGAAAAAAAATTTAAATGTTGGCCAATATTCGAAACAGTTGTCACTGATTTTAATTTTGCTGGTATAAATGCAGTTTCAGGTGCTTTTAATAAAATGGACATTGTCCAATATTTAAATCTTACACACAACATCATTACAACGCAAACTAATAAACCTGGTTTGGTAAAGGTGCATCTTTATGTTTCTCATTTAATGCACAATATGACGTCCGATATAAATAAATGTTTTACTAAAACTTAAAAAACAACAAAGTTCTAAAAGAAATCATGGCTTCAATCTATTTATTAACTGATTTAATTAAAGATATTTGGCGTAACTTGTAGGTAGTCTTAAAAAATAAATATGTAACACCGAATGTTTTAGCTAGTTTACAAATAATAGTAGAACATAGTGCATCTATGAAAATTGACTTTTCTCTAACTGAAAAAAAGGATATATCTTCATCAAGAAAGTTGAATGAAACCATTTATAGGCAAACAAAATTCTATAACGATTTAAAAAAAAATTCGGATTCAATAATTTTAGCAACTTGCTCAATCGAAACCTATGTAGTAAATTTATATTACAACCCGCTATTCTTAGAAAAGTTTCCACTCTGGTCCAATATTTGTCACGAGAAAACCCAAAGCAATAATCATATAGAAAACTGTTTTGCAACAATAAAAAAGCGAACTAAATGCAGTTTAACCCTGGAGAAAACTAAAGGATTTGGACCGAAGGAACACATATATTTTAAAAAGAAAATTGTTATGCATTCCAAAAAAGTTTACTAAATAAGGTTTAGAAACGGATGAAAACACCAGTTATACTACCAGTTGTGCAGAGAAAAATTTGGTAAATATAATGGATGAACTAGAAAATTGGAAGGGACAGCCTGCTAAGGTAGCCCGTTCGAATTTTAATTCAACTACATTGAAGCGCCTTAATAATTTAGAAGACGAAAATAAAAAATTTGCAATTATAAAATGCTTAATGGCGAGCAAAAGATACAACCCTTATATCACTCCTAAATGTTCAAAATATACAAAAAGTATTAAATTACTAAAAACGTCAGATAGGGATCACTTATCCTATTTATGTAACGGTTTAGTTACCGGTGAAAATTATAACCATACATGTGCATTTGATTCATTTATTCAATGCTTAGTTAATTTGGAAAATACAGTTTTTTCAATAGCGGGTGAATATTGTGAATTAATTAACTTTCTTAAACTGGGTAATATGGAAAAAGCGTACGAAACGCGCTTTAATATTTTACGGGGTAAACGTGAACTGTTCATCAAGTATAACAGAGGTGTCTGAATTTATATTTAAAACAACCAAAGTTTTTAGTATTGAGGCACAAACAAAATGTATTACCTGCAAAACTACATCAGTAAAAAATTGTATACCATTCAATTTGAATCAGCTAGACATTTTAGGGCTTCAAAATCTCCAACAATGTATCGGGCCTATATAATTTTTCTGTCGAAATTGTTATGGACCGATGATCCAACAAAATTTGTTGTTAAGCAATGTAATATTTTTATATGTAGAATCATCAGTCAATCCCAATCAACAGGTTACATTAATTAATGTGCCATTAAAGATTAAAATTATATCAGACACTTTCAAATTAAATAGTTTAGTATGTTTTGTACCTAAGTCCAAACACTATATTATTAGTTATTGTTATCGGAATAACCAGAAATACGACGATTTACTGGACAGTTCACCCAAAATAAAGTTTCCCAAAAACCATTATGTTATACCGCATTTCCTCATTTACGTGAAGCAACCATAAATCAAGTAAAACAGTGAAAAATTTAATTAACCGTCTCCATGAAATTTATTTTCAATATATTTGTATGCAAATAAATTATACGTTGTGTCAATAAATAAACAAATAATAAAATAAAAAATACTAAACAATACATTTTAACGTTTATTTTGTGGTTCCCAGAAATTAAGAGTTCCGGAAACCAAACCAACTGATATCGCCTCGCAATAAAGACCACAACTCAACAAAAAAAATTCAAGTCAATCCTTCCGTTGTGATTGGCGTTATAGGCTCATTAGTACTTGGCCCAATCTATGAAGTGTTTATTTTGTGGTTTCCAGAAATTAAGAGTTCCGGAAACCAAACCAACTGATATCGCCTCGCAATAAAGACCACAACTCAACAAAAAAAATTCAAGTCAATCCTTCCGTTGTGATTGGCGTTATAGGCTCATTAGTACTTGGCCCAGTCTATGAAGTGTTTATTTTGTGGTTTCCAGAAATTAAGAGTTCCGGAAACCAAACCAACTGATATCGCCTCGCAATAAAGACCACAACTCAACAAAAAAAAATTCAAGTCAATCCTTCCGTTGTGATTGGCGTTATAGGCTCATTAGTACTTGGCCCAATCTATGAAGTGTTTATTTTGTGGTTTCCAGAAATTAAGAGTTCCGGAAACCAAACCAACTGATATCGCCTCGCAGTAAAGACCATAACTCAACCAAAAAAATTCAAGTCAATCCTTCCGTTGTGATTGGCGTTATAGGCTCATTAGTACTTGGCCCAATCTATGAAGTGTTTATTTTGTGGTTTCCAGAAATTAAGAGTTCCGGAAACCAAACCAACTGATATCGCCTCGCAGTAAAGACCATAACTCAACCAAAAAAATTCAAGTCAATCCTTTTGTTGTGATTGGCGTTATAGGCTCATTAGTACTTGGCCCAATCTATGAAGTGTTTATTTTGTGGTTTCCAGAAATTAAGAGTTCCGGAAACCAAACCAACTGATATCGCCTCGCAATTAAGACCACAACTCAACAAAAAAAATTCAAGTCAATCCTTCCGTTGTGATTGGCGTTATAGGCTCATTAGTATTAGTATTATGCCCAATATATGAAGTGTTTATTTTGTGGTTTCCAGAAATTAAGAGTTCCGGAAACCAAACCAACTGATATCGCCTCGCAATAAAGACCACAACTCAACAAAAAAAATTCAAGTCAATCCTTCCGTTGTGATTGGCGTTATAGGCTCATTAGTACTTGGCCCAATCTATGAAGTGTTTATTTTGTGGTTTCCAGAAATTAAGAGTTCCGGAAACCAAACCAACTGATATCGCCTCGCAATAAAGACCACAACTCAACAAAAAAAATTCAAGTCAATCCTTCCGTTGTGATTGGCGTTATAGGCTCATTAGTACTTGGCCCAATCTATGAAGTGTTTATTTTGTGGTTTCCAGAAATTAAGAGTTTCGGAAACCAAACCAACTGATATCGCCTCGCAATAAAGACCACAACTCAACAAAAAAAATTCAAGTCAATCCTTCCGTTGTGATTGGCGTTATAGGCTCATTAGTACTTGGCCCAGTCTATGAAGTGTTTATTTTGTGGTTTCCAGAAATTAAGAGTTCCGGAAACCAAACCAACTGATATCGCCTCGCAATAAAGACCACAACTCAACAAAAAAAATTCAAGTCAATCCTTCCGTTGTGATTGGCGTTATAGGCTCATTAGTACTTGGCCCAGTCTATGAAGTGTTTATTTTGTGGTTTCCAGAAATTAAGAGTTCCGGAAACCAAACCAACTGATATCGCCTCGCAATAAAGACCACAACTCAACAAAAAAAATTCAAGTCAATCCTTCCGTTGTGATTGGCGTTATAGGCTCATTAGTACTTGGCCCAATCTATGAAGTGTTTATTTTGTGGTTTCCAGAAATTAAGAGTTCCGGAAACCAAACCAACTGATATCGCCTCGCAATAAAGACCACAACTCAACAAAAAAAATTCAAGTCAATCCTTCCGTTGTGATTGGCGTTATAGGCTCATTAGTACTTGGCCCAGTCTATGAAGTGTTTATTTTGTGGTTTCCAGAAATTAAGAGTTCCGGAAACCAAACCAACTGATATCGCCTCGCAATAAAGACCACAACTCAACAAAAAAAATTCAAGTCAATCCTTCCGTTGTGATTGGCGTTATAGGCTCATTAGTACTTGGCCCAATCTATGAAGTGTTTATTTTGTGGTTTCCAGAAATTAAGAGTTCCGGAAACCAAACCAACTGATATCGCCTCGCAATAAAGACCACAACTCAACAAAAAAAATTCAAGTCAATCCTTCCGTTGTGATTGGCGTTATAGGCTCATTAGTACTTGGCCCAATCTATGAAGTGTTTATTTTGTGGTTTCCAGAAATTAAGAGTTTCGGAAACCAAACCAACTGATATCGCCTCGCAATAAAGACCACAACTCAACAAAAAAAATTCAAGTCAATCCTTCCGTTGTGATTGGCGTTATAGGCTCATTAGTACTTGGCCCAATCTATGAAGTGTTTATTTTGTGGTTTCCAGAAATTAAGAGTTCCGGAAACCAAACCAACTGATATCGCCTCGCAGTAAAGACCATAACTCAACCAAAAAAATTCAAGTCAATCCTTTTGTTGTGATTGGCGTTATAGGCTCATTAGTACTTGGCCCAATCTATGAAGTGTTTATTTTGTGGTTTCCAGAAATTAAGAGTTCCGGAAACCAAACCAACTGATATCGCCTCGCAATTAAGACCACAACTCAACAAAAAAAATTCAAGTCAATCCTTCCGTTGTGATTGGCGTTATAGGCTCATTAGTATTAGTATTATGCCCAATATATGAAGTGTTTATTTTGTGGTTTCCAGAAATTAAGAGTTCCGGAAACCAAACCAACTGATATCGCCTCGCAATAAAGACCACAACTCAACAAAAAAAATTCAAGTCAATCCTTCCGTTGTGATTGGCGTTATAGGCTCATTAGTACTTGGCCCAATCTATGAAGTGTTTATTTTGTGGTTTCCAGAAATTAAGAGTTCCGGAAACCAAACCAACTGATATCGCCTCGCAATAAAGACCACAACTCAACAAAAAAAATTCAAGTCAATCCTTCCGTTGTGATTGGCGTTATAGGCTCATTAGTACTTGGCCCAATCTATGAAGTGTTTATTTTGTGGTTTCCAGAAATTAAGAGTTTCGGAAACCAAACCAACTGATATCGCCTCGCAATAAAGACCACAACTCAACAAAAAAAATTCAAGTCAATCCTTCCGTTGTGATTGGCGTTATAGGCTCATTAGTACTTGGCCCAGTCTATGAAGTGTTTATTTTGTGGTTTCCAGAAATTAAGAGTTCCGGAAACCAAACCAACTGATATCGCCTCGCAATAAAGACCACAACTCAACAAAAAAAATTCAAGTCAATCCTTCCGTTGTGATTGGCGTTATAGGCTCATTAGTACTTGGCCCAGTCTATGAAGTGTTTATTTTGTGGTTTCCAGAAATTAAGAGTTCCGGAAACCAAACCAACTGATATCGCCTCGCAATAAAGACCACAACTCAACAAAAAAAATTCAAGTCAATCCTTCCGTTGTGATTGGCGTTATAGGCTCATTAGTACTTGGCCCAATCTATGAAGTGTTTATTTTGTGGTTTCCAGAAATTAAGAGTTCCGGAAACCAAACCAACTGATATCGCCTCGCAATAAAGACCACAACTCAACAAAAAAAATTCAAGTCAATCCTTCCGTTGTGATTGGCGTTATAGGCTCATTAGTATTTGGCCCAGTCTATGAAGTGTTTATTTTGTGGTTTCCAGAAATTAAGAGTTCCGGAAACCAAACCAACTGATATCGCCTCGCAATAAAGACCACAACTCAACAAAAAAAATTCAAGTCAATCCTTCCGTTGTGATTGGCGTTATAGGCTCATTAGTACTTGGCCCAATCTATGAAGTGTTTATTTTGTGGTTTCCAGAAATTAAGAGTTCCGGAAACCAAACCAACTGATATCGCCTCGCAATAAAGACCACAACTCAACAAAAAAAATTCAAGTCAATCCTTCCGTTGTGATTGGCGTTATAGGCTCATTAGTACTTGGCCCAATCTATGAAGTGTTTATTTTGTGGTTTCCAGAAATTAAGAGTTTCGGAAACCAAACCAACTGATATCGCCTCGCAATAAAGACCACAACTCAACAAAAAAAATTCAAGTCAATCCTTCCGTTGTGATTGGCGTTATAGGCTCATTAGTACTTGGCCCAGTCTATGAAGTGTTTATTTTGTGGTTTCCAGAAATTAAGAGTTCCGGAAACCAAACCAACTGATATCGCCTCGCAATAAAGACCACAACTCAACAAAAAAAATTCAAGTCAATCCTTCCGTTGTGATTGGCGTTATAGGCTCATTAGTACTTGGCCCAGTCTATGAAGTGTTTATTTTGTGGTTTCCAGAAATTAAGAGTTCCGGAAACCAAACCAACTGATATCGCCTCGCAATAAAGACCACAACTCAACAAAAAAAATTCAAGTCAATTCTTCCGTTGTGATTGGCGTTATAGGCTCATTAGTATTAGTATTATGCCCAATATATGAAGTGTTTATTTTGTGGTTTCCAGAAATTAAGAGTTCCGGAAACCAAACCAACTGATATCGCCTCGCAATAAAGACCACAACTCAACAAAAAAAATTCAAGTCAATCCTTCCGTTGTGATTGGCGTTATAGGCTCATTAGTACTTGGCCCAGTCTATGAAGTGTTTATTTTGTGGTTTCCAGAAATTAAGAGTTCCGGAAACCAAACCAACTGATATCGCCTCGCAATAAAGACCACAACTCAACAAAAAAAATTCAAGTCAATCCTTCCGTTGTGATTGGCGTTATAGGCTCATTAGTACTTGGCCCAATCTATGAAGTGTTTATTTTGTGGTTTCCAGAAATTAAGAGTTCCGGAAACCAAACCAACTGATATCGCCTCGCAGTAAAGACCATAACTCAACCAAAAAAATTCAAGTCAATCCTTCCGTTGTGATTGGCGTTATAGGCTCATTAGTACTTGGCCCAATCTATGAAGTGTTTATTTTGTGGTTTCCAGAAATTAAGAGTTCCGGAAACCAAACCAACTGATATCGCCTCGCAGTAAAGACCATAACTCAACCAAAAAAATTCAAGTCAATCCTTTTGTTGTGATTGGCGTTATAGGCTCATTAGTACTTGGCCCAATCTATGAAGTGTTTATTTTGTGGTTTCCAGAAATTAAGAGTTCCGGAAACCAAACCAACTGATATCGCCTCGCAATTAAGACCACAACTCAACAAAAAAAATTCAAGTCAATCCTTCCGTTGTGATTGGCGTTATAGGCTCATTAGTATTAGTATTATGCCCAATATATGAAGTGTTTATTTTGTGGTTTCCAGAAATTAAGAGTTCCGGAAACCAAACCAACTGATATCGCCTCGCAATAAAGACCACAACTCAACAAAAAAAATTCAAGTCAATCCTTCCGTTGTGATTGGCGTTATAGGCTCATTAGTACTTGGCCCAATCTATGAAGTGTTTATTTTGTGGTTTCCAGAAATTAAGAGTTCCGGAAACCAAACCAACTGATATCGCCTTGCAATAAAGACCACAACTCAACAAAAAAAATTCAAGTCAATCCTTCCGTTGTGATTGGCGTTATAGGCTCATTAGTACTTGGCCCAATCTATGAAGTGTTTATTTTGTGGTTTCCAGAAATTAAGAGTTCCGGAAACCAAACCAACTGATATCGCCTCGCAATAAAGACCACAACTCAACAAAAAAAATTCAAGTCAATCCTTCCGTTGTGATTGGCGTTATAGGCTCATTAGTACTTGGCCCAATCTATGAAGTGTTTATTTTGTGGTTTCCAGAAATTAAGAGTTTCGGAAACCAAACCAACTGATATCGCCTCGCAATAAAGACCACAACTCAACAAAAAAAATTCAAGTCAATCCTTCCGTTGTGATTGGCGTTATAGGCTCATTAGTACTTGGCCCAGTCTATGAAGTGTTTATTTTGTGGTTTCCAGAAATTAAGAGTTCCGGAAACCAAACCAACTGATATCGCCTCGCAATAAAGACCACAACTCAACAAAAAAAATTCAAGTCAATCCTTCCGTTGTGATTGGCGTTATAGGCTCATTAGTACTTGGCCCAGTCTATGAAGTGTTTATTTTGTGGTTTCCAGAAATTAAGAGTTCCGGAAACCAAACCAACTGATATCGCCTCGCAATAAAGACCACAACTCAACAAAAAAAATTCAAGTCAATCCTTCCGTTGTGATTGGCGTTATAGGCTCATTAGTACTTGGCCCAATCTATGAAGTGTTTATTTTGTGGTTTCCAGAAATTAAGAGTTCCGGAAACCAAACCAACTGATATCGCCTCGCAATAAAGACCACAACTCAACAAAAAAAATTCAAGTCAATCCTTCCGTTGTGATTGGCGTTATAGGCTCATTAGTACTTGGCCCAGTCTATGAAGTGTTTATTTTGTGGTTTCCAGAAATTAAGAGTTCCGGAAACCAAACCAACTGATATCGCCTCGCAATAAAGACCACAACTCAACAAAAAAAATTCAAGTCAATCCTTCCGTTGTGATTGGCGTTATAGGCTCATTAGTACTTGGCCCAATCTATGAAGTGTTTATTTTGTGGTTTCCAGAAATTAAGAGTTCCGGAAACCAAACCAACTGATATCGCCTCGCAATAAAGACCACAACTCAACAAAAAAAATTCA
This sequence comes from Tipula confusa, assembly GCA_963556175.1. Lineage (NCBI taxonomy): Eukaryota > Metazoa > Arthropoda > Insecta > Diptera > Tipulidae > Tipula > Tipula confusa. Next base: position 174,430,255 of record OY744476.1, on the reverse strand, counting down.
AGTCAATCCTTCCGTTGTGATTGGCGTTATAGGCTCATTAGTACTTGGCCCAATCTATGAAGTGTTTATTTTGTGGTTTCCAGAAATTAAGAGTTTCGGAAACCAAACCAACTGATATCGCCTCGCAATAAAGACCACAACTCAACAAAAAAAATTCAAGTCAATCCTTCCGTTGTGATTGGCGTTATAGGCTCATTAGTACTTGGCCCAGTCTATGAAGTGTTTATTTTGTGGTTTCCAGAAATTAAGAGTTCCGGAAACCAAACCAACTGATATCGCCTCGCAATAAAGACCACAACTCAACAAAAAAAAATTCAAGTCAATCCTTCCGTTGTGATTGGCGTTATAGGCTCATTAGTACTTGGCCCAGTCTATGAAGTGTTTATTTTGTGGTTTCCAGAAATTAAGAGTTCCGGAAACCAAACCAACTGATATCGCCTCGCAATAAAGACCACAACTCAACAAAAAAAATTCAAGTCAATTCTTCCGTTGTGATTGGCGTTATAGGCTCATTAGTATTAGTATTATGCCCAATATATGAAGTGTTTATTTTGTGGTTTCCAGAAATTAAGAGTTCCGGAAACCAAACCAACTGATATCGCCTCGCAATAAAGACCACAACTCAACAAAAAAAATTCAAGTCAATCCTTCCGTTGTGATTGGCGTTATAGGCTCATTAGTACTTGGCCCAATCTATGAAGTGTTTATTTTGTGGTTTCCAGAAATTAAGAGTTCCGGAAACCAAACCAACTGATATCGCCTCGCAATAAAGACCACAACTCAACAAAAAAAATTCAAGTCAATCCTTCCGTTGTGATTGGCGTTATAGGCTCATTAGTACTTGGCCCAATCTATGAAGTGTTTATTTTGTGGTTTCCAGAAATTAAGAGTTTCGGAAACCAAACCAACTGATATCGCCTCGCAATAAAGACCACAACTCAACAAAAAAAATTCAAGTCAATCCTTCCGTTGTGATTGGCGTTATAGGCTCATTAGTACTTGGCCCAGTCTATGAAGTGTTTATTTTGTGGTTTCCAGAAATTAAGAGTTCCGGAAACCAAACCAACTGATATCGCCTCGCAATAAAGACCACAACTCAACAAAAAAAATTCAAGTCAATCCTTCCGTTGTGATTGGCGTTATAGGCTCATTAGTACTTGGCCCAGTCTATGAAGTGTTTATTTTGTGGTTTCCAGAAATTAAGAGTTCCGGAAACCAAACCAACTGATATCGCCTCGCAATAAAGACCACAACTCAACAAAAAAAATTCAAGTCAATTCTTCCGTTGTGATTGGCGTTATAGGCTCATTAGTATTAGTATTATGCCCAATATATGAAGTGTTTATTTTGTGGTTTCCAGAAATTAAGAGTTCCGGAAACCAAACCAACTGATATCGCCTCGCAATAAAGACCACAACTCAACAAAAAAAATTCAAGTCAATCCTTCCGTTGTGATTGGCGTTATAGGCTCATTAGTACTTGGCCCAATCTATGAAGTGTTTATTTTGTGGTTTCCAGAAATTAAGAGTTCCGGAAACCAAACCAACTGATATCGCCTCGCAATAAAGACCACAACTCAACAAAAAAAATTCAAGTCAATCCTTCCGTTGTGATTGGCGTTATAGGCTCATTAGTACTTGGCCCAATCTATGAAGTGTTTATTTTGTGGTTTCCAGAAATTAAGAGTTTCGGAAACCAAACCAACTGATATCGCCTCGCAATAAAGACCACAACTCAACAAAAAAAATTCAAGTCAATCCTTCCGTTGTGATTGGCGTTATAGGCTCATTAGTACTTGGCCCAACCTATGAAGTGTTTATTTTGTGGTTTCCAGAAATTAAGAGTTCCGGAAACCAAACCAACTGATATCGCCTCGCAATAAAGACCACAACTCAACAAAAAAAATTCAAGTCAATCCTTCCGTTGTGATTGGCGTTATAGGCTCATTAGTACTTGGCCCAATATATGAAGTGTTTATTTTGTGGTTTCCAGAAATTAAGAGTTCCGGAAACCAAACCAACTGATATCGCCTCGCAATAAAGACCACAACTCAACAAAAAAAATTCAAGTCAATCCTTCCGTTGTGATTGGCGTTATAGGCTCATTAGTACTTGGCCCAATCTATGAAGTGTTTATTTTGTGGTTTCCAGAAATTAAGAGTTCCGGAAACCAAACCAACTGATATCGCCTCGCAATAAAGACCACAACTCAACAAAAAAAATTCAAGTCAATCCTTCCGTTGTGATTGGCGTTATAGGCTCATTAGTATTAGTATTATGCCCAATATATGAAGTGTTTATTTTGTGGTTTCCAGAAATTAAGAGTTCCGGAAACCAAACCAACTGATATCGCCTCGCAATAAAGACCACAACTCAACAAAAAAAATTCAAGTCAATCCTTCCGTTGTGATTGGCGTTATAGGCTCATTAGTATTTGGCCCAATATATATGTATATTTACAAATGTGTATATTAAATTATCGCCGAATTTTAATTGTCTCATTTCTGAATATATTTATCATGTTATGCTTATTGTACATAAACTATGTTTGATCAATTTTTATATTTTTGGTCTTAAATAATTATGTTGTCAATTTAATTATATTTAATTAAATACTGGGCTGGGATGACAATATATAACTTTAGGGTTGCCTAATGAAATTTTTTATTTTTTCTGGGATAATTTTCTGGGCTAACTTCACATACGTAGCAGCTTGAGATAGTACACCTAATAGTCAAAAAGAAACTCGAACACATATCACCTTCTCTTTGAAAAATAGAAAATTGATTAGAGAAACACGTAAAGCATGAAAAACATGGCAGAGGAATCGGGCCCCACAAACTAAAACGATACTCAACTACTTTAGTAATAAACTAAAACTTTTATTCAGAGAATATAAAAATTTCTTACTGGCCTTATAGTCAAAAAGATACCGATTATTCCCTCTGGGAAGTAACAAAAAGCTAAATACCTAAAACGCTAGTACCTGCAATTAAATAGGTCGATGGAACTTGGTCTAGAAGCACAAAGGGAAAAGCTGATTTGTTTGCATCATATCTTGGAGATATATTCAGATCTCTCCCAAGACAAAACTCAGATGAAAATATAACACTTGTTCACAAAATTGACGGCCAAATCATAAAACCTATATCTTTACAAGAGCTAACAGTTGAAATCAGCAATAACTGAAGCTTAAAAAAAATCTCCTGGCTATGATCTAATTAAATGAAAAATAGTTAAAGCACTACCTGAAAAAGGATTACGAAAGCTACTTCAAATAATCAATGCAGCATTCAGACTTAACTATGTTCTACACCAATGGAATATGGCAGAAGTGATAATGATACCAAAACATAGCAAGCTACCTAACGAAAAAACATCGTATAGGCCCATTTTTTTGCTTCAAACTATTTCTAGAATATTCGATAAATTGCTGCTTAAAAGACTCAAATTAATTAATGCTACTTAAGAGGGAACCGCTCAGAACTGGACCTTATAAAACTGGATATTTCAAAATAGGATTTGACAAAACGAGATAAGGTACAAAACTTGATATTTCAATACGAGATAAGGTACAAAACGAGATTTGGTACAAAACTGGATATTTCACAATTGGATATTTCAATACCAGATAAGGTACAAAACAAGATATGGTACAAAACTGGATATTTCAAAACAGGATATTTCGACATGTAATTTAAACTTAAAATAATTTTTTAGGAAAGTTCTGGAATATTCCAGAACGTTCCCAAAAAATCATTTTCAAATCTCATTTTCATCCTATGTATCGAATTTCATCATAATCGGTTAAGAACTCGCCGAGTTCCTCCCTAATTGGCCATATTCCAGAACTTTCTTAAAAAATCATTTTAAGTTTAAATCACATGTCGAAATATCCTGTTTTGAAATATCCAGTGTTGCATCATATCTCGTTTTGTACCTTATCTCGTTTTGAATTGTACCTTATCTCGGATATTGTACCTTATCTCTTTTCCGGAGACGGCTCCGCTTTCCTTTCTTGCTTTTCTTTTCTTTTTAAGACCCAATCTGTTTCTCTTACTAATTCTTCTTCATCAGTAAAAAATCTTTCTATTGTGTCTTTCTCATTGCTCGTCTACATATTTCGATTTACTAGCAATTCCACGAAGACTAAAATGTATAGGATCAGTGGAGTTCATCTTAAGAAGGGATGAGCTTCTTCATGTCATAAAAATCCTCGACCGTCACTAGCAAGTCCAATTTTGCAAAAGCAAGATATTCACACTGCAATCGAAGAAAGACTTAACAAAAAATGTTGTGGTACGTTAAATTGTAGTAAATTTACAGAATAGTTCATCGCCATATTCCAAAAGTTCACAATTAATCGGCTAATTCTACGTTATTGGGATATTTAGATAATAAAGACGCTGGCCTTACACAAGGTTTATCAATGCGTCACGTGTACAAAATGAAAAAAATGAATGTCAAACTCAATTGATGATAAATTTGCCTAACTCATCGGTCGATAGTATAACACTTTCTTGAGGCCCATTTCCTTTGTCATTTTTACGTTCTTTTTGTGCCAGCAATGGTTTACGATCCGCTCAGACCTTCTGAACACTTTTTGATGGTATGTGTAATACCTTACCTATAAAGCTGTATTCCGATTCAGATGGTTTCGTAAGTATATAGTAACTGCGGTATATGGTTCTGCCCATTATTAAATTGATTGATTGATTGATTAGAATGTTCGGCCAAGGACTAAAAGAATTGATCAATTTTAAAAGAATTGAAAAAAAATATTAACATTTCAAATCAATTGAATTAACCGTTTAATGACAAATACGTAATGTAATCGCCAAAAATCTAATTTATATACACTTTATTTGACAAAAAACTTTAAAATGTATACAAATTAGATTTTTCATGTTTCAGGCCATTATTTTATTAAAAACAAATTGATATAAATGAAATTAAAATACCTACATTACCATCAGTAAATAAAACCGATTAGAGAGATAAAATATGAGTATAGTAGACAGGTATATATGTACGTTCTAATTGGACAGAATAAATAATGAATTTAGTTTCCTGAAAATAAGTTCTAAAAACGAAACTTTTTCAAATAAAACCGGATTACACATGTCATTTATGGCCACATTTGAATAATGAATTTACATAAATATTTCGGTAGAACATATGTTAATTTTTATGTTTGCTTAGGAACGAATATATGGTTTTGCGGGGTTAATGTGTTATTTTTATGATTTTTCATTATCATATTTAGGGCGACCGTGACAATGAAAAACTAGTGTTTTCTACCCAAATCATACCATAAAATATATATTCGGTTTACACTTACTTGTTTAAGAACTATTTTATTTTTATGGTTGGGTGGTAACTGCATGTCTGCCAAACTTAGTATATTTTGTTTGTTGTAGAAGGCTGCTATGTGGCCGGAATTCGTAGCTCGTTAAGAAACTAGCTAGCCAAAAACATACTATTTGTCCAAAGGTTATATGATTCTTATTAGTGTAGATGACCTTGAATATTCAGAGATGAGAGAAGTCAGACAAAAAGCAACCATATAGTAAAATATCGACCATAACGCCGTTTTACACAATTGAAGTAGTTCCAGACGTATATTTCAATGTCGACAAAATCAATGTCGTATATAGACTGTGTGCCAAATAATTAAAAATTATTAAAAAACTCGAATAAAATAATTGCGGAAGATTTTCTGTTTACAATAATATACTTGGGTCATAAAAATGCAACCGCACATTATCGATAAAATCGTATGGAATCGCATAACATTAAAAAATATTTGGTCAAATTATTTTGGCAAATTTTCAAGGTCAAATGAAACGCAACTTAAATGCTATACATCTATTTGAATGGTGTATTGACAAAGTTATATTGGAGACATGTGTTATCGGCTTTGAGGATTAGGTATGTACCATAGAACTATTATATAAAAAAAAACGCATGCAAATTCATTAAAACGGGTGAATCCAGTTTTTTTTCGTGCTTTCTCTTTCTAAATCTACGAACGCCATTTTGAAAGATAAATTTTTTTGTCAATATCTGTTTAGTTTACATTATTACTACTTCAATATTTATCAACATTACACAATCATTTTTACTGACATCGGTCAGTCGATAATTACTGATTATCGGTCAATATTACCATAATCGTACGTATCCTCACTTATTTCAGTCAATATGGAATAAGCTTAATTTAAAATTAATAAAATCACTCGCTTTAATTTGCAAAAACCAAAATAGAACTATTTTTGTAAATTTATAATTATAAAACCACGTAATGAGCTGTGACAGCAAAAGACAAATGCCAACAAAGTATTGACGAATATTGATGCAAAGCCTACTTACGGTCATTAATAATGACAATATTCCCACCACGTATTAGTATTTAGTATTGATGTTTAAAAATCAAAAAATTCGGATTTTCATCATTACCGGTCATCAATATTCAATTCATCACACTTTACACGATCAATATTATTGTCATTCGAACAGTAATGACATTAATATTGATCCGTCTAATGCTTGCTTAATGTTGTTATATTTATTACTCGAAAGTGTGCTCCGAAACATTGAATTAAAACTAATTTTAAAATATTTAAAATGTAATTTTAAAATGAAAAGTGTTGTGTATTTAACTATAAAAACAGTAAATATAAAGAAAATATTGACAAAAAAGGGATTACATTCCGGCGATAAGTTAATTTTTTATTTGTTTCTATATCACTATATTAACTACACGGTGTAATCCTTTAAACAAATAAAACTAATACATTTAATTCACTAAATTTCCATTAAAGCCTAAATTTAATTTTTTTTTATCCAAAAATTCTGTTTTGACATATCAATTATAAAAGCATCGCCAACATGATGAAATCTAATAAAACATTGGCGTCCTATATATTTTATATTAGCGTCTATTTAGATGATAATGAACATAGTCACAATTGAAAATATTTTTACAAATATATAGTATTTTGTTTGTTATGTTCATAATAGCATTTATAAAAATTACAATATTATTCTAATTTATAGTATAATTACGTGATAATACAGTGAGATATATTATAAAGCTTTGTCTTGACGCTTTAATTAATTGGAGCATAATTTGGTTTAACAGTGTAAATTTTTGAATAATGAACGTCAAACTATTATCCACTACTATAATTAATTGAATCATACTTTTACTTTTGGGATAATGCGTGTATATGTCGCTGCCATCGGAAATGTCAAAACATTATTACTATTAATATTTATTGTTTTAAATTTAAATAAAATACTATTACAAATTTAGCATACTATTTCATCATACAAATTTAATTAAATTAATTTCTTGTTTGTGTACCATCAATAATTAATTGAGAAGCAACTATTATTAATTTAAACAAATATGGAAATTATAAAATGTTTCCTTCTCTATATTTTTTTACCAACACAATGACAAAACCACATCAATTGTTGATGTGCAACCAAAATTTGAATTTGTTTCAAAATCCAAAAGAACTCGAAATGGATGGAGGTAAATATAGATGTGCAATGTCAATTTAATTTATTTCGTAATTTCAAAAAGTTATCCAAGACAGAAACCAAAATGGATACAAAAATATTTGCATCCAGTACACGAGTTTACAAATGAGATTAGTCTATATTATAGACTATCTCACATGTAGACCCTACGTGTGCTAGATGCGCCCATTATATGTACAATAAATTAACAAAAATTTCTTATATATTAATTTTTTTCGTTTGAATTAAAAATGATTTAGAAAAAAAATTTGCAACGCCACTGGTGAAAAAAGACAAATTATTTGTTTATGTTTTGAAATCGGCCATCTTGGTAGACTAAAAGTGACTTCACTATTTAAGTCAAGTTTTCCTTTTCTATGTTATAATTCTATTGGTATGCACAAGTAATTTAATTATTTTAGTTTGGGTGAAAAAGGCCGTTTGGAGTTCAAAGCAGTTAACCATCGTACTATGGGTAAGCTACGTTTATGCATTTTGTAAGCAAACCCACTTAATGCTAGAGTTGCCAAGAATCAGCCTGATTTATGTAAAAATATATAGGTTCATTGTAGCCAGCACATTTTTTTTCTGATAAAATTATTCACAAAGAAACATGGATACATCATCGTAAGACGTCCCGATCAGTTTGACTATGTGTCAGTTTTGAAGGGATGGTCTTGGGTCATCCAAAATTTGAGATCTATTAGGGATATCCAAATGTGTAGGTGGTCATCACCAATTGGTCACTATAATGATCTGTAATAACAGGTGACTCTTAGGTCATTTTGCTGTCAAACAGCAGAATATAGCCTAAAGAGAAATGTCAATACGTTTCAAAATCGCTAACGTACAAAGTGGTCCTTGCTAGGAGAACTACCAAGCGAATTTGTAAACCGTAAAAAGCGTGAATAGTGGAAGACATTGATGCCATACTTTATCAAATACTTTTGAAATATCTAGATATATAACACTTGACTCACCATATTTTTCTATACTTTTTCCCAAAAATGAGTTAAATAGGTTATGAGATCACCTGAAGAACAATTCAAAATAGTTCATAAGTTGAAAATTCACTATAGATTCAATTACTTTAGATAAGGTCGACAACAAAGCAATTGGGCGGTAATTTGAGGGAACCGGTTGAATATTTGCTGTTTCCCAAATAGAGGGAAAAATGGCAGAATTCATTAACATTTTAAACAATTTGGCAAGGGGTTAAGCTAGAGATAAACAATGCAAACATTTGTGTCAGCAGGCTTTGAGGGAGCCTTTCTGTGACTAACCAAATGTTCAACAAGTGTCAATTGCTGCATTTTAAATTTATCAAATGCAGATTGCGGAGATATGCATAGAAGACCCATCCTACGAGGAATTCACACTGGCCTTGCAGAGACTAAGAAAAACCCTTCCTCTGGGTTTAATTGCATTAACTCTGAGCTATTAATACTTCTTTAAAATTAAAATCAAAATTAAAATTAAAATTAAAATTAAAATTAAAATTAAAATTAAAATTAAAATTAAAATTAAAATTAAAATTAAAATTAAAATTAAAATTAAAATTAAAATTAAAATTAAAATTAAAATTAAAATTAAAATTAAAATTAAAATTAAAATTAAAATTAAAATTAAAATTAAAATTAAAATTAAAATTAAAATTAAAATTAAAATTAAAATTAAAATTAAAATTAAAATTAAAATTAAAATTAAAATTAAAATTAAAATTAAAATTAAAATTAAAATTAAAATTAAAATTAAAATTAAAATTAAAATTAAAATTAAAATTAAAATTAAAATTAAATTTTCATAGCTCGAAAACCGGTATATTAGACTAAACACATACACGATTTATCCGTTATGTTTTAATTATATCATGCGTTTAATAGAACACAGCAATCAGTAGACAGGGACACCACACCCGGAAATTAATTGATAACTACGCTTAAATATATTTTATTACTTTATTTTTTATTTACTATAATTAAAAATGTACACGTGTACAGTGTCCACCAATGCTGTGCTTTAGTGTTGGAACCTTTACTTTTTACTTAAATTTCAAAACTAAAAATTATTTACCCATTTATTCGCCATATGACCTTTCAAGTTTTTAATGCGTATGATTGGCGTGCAAGAATCTAAACAACTGACCCCTTCAACATGGCTGTTTTTTCTTATTACACGAACAAGACGCACGACCCACTATCTGACGGTCGGTTCCGACTGTAACACAAATGAAAACGGCTAATAAGGGTATGCGTATCCGACTTATTAATTTTGTACGGAATGTCTTGCTATGAAATGTTGCTTAGATGATCTTTCGTTGTTTGAATGCTATTTCTGTTGTGTTTTTGTGGAAGGCTGTGTGAAGGTAAGATATAAATAGGCTGAGTTTGCATTTGGTTTAGTGAAGATTGATGTGGGTAGCTATGTGACAGTACATACACTGAAGTTGACAAATCTATTTTTGGGGGGCCAACGTGGTTTTTTGGTTCATCGTATATAAATGGGGCTGTTGAGTCAATCAGGTCTCTCAGTTGAATGGTGGTGGATTGGAAATTTGTGTGTAGTATTTGGTAATATAACGTCTATATGTGACTTGGAATAGCCGAGCCACTCGGTTGACTGATACCGAGTACATGTGATGAATGTTAGTGTCCTATACATTAATCATAGCTGACCCAAATTGGTAAACTAGCAAAGTATAGTCTATTGTTTGTGCCTTGAGCCAGTATTTTTAACATGTTTAAGTATATGTTCGGTGACGTTGCTTCAGTTCGCACTAGTTGTTTTTTTCTGTGACTGAAATTCTCTATTTTTTTCAGCTTGGTCTGTCCGCAGTCGATGATGGCAGTGACTGAGCCCGCAATGTTCTGACATGTGACTTTAATTGTTTTTGATATTTAGTAGTAGATGTTTCGGGAATGTACCTGCGGTTTATAAAATATGCCTGATTTGTTGCTTATTTATACCACAGTTGTTAAATAATAACTTGTTCTAAGTTTGAAAGCGGTTATAATTTTAAAACTAAAAAAGGTATATTAGAATTGTACTGTTATTTTATTAGATGACAGTACCCGGGTCATCACAACTTACCACCTCTTCCTTTTGCTGTTTAGTACTTGTTCGTAAACTCTAAATCAATCAACCAATCAATCAATCTTTCATAATTTGTATTTATAAATACATGCCCTGTATATTTCCTCGACTGATATTTTCCAAGCCGTTCTCATACAGTATTAAGGTAGTATTCAACCAAATTGTCAGCTTCAATTTCACCGACCTAAAATCCAACGTAACGCAACCTTTAGTCTAATGCCATATAGTTCCTCTTTTCTAGTAACGATTTTTAACCGATCCTCTTTCTTGTTTGTGCTAAGGCCATCATTTGTGCAAAAATTTAAAATTATATTTTACCATAAGTCAGTTTGATTTTTGCCAGCGGTGGGTGTTTTGCCCTGGAAAATGATGGTCGCGTTTTTGAGACGTACCATTGTCCAATTACTTTAAAATAAGTATAAAAATTGTTTGCGCAATCCGGTTTGCGTTTAAAATGCAATTTTCGGAAAGTGAAGGCGAGCAAGCGCGTCTGTAGTGAATTTGTGTTTGGAATTACGAGCGTAATTCGAAAAATATGTGTGTTAGTTTTTGCATGAGGAAATTAAAATTTCATTTAATTTATTTTATCTCTTTGTTCTCATGTAAAATAGAATTTACTTTTGCAGACACGACTGCCATCTACCAACGAGTAGAGTAGAAAAGTTATTCTATGTTTTAAAGTTATCGTTGTGAATGTTAAAATCGTTGTGAATGTCTAATTTGTATTAATTTTAAAGTTTTGTGTCAAATAAAGTGATTTTAGGCAATTACATGACATATATGTCATAAAACTGTTAATTTAATTGATTTGTAATGTTTAATCATTTTTTTAAAATCTAATTTGCATTAATTTTAAAGTTTCATGTCAAATAAAGTGTATATAAATTAGATTTTCGATGATTACATGACGTAATGGTCATAAAACGGATAATTAAATTTATTTGTAATGTTTAATCAATTTTTGTTTTAAATCTAACTTGTATTAATGTTAAAGTTTTGTGTCAAATAAAGTGTATATAAATTAGATTTTCGGCAATTACATGACGTATTGGTCGTAAAGCGGTTATTTCAATTGATTTGTAATATTTTATCAATTTTTTTAATTAATCAATTTTTTTAATTTTTATAGCCTGCGGCTTGCAGAATTTATATTATTATATTATGAATTAATTAATTAATATTTTCAGAGTCATTATTAATTTTCGGGCAATGGCTTGTAGGAATTATATTATTCTATAATTGTGTTATTACATATATTAAGAATTAATTAATTTGTAATTTCAGTTTAAAAATTAATTCAATTTATTAAAGCGTATGGCTAAGAGTAATTAATAGATTCTGTTTTCAGGGAACCTTTGCAGATAACAGATGAATGGTGGCTCACTGGAGTTGCTGACAAGAGATGCCCGAATGCAAAGCAGTTCAGTAAAATTGTGATTGTCTTATGCTAGCAGTAGTTCGAATATTGGCTATCGGGAAACTGGACCAAATTTGTCATTACTGACATACCTTTACTTTCTCTACCCCAACAAAAATTTATTAACTATTGGCTGACATGGTGTCTGTAACCGGGTCTATCTCAATAATTTAACTAATATCCTGCATCATCCTTCCAAGTTTATGTAAAACGGATGTACGGTGGGCCCGGCCATATATCCAGTAGATCTTGCTTAGTGCTTGATTGTACATTCTAAATCAATGAATCAATTAATCAATCAAAAAAATAGGTCAGTTTGGTTTTTGCCAGCTCTAGCATTAAAGCCACCAATCACTATTCTGACGTCGTGCTCCGGTAAAATCCTCATCAGATCATCCGAATTGTTGTAAAATTTGTCTTTATCGGTAGGTTGTCTTACATCTGTGGCCGCACAAATACATATTATTGACAGGTTGGACTTTTGTACTTGTGACCTTATACGAAATCAAACACCAGGATTGTTAAGGTCATTGTAAAGCCGTATATAGTTTGGACCGCGTTTTTCATGTTTTTAACCATCTACCTTTTTGCAGGGCAACGAGTTTTAAACGTTACTCTTATTTGGCTGGGACAGTGCTACCTTATGGTAGTAGACAGTGCTACCTTATGCGCTTGATTTACTCAGCGAGTGCTCGAAACAAATTAGGACTAAATAAAAGGAGTAACTTTTAGAGTCTCAGCAAACAAATAAATTTTCCAAACCAATAACCAGATTATGGAAGTCTTAAAGGAAGACAAGAAATAAAATTAAAATGAAAATTGAAGAATATTATTTTAATGGCTTTTTTGAAGCGAACGAAATTGATTTATGGACATCTTTTTTTTTTCTGTGTACTGTGAGAAAATAACTTGGCAAATTTTCAAAAATCAATTTCAACGATAACCAAAATTATACGAGTTTTGCAAAATATATTACGTTTATACAACACGGGTTATATGAATGTGCAATGTGGTAGCCGTATAGAATTTTGCATTGATAGATGTTATCTACTTAAATATATATGTATATGTATGTGTGTAGGTCTGATGGTTTGGGGTTAAATCTCGAGTTATATATTAGGTTGTTATTACAAATGGGATTATATATCATGGTATATAGTGATCGCGAAATATGATTATAAACTCATAAATCTTTAGGAAAATATTTATGGCACGTTTCATAGCATGGCTATAAAAAAAACGGAATGACCTTGAATTAAGTATAATAAATATCATCTTTCGATAAGCCAAATACCATTCATCAAATTAAATTTACTTAGCCTTCATATCCTTATTTTTACGTGTGTAGCCTTAGCCCTTATATGACACACGTTACTCTTTTCTCGAATGTCGTAAATTATCAAACTTATATGCAGAGGACAAGAAAACATGTGATCGTTTTGCGATTGATTGAATCATTAAACGGTGTGGTACAATTCACTAAGGCCATTGACGATGAAACCATTGTAGAAATAATCGCTGTACGATTAGAAGCTCTTAATGATCTAATGGTTGAATTCTACAAAATCGAGAATAGAATTATGTCTTTCAAAGGCAGCTGATATGAGACTACCAAAAATAATACCAATTCAACCGTTTGGTGGGAAGTACGAAGTTTTCAGCATTTAAAAATTTATTTAAATCTTCGATTCACGAGAATGATTCAATTAGCAATGATCTTAAATTTAAATTTTTGAAAGGTGAATTACGTGTGTTGCACGATAAGCATCACAAGCACAATAAAATTGATCAGCTACTGAAAATATAAATCACCCAAAGAATCATGCTATAAATAAATCAAATGGATATGCAATCATGTGAAAATATCACCAGCTGATATGTTCCAGCAATTGGTTGACCCATTTGGAGTTGTGGCTGTACAATTTACCATGGGATATGATCCTCTATGATCAAGGAATTTTACAACAAAATGGGAAAATATCAAATTAAATCTAAAATGTTACTTTATGTATTTGATATAAAACAGTGAATACGATCGAGTTTGAACGTTTAGTTTATTAAAAGCTTATTTATAATAATTTTGGTGATCTGTGTCGAGTAAAATGATGTAAAAAGGATTTTCATGCAACAACTTGATGTATTTAACATAAAACGGTGAATTCAATCGAATTTGATAATTATTTTAATAAAATCTTATTTTTAAGTTTTGGTGATTTGTGTCGAGTAGGGTGAATGCATATAAGATTTTCTTGCAAATACTTGATGTATTTAACACAAAACGATGAATTCGATCGCAATTGAAGGTTTAATTTATTTAATAGAGTCAGATTTTTGGTAATTTCGGTTATTTGTGTCGAATAAAGTGAATCAATTGAATAAATGGGATTTTCGTGTAAATACTTGGTGTATTTCGCATAAAACCGTGAATTCGATCGAGTTGGAACGTTTAATTAATTTAATGAAATCTTATTTATAATAATTTTGGTTATTTGTGTCAAGTGAGGTGAATACTAATGAGATTTTAATGCAAATACTTGAAGTAGTTGACATAAAACAGTGAATTAGATCATTTAGCTATTTAAATAAAATCTTATTATACTAGTTTTGGTGATTTGTGTCGAGTAGGGTGAATGCAAATAAGATTTTATTGCAAATACTTGATGTATTTGGCAGAAAACGGTGAATTCGATCGAGTTTGAATGTTTAATTATTTAATAAAATCTTATTTATAATAATTTCAGTGATTTGTGTTGAGTAAGATGAATATAAATGGCATTTTAATACAAGAATTTGATGTATTTGACATAAAACGGTGAATTCGATCGATTTTGATCGTTTAGTTATTTTAATAAAATCTTATTTATACTAGTTTTGGTGATTTGTGTCGAGTAGGGTGAATGCAAATAAGATTTTCTTGCAAATGCTTGATGTATTTGGTATAAAACGGTGAATTTGATCGGGATTGAAGGTTTAATTTATTTAATAGAGTTTTATTTGTGATAATTTCGGTGATTTGTGTCGAATAAAGTGAATCAATTGGATAAATGGGATTTTCGTGTAAATAATTTGTGTGTTTGGCATAAAACGGTGAATTCAATCGAATTTGAACTTTTATTTAATTTAAAAAAATCTTATTTATAATGGTAAATTTGATCGGGATTGAAGGTTTGATTTATTTAGTATAGTCTTATTTGGGGTAATTTCGATGATTTGTGTCGAGTAATGTGAATATACTTGCAAATATGAATTTCATGCAAATACGTTATTTTCAAAAGCTCAACTGGCCTCAAATTATGAAAGCATTCATTCAATATGCGCAGAAAAAATCATCAATTGGCTTTTTTCACCTCTTGCAGCCCTACATTTGGGCGGAATTTGGGAGGCGGCTGTTAAGTTTATGAATACACAGCTGCTTATCATAACAGGAAGAGCAAAGTTCACCTTTGAATAAATGTGTACTTTTGTGATTGAAACCGAATGTATACCAAACTCAAGGTTTATATGTTCACAATTCAAAGAACTCGTTAGAGGCAATTACACCGGGGCACTATCTGGTCATTGATCCATAGACTTTGATTCTAGAGGCTAAATTTAAAGATATTTCAATGAATAGATTAACCAGATGGCAACACGTTCAGCAAGTTGCAAATTTTTTTTGGTGGTTCTACCGAGATTTTTGTAAGTTGTGTCCGAAATCTCCATAAAATGTAGCAGTCTACACTAATTATTAAGTTATGTAACCAAATTGCAGATGCTAGTCATCTTAAGATTTTGACCTTTCACCATTTACAATTTGTCATGTACAATTTTACCACATACGTGACACTCAATACAAGTTTGAAATAACACAAAATCTCTAATTCAAATCCACACATTTACCTCACATCAAATCGTAAATATCCAACTACATATAGTACCAGCTTAACAATTTGGGAAAAAAGACAAAAAATAAAAACTGAAACACAATTTTTGAAGTTGTTGACTTTTGTATATTGCTAAATTTTATAACGATGTATATAAGAATAATAGAACAACACTAAAAAAAAGTCATATATAAGATCTTTAATTTTCTAAAGAATATATGAAAACTTTTATGTTTGTGTTGTTATGAAAAAATAAAAAAAAGCAACAAAACATTTATTTTGTATTATTAATATTTTCATAACCTTTTTCCCTGAAAATTTTCATTCAATTGTTCAATTTTATCATAATATCCTCACAAGTATATTGTTTTCTCTTTACGCTTTATAAATACACATAAGATACGAGTATCTATGTGTATAAATGAAAATAAAACATTTGGTTTTTATCCAAATTTTCCAGGAAAATTCTTTTTTATTTGATGTCCCGCAGCCATTAGAACGAGTACAAAGTACAATCAAAACACTTTGTATCTGTTAATTTGAACATTGATTTTAATTTGCATACTCGTAATAGTTTCATCATTCAGCTCATTTTAACCATAATAATAATAAAAAGAGCACTTTACAAGCCATCGCTGGCCCTTACTGTACCAACAACCTGGCTTTATCGGAATGTGGTTTCGAGGTTGCTCCTTGTATTGTTCAAGACAACCAGAAGAAGACAAGTTGTTCCTTGCCACAGGGAGCCATTGTAGCCGACAGTGACCTTTGCGCTTTGAACCGATTCAGATGAAATCCTCCTTGGTACTCACCTATAATTTCCTCCGACAGAGAAGCAATTCTTTCCAATATTATGTAAGAAAGAAATGTTAATGCTATAAAGGAAAGCTATGCGCGATAGATAGTATATATAACAAGTTCTTCTAGTTTTTTAGGGTGAATTCTGACATTGTGTCATCCATAATAAAACTGTCAACCATCTGATGGTCTGTTGATATTAAAGCTAAATTTTCAAGTCGGCCTTCTAACATCGTTGATCTTAGATATTTTCGAATAATTTTTATCTTTTAAGAACCATCTTCCTCCGGACGCAACAGACACTGCTAATGTTTTTTTCCCTACCCAAAACGGCTAGCACTGCTCCCTGAAAAATATTTTGTGTTTTTGTGATTTGTTAGTCCAGGAGCTTCCTAATAAAGGCGAGATGGCTGCATGTAGATACCTCTCTTCAAAATGAAGCCACCTCAGTGTGCATAGACTCAGTGTGCAACACATTCACTTAGTATGTGTTCTGTAGTTTCTATCTCTTTCAAACAGAGTCGGCACTCCGTCTCTGTGGACAGGTTCATTTTGTTCAAATGATATCTCAGGTTGCAGTAACCTGAAAGAAAACTCACCAGCGTCCTAACATTGCCTTTACTTAAATCGACCGCCAAGTCTTTATGATGAAATGGTCTGATCGAAGATTTGTCCTGTCTAAGGCCGGGAATACAGTTCCAATAGGTCAAGCACTGCATTTTTTCCAAATTACTAATTGTGTAGGCTACTGAGGCCCACGGAATGCCATAGAACGGCTCAGGGTCAATTATTATGGCTATCTTCATGGCTCAGGGCTATCTCATTTCCAGTGATACCCCTGTGACCCGCAGGTACCCACCACAACCTAACTTTGTTATGACAAGAGAGAGATTGTAGCAGTGTATAACAGCTTTTAACCGACTTAGAATTCAGGCAGTTAGAAGCCAGTGCTTTCAATACTACTTGGCTGTCGGCGAAAATATGGATGGAGGCACCTTTAAGACTTTTAGTCATAATAGTTGAGATGCAGATTTCGATGGCGTTAATTTCGGTTAGGAAAACACTGAGATAAAAGTTCCCAGGGATTTCGATATTTTGTAGTTGGGCTCAAAGACACCAATGCCTATTCCACTATTAATTTTTGATCCACCCGTGAACCAGACTAGGCTGCTAGGTTCCATAAAAGGTCCACCAGTATCTCAGACTGGTTTATCAAGGACTGTTACCCCGAAATTCCTGCCAAAGCTGAGTTCTTTGGACATCACTTCCGGGACTCTAAAAAATATATCAAAGTCTGAAAATTCATTCGAAATGTTCCGATGGCCCATATGATTATAATGACTATATTGATTCACCAGCTGTAATCTAGCTGCACAAGCAGCAGCTGATTTTTTGACGTAAATATGAAGTGGAGTGAGTCCGATGAGGGCTTCCATGGACCAATAGGTTACAATTGGCCTCACGATCATGATGTACATCCAGTAAATCGTTTATGAGCTGAGATCCCAATTCCTGCCGGGCATACGCCTACAGACCCACATGGCTCTGACCACACGTTCGGTAGTTGGTTTGATATGAGAGTTCCAATTCAGTTTCTTATCTAAGATAACACCCAGATATTTGACTTCATTGGAGTATCTGATAGTAATATCCGTTTGAATAACTGAACCAAAGTTCAATTTACGTCTTTTGGTAAACGGTACCAGGACTGTCTTGTTAGGGTTTATCGGAAGGCCCTATTTAGTGCACCAGTTTGTAGTAACAAGCAAGGCCTGTTACATGCTGGCAGACATCGTACATTCATACCCACCAGAGACTATGATAACCAAATCGTCCTCATAACCCATGGTGTCATAACCGAGTAGATGTAGCTCACCAAGTAACTCGTCGATCAAGAGTGAGCACAGCAAAGGTGACAGGACACCGCTTTATCGGCATCTCTTTATTACCGTAACCGTGACTGACTCATTACCTAGTATGGATGTAATCTTTCTACTAACCAACATGGTCCAGTGGTTAGTCTTATCATCAATACTTCTACGCCTTATTGCCTTAGCAATTGAGTCCTATCCAGTATTGTCGAAAGCTTCCTCAATATCCAAAAAAACGCGCAGCACAATTTCTTTCGAGCGGTAAGCCGCATCAACCTTGGTAACAAGTAGATGTAGCGCCCCCTCTATGGATTTGCCTTTTCTGTAGGCAAATTGATTAGGATTAAGGTGTCTGGTTACAATTAACCAGTCTTTGATATGAAGATCTACCAGTCGTACCAAAGTTTTTAGAATAAATGATAGGTCGATAGGACTTAGGGAGTTCACTTGGCTGATTGCCAATCTTTGGGATAAAAACCACATTGACTTGGCTCCAAGCCTATGGTATGTGACTCAAATTGAAGCTAGTTCTAAATAAGGCTACCAGAGCAGGGGTAATAAAATCCAAACTCCTTTGGAGAAAGGCTGGGAAGATTCCATCTCCGCCTGGAACCTTGAATGGCTGAAAGGAGTTATTGGCCCATTTGATTTTTTCCGGAGTAAAAAGCTTACCGGATAGGCTATTAACCCAACCCACATTTGCACTCATATGTGTACCAAATATAGGGTTAGTATAATTGTATTTGTGTCGTAAACAGTGCTGCCCAGAAAGTGCACCTGAAGCAGGGTTTCGAGTGATTCTTTGTGACCCGATGTATAGTTACCATCGGATTTCAGAAGAAGCTCAAGCCCGTTGGACTGGTCCTTTGGTAGAATTTATAGAGTAGAGCAGCTGTAGGTATATTCTCGATATTACCGCAGTTTTTCCTCCACGTAAGGCATTTGGAACGCCTTAGTACAGTATTGTAATTTGTTAGGGCTTGCCTATATTCATTCCACTCATTAGAATGCTTTGCCCTATTAAATAATTTCCTAACGCTCTTACGGAGTTCAACCAGCTGCTCGTTCCACCACGGATCTTTCCGATTAACCGCAATGTTAAACGCTACACAGCTACTTCCGTAAGAAGATAGGAGCACATAATTTAGCAAACAAGCTTCTAGGTCACTAATTTTGCTCATAAATATTGGCAGCATGTCCGTTTTGATGAATAAAATATTCCTGTAGGTCGACCAGTCTGTAAAACAAGGGATACGATGCTCTGCCGCCTATATGATCACTCCCCGTATATCGAACCTGATGTGCATGTGGTCCGGCAAAAAAGCTTCATTTGATACATGCCAGTTTGCGACGGAGTTGGAAATGAACTGACTCGACATAGTGCGATTTGAAACCTCTTGCCGAATCATGTTAATGAAAGTAGGGCTAGACGGTTTATTTAAAATGTCTATGTGACTGCTCATAAGATAATTTAAAATGGATTCAAATGGGTTGCAGTAATCCACCAAATCCTGTACAACTACAGGTGGAACACTTACCGAGCCACCAGGCAAGTACTCAGAGGCCCACACTATCTTCTGCACTCCTCTGCCAGTCGGTACTTCCAGGATTACTGCAACCAAATCGTTAGTGATGAACTCTGTTCCGGAAACTGATTCCATGCGATCATAAACCAACTTACATGACCTAAGGTGGAGGCTTCTGATTTTTCCTCCACTAACCCAAGGTTTTTGAATGAGGCCAAGGGTTAAATGTGATTGAACAAACCTATTGCAAAAGGTATCCGAAGCTCCTTTTGCGTGATGCAGGTTTGCTTGTAGTACCCTAATAGTACCAGCCATACTTACTTATTAGGGTTAGGAGCTCCTCGCTCCTGCAAACCAAATGGACGAGTGCGCCAGTTGTCGTCCGATATAGTATCTTCCATGAATTAGCCGCGAGACCATCGTTCTGCGTGGCCTTGGTGACGATAATTTTCTCGCTAGACAAGCTAAGGCTTTGTGGAAAACCCTCTAACTATATTTGGCCGAGGAAAATCTTCCTCTCCCACCAAAGTTATGCTTAGATCACATTTTGATCTTAGCCTGTCGAAATTGTTCCTCATCCATTCCGCTGTGGAATTATCGGAACAAATGAAGAAAAGCCATCCTGTTCTCCGAAAGGAACTAAAGAATTGAGACTGAAGGGTTGGACCTTGTATCTCAATAATAAGGCCAATGGCTGTTTGCCATTTGCTCCATACTGAAACGGTTGCCACTGAGATTATCCGGTAAGATGCCTAGTCTAACACTGCCTGCTACTTGGCTGAAAAGGCCTTGACCGGAGAAGTCCTTGACCGGAGAAGGCCCACTTTTAGTTTTTTTTAGGTGGTTTGAGGATTCTAAAGCAACCTCGAAAGACTTTTTGCGCTTACCACCAGACCTATTATCTAGGTTAGTTGCAATAGCTTTCAGGGGTGCTTTGACAGGGAACCCGGACTTAGTAGCGGCTAGAGCCTCCTTTTTAGTTTTGCGTTCCTTGAGCCACTTTTTAAAACGCCTTCTTTCGAAGGAGTTCAGCTTCACCCATTCACTGGAGTTATAGGACATCTTCCCAATACTAACCCCAATGGTTGAGGCACCCGATGTTTGTGAGATGACACTATTATTGTAGTCGCAAAAGTTACCCGTTGTAAGAGTAGTGGACTGATCCACTATTTCCCTTGTCCCGTCATCAAGATGATCTAAGGAGGTGGTCCCAGAGGCATCTACCACCATATCATTTCTTGTATTATAATCCAGCACAACAGCTGGCAAAGTTGATGTTTTTAGAAAGACATCACACTCTATATTTATATTTTTTGGCATTAAAGTCCCACGAGTACCCGAGAAATAAAGGTCACCCACAGCAGAGATCAGTATACTGTGGGAAGGCAAGATTTAAATCAGAGGTCGCCTGATATTCGGAGTTTACATATACTAACCACTAAACTCCCCAATAGCCACGCAGCTCTCGGCGTATGTTGTCCCACCAAAGCTTGGGGCAATGGAAATCCACCATTGCACGGTTGTATACGTTATTTACCTATATTCTAGGATGCATTGCCCGGTTGTTGCCACGAGGAGGTGTAACTATACTAGGGAGAAGTCTTATGAGAATCGCGTATGCCTAGAAAGCTATGACTCCTAAGACTAAACCCAAACAACCCACTGCTAATGTTAATAAAACTTGTAAAACTACGCACAAATTTGGGACCGTTGCTTCGAATATCTCGGAAATAGATGTTAATGCTTGATCCAGAATGCAAAAATAAAAATTTATTTGCGTTTTTGGATCCAAGATTGATTTATCTGTGCTTTCATAATTCAAATTTCGGGGTTTTCAGCTGGTTTATTTCACCAATAGCAGGGAAAGCAGGTTTCTCGTCCAATTTATTAGCTATGTCATTTGCAATACCAAGAAATTATTCAAACTTGTTATCGCTACTATATTTTGTCAACAAATTGCTTAAATCCTCTTACAAACAAAAACCTTTCATATGAGTGGCTGGGGTTTGCAATAATTTGCTAACTACATTAATTTTTAGTAAAAATTTATGCCAAATTACTATGGAACATAGAAATTGGATAATTGTATATTTTTCTGAACAATATGAACCTTAAAGGTTTTATGGCATTAATTCGACTAGACCAACGAGTTTCACTTAAGAGTTTAAATGGAATTCGACTCTTGGATTTAAATTTAAAATCTTCATTCCCAAACCATTGTGCTTTCCTTGCATGTTCGCACCATTATCGTACCCCTGGCCAGTGCTGGCGTTAGCCATTTTCGCAAAACGTGCCCTTTTCAAAAATGCCACCCTAACAAAATGTCTTTTTCCTTACATAACCCATTTTCACATCACACATGAATGAGGTAGGACAGACAAATGTATTGAACTAAAAATTTTTGTACAAAAAGCACTAAAATTCACGGGTGAATCGTGTTTGAAACATGTCGGAAAAAACACATTTTTCGTGTATATCTTAGACTGTACCCGAAACCCATGATAAATATTTGTAAAAACAAATTTTTGACATTCATTTGAAAAATATTGCCCTACATTCCAAATTTTTTATTACGCTGTCCAAAAAGTATAATAATTGATTGAAATATTTCCCCGCCTCATATATTTTAAATTCACTTTTTGTGAGGTATAAAAACTTGTGTGCATTATTTATTGAAATTGTCATAGAAACAAAAATGTTCAAATTTTTTTATATGGTGTTTAAACGGTACTATTACAACCAAGTAGTGAATTTCATATTATTTTATATATCCGAGTGTGCTACGCGATGAGTTTGGCTTTTATTATAGAATACTTTGCTATTTGTCAAAAATTGTCATAGCAACTGGCCGTGATAATTGTTTTCGTTATAATCAAAAAAAATGTCAAAAATTTGTATTCACAAATATTTATCATGGGTTTCGGACACAGTATTTATAATTTATTGTCAGTGAAACAGGACAACAAAATAAATTAAATTTGAGTTAATAAATTTTAATAAATTAAATTAATTAAATTAGTGAAATATGAGTGGGGAAATTTGTCACAACAAAACAGGTTAGTGCTCGCTTTTTTTCATAATTTTTTTTACTCGATTTTATTAAAGAGCTTGTATCTGTCAAATTTTTGGTTATATTGCAATAAATGGTGCGAACTTTTATTTCACTAAACCCCTTTTCGTAGGCACATATGCACTCAATGTGATTTTATAACTAAACATTGTCGAATTCGATACCCTCTTAACCTGATCCCTGCACTAGCCAAGATTAGAGTAGATTTGATTAGATTTGACTAAAATTGATTAGATTTGATTAGATTTGATTAGATTTGATTAGATTTGATTAGATTTGATTAGATTTGATTAGATTTGATTAGATTTGATTAGATTTGATTAGATTTGATTAGATTTGATTAGATTTGATTAGATTTGATTAGATTTGATTAGATTTGATTAGATTTGATTAGATTTGATTAGATTTGATTAGATTTGATTAGATTTGATTAGATTTGATTAGATTTGATTAGATTTGATTAGATTTGATTAGATTTGATTAGATTTGATTAGATTTGATTAGATTTGATTAGATTTGATTAGATTTAATTAAATTTGATTAGATTTGATTAGATTTGATTAGATTTGATTAGATTTGATTAGATTAGATTAGATTTGATTAGATTTGATTAGATTTGATTAGATTTGATGAGATTTGATTAGATTTGATTAGATTTGATTAGATTTGATTATATTTGATTATATTTGATGAGATTTGATTAGATTTGATTAGATTTGATTAGATTTGATTAGATTTGATTAGATTTGATTAGATTTGATTAGATTTGATTAGATTTGATTAGATTTAATTAGATTTGATTAGATTTGATTAGATTTGATTAGATTTGATTAGATTTGATTAGATTTGATTAGATTTGATTAGATTTGATTAGATTTGATTAGATTTGATTAGATTTGATTAGATTTGATTAGATTTGATTAGATTTGATTAGATTTGATTAGATTTGATTAGATTTGATTAGATTTGATTAGATTTGATTAGATTTGATTAGTTTTGATTAGATTTGATTATGATTGATTAGTTTTGATTAGATTTGATTAGATTTGATTAGATTTGATTATATTTGATTAGTTTTGATTAGATTTGATTAGATTTGATTAGATTTGATTAGATTTGATTAGATTTGATTAGATTTGATTAGATTTGATTAGATTTGATTAGATTTGATTAGATTTGATTAGATTTGATTAGATTTGATTAGATTTGATTAGATTTGATTAGATTTGATTAGATTTGATTAGATTTGATTAGATTTGATTAGATTTGATTAGATTTGATTAGATTTGATTAGATTTGATTAGATTTGATTAGATTTGATTAGATTTGATTAGATTTGATTAGATTTGATTAGATTTAATTAAATTTGATTAGATTTGATTAGATTTGATTAGATTTGATTAGATTAGATTAGATTTGATTAGATTTGATTAGATTTGATTAGATTTGATGAGATTTGATTAGATTTGATTAGATTTGATTAGATTTGATTATATTTGATTATATTTGATTAGATTTGATGAGATTTGATTAGATTTGATTAGATTTGATTAGATTTAAATAGATTTGATTAGATTTGATTAGATTTGATTAGATTTGATTAGATTTGATTAGATTTAATTAGATTTGATTAGATTTGATTAGATTTGATTAGATTTGATTAGATTTGATTAGATTTGATTAGATTTGATTAGATTTGATTAGATTTGATTAGATTTGATTAGATTTGATTAGATTTGATTAGATTTGATTAGATTTGATTAGATTTGATTAGATTTGATTAGATTTGATTAGAATTGATTAGATTTGATTAGTTTTGATTAGATTTGATTATGATTGATTAGTTTTGATTAGATTTGATTAGATTTGATTAGATTTGATTAGATTTGATTAGTTTTGATTAGATTTGATTAGATTTGATTAGATTTGATTAGATTTGATTAGATTTGATTAGATTTGATTAGATTTGATTAGATTTGATTAGATTTGATTAGATTTGATTAGATTTGATTAGATTTGATTAGATTTGATTAGATTTGATTAGATTTGATTAGATTTGATTAGATTTGATTAGATTTAATTAGATTTGATTAGTTTTGATTAGATTTGATTAGATTTGACTAAATTTGATTAGATTTGATTAGATTTGATTAGATTTGATTAGATTTGATTAGATTTGATTAGATTTGATTAGATTTGATTAGATTTGATTAGATTTGATTAGATTTGATTAGATTTGATTAGATTTAATTAGATTTGATTAGTTTTGATTAGATTTGATTAGATTTGACTAAATTTGATTAGATTTGATTAGATTTGATTAGATTTGATTAGAATTGATTAGATTTGATTAGATTTGATTAGATTTGATTAGATTTGATTAGATTTGATTAGATTTGATTAGATTTGATTAGATTTGATTAGATTTGATTAGATTTGATTAGATTTGATTAGATTTGATTAGATTTGATTAGATTTGATTAGATTTGATTAGATTTGATTAGATTTGATTAGATTTGATTAGATTTGATTAGATTTGATTAGATTTGATTAGATTTGATTAGATTTGATTAGATTTGTTTAGATTTGATTAGATTTGATTAGGTTTGATTAGATTTGATTAGATTTGGCTAGATTTGATTAGATTTCATTAGATTTGATTAGATTTTATTAAATTTGATTACATTTGATTAGATTTGATTAGATTTGATTAGATTTGATTAGGTTTGATTAAATTTGATTAGATTTGATTAGATTTGATTAGATTTGATTAGATTTGATTAGATTTGTTTAGATTTGGTTAGATTAGATCAGATTTCATAAGATTGGATTAGATTTGATTAGATTTGATTAGATTTGATTAGATTTGATTAGATTTGATTAGATTTGATTAGATTTGATTAGATTTGATTAGATTTGATTAGATTTGATTAGATTTGATTAGATTTGATTAGATTTGATTAGATTTGATTAGATTTGATTAGATTTGATTAGTTTTGATTAGATTTGATTAGATTTGATTAGATCTGATTAGATTTGATTAGATTTGATTAGATTTGATTAGATTTGATTAGATTTGATTAGATTTGATTAGATTTGATTAGATTTGATTAAATTTGATTAGATTTGATTAGATTTGATTAGATTTGATTAGATTTGATTAGATTTGATTAGATTTGATTAGATTTGATTAGATTTGATTAGATTTGATTAGATTTGATTAGATTTGTTTAGATTTGGTTAGATTAGATCAGATTTCATAAGATTGGATTAGATTTGATTAGATTTGATTAGATTTGATTAGATTTGATTAGATTTGATTAGATTTGATTAGATTTGATTAGATTTGATTAGATTTGATTAGATTTGATTAGATTTGATTAGATTTGATCGGATTGGATTTGATTTGATTAGATCTGATTAGATTTGATTAGATTAGATTAGATTTGATTAGATTTGATTAGATTTGATTAGATTTGATTAGATTTGATTAGATTTGATTAGATTTGATTAGATTTGATTAGATTACATTAGATTTGATTAGATTTGATTAGATTTGATTAGATTTGATTAGGTTTGATTAGATTTGATTATGTTTGGTTAGATTTGATTAGATTTGATTAGATTTGATTAGATTTGATTAGATTTGATTAGATTTGATTAGAGTTGATTAGATTTGATTAGATTTGATTAGATTTGATTAGATTTGATTAGATTAGATTAGATTTGATTAGATTTGATTAGATTTGATTAGATTTGATTAGATTTGATTAGATTTGATTAGATTTGATTAGATTTGATCGGATTGGATTTGATTTGATTAGATTTGATTAGATTTGATTAGATTAGATTTGATTAGATTAGATTTGATTAGATTTGATTAGATTTGATTAGATTTGATTAGATTTGATTAGATTTGATTAGATTTGATTAGATTACATTAGATTTGATTAGATTTGATTAGATTTGATTAGATTTGATTATGTTTGATTAGATTTGATTAGGTTTGGTTAGATTTGATTAGATATGATTAGATTTGATTAGATTTAATTAGATTTGATTAGATTTGATTAGATTTGATTAGATTTGATTAGATTTGATTAGATGTGATTAGATTTGATTAGATTTGGTTAGATTTGATTAGATTTCCTAAGATTTGATAAGATTTGATTAGATTTGATTAGATTTGATTAGATTTGATTAGATTTGATAAGATTTCATTAGATTTAATTAGGTTTGATTAGATTTGATTAGATTTGATTGGATTTGATTAGATTTGCTAGATTTTACACATAAAGTGTATACAACTAAAATTTACGCTTAGAGGAACAACACTGCATAAGACTTCAATTTTCTCCAATTCAAGCAATGATGCTCGTTGATAAGTCATTTACGAGCCATTGAGTGCATCCAACCACAGAAGCTACATCTTTCCATAATCACTTATATATACGATTAGAATATAGTATATTTTTGAATTATGTAATCATCACGTAAGATCACATCTGCTAGACGTAACAATAAATTATTGAATTTTCATACAATTTAATTGGAAATTGGATGGGTACGAGTATGTAGCATACGTGCAAAAGATGAGGAAAATGAAAAAAAAAAAACATTTTGACAAAATGATAATAGCATGACATGTAAGATGAAAACTTTTTGACAATATATGAAATATTCAAGAAAATGTTTTCGTAATTCGATTGTACTATTTGGATTGTTACAATATTTTGACAGTTTAATAAAATCGTGACAATAAGATGTGTTAACAGTATAGTCTGGTTTGTTTAATCAATAAAAAAATATTCTTCTCTAGTTCTCGTGACAACCTATTCAAATTTTTGTGCAAAAACTCTCCTTTTAGTTTTTAGCATCTATGTCTGCCGTAATCTACCTATCTGGTGGTCTCTTACGTTTCTGCAATTACAATTCCTATTCTTGTGCACTAGCTGTTGGTATATAAAATATCCCGTCTGTAAACGGGAATTTCTGCATCTGTTAATTTTTTTCTGTCATGCTATATAGATATGGAAAACCAGGTCACAAAGCGATGGAGTGCAGGAGTAAGAACAAATCGTACTGACATTCGCGATTGGTAGAACATCTCCCAATAATTTTTTTTTATTTAACGGTTAATTTAACGTCCTACTTTACTCCGTCTCCAGCCAAATCGAGAACGGACGAATACAGGTTTGTTTTGAATATCCTGTAGCACAAGGCATTGCTCCAGCTAGCCTGTACTAATCTGGACGATGGTTTAGCCCATAGATTCTGCACTTCAACAAAGAGGATCATAGTGGTGTTCATCGTTATCAGTGATCGCAATGAAGTGATGAAAAATCCCTTTTTCAACTCTCCACCTTTGGGATTTGAATCTGGTACTTTCCGACCCAAACATCGCAGCTTGAACCACTTCCAGCTTCCTTATCGCCACTTGTTTGGCCATGTATTTTGTAATATTCTTCGTAGATATCATATTACGCCTCAACCAAGTCAAGCCTTCCTTAGTCACTACCACTTCAGCTTGGTACACGCTACAGTAGTCAAGTAGACAAATATTCACAGCGGTTGTATAAGCCGCTATCAGTTTATTGAAAATATCGACCGGAAGAAGGTGGAACATAACTTCTAGGGCACGACTAAGAGTTGTCCCCAGTGTTCCACTTATGAGCTTCCAGGTCACTTTTGCACCTTCTCTATCCCATTTTTGTCAGTGCCATTGTTCAGTGATAGCAAACAAATGATCACTCTATGTTAAATAACGAGACTTACGACATTACAGAACCACTAAACTAGCTCAGGTTTAAAACTCCATGTATTACCAAAGGGCTTACTGTATTAGTTTGTCTCTATAATAGCTTTATTGACTTTATCTTTATGATATTAGATTTCCCGAGTAGTTGACTGTTTTTATACGAACCCCAGTTCTGAGACTTCTGAGAGCTTTCACCACCCTTCACTCTAGCAATATGAAGAACATTTTTTGAATTGAAGTCCACATCTAGAACCCCTTTCTTGTGATAATTGTGGATTATCGCTCTATATTGCAAATATAGAAACTTATTTTTAGCAGGTAATTAAGAACCAATCTTCCTCTGGTTTCTTTTGAGGAACAGTTCCCCAGATTATTCAGTGGAATCCCCTTCTCCTGATACATATATAAACTGCAGCCAGCTAGGTGTTCTTATTACCTTAAGAAGAAAAATACTTACTTGAGCATAAAATATTACACTATTTCAACCGAAGGCGGCAGATCCAGTTGTTATTAACCCAAGACTCTTGTTACCACATAGTATGGTACTATGTGGTAACAAGAGAGCTACCGGTCTGCATCGTCGTGCTTCCCAAGGTCCTTACAATTGTATTCGTCTCTTCCTTCTGATAGGCTCAATGATCCACTTTAATTTCAGCCAAGGTTAAGGAGCCCATGCTCCTTTTAATTGCTCGCCTCTTCTCATCTTCTTTATACATTTTGAGGGTTAACAACCTGAAACCGAAGTCGATAAATCCATAAATTTGACTTTGCTAGGGGAACACGGAACTCCTTGTTGACTACCACTATTGATATTTCAAAACATTCGTTGGACTCCTCCTACTTAATAATCATCCAGTTCTTAGGTTACAAAAATTGGAGTTACTGGTCGAATGGGTTCTAGCTTAATTGTACTTTCTTAATAGACATTATAACAACACACAACAGTCAGGCACTATAAAGCTAGGCACTCATTACCAATATATATCTAAAAAAATATATATCTATTCTCAGATCCAGATTCAAAACAAGAAACATCCGTCGACAACAATGGTTAGATTAATCAAATTCAATTAAAAATGATTCCGATAAGATAATTATTTCTCATATAGACTGGTATACACAATGTTGACAGTCAATAACAACATTTAAGATTTATTTGTTATCGATGTCAAATCCAATTATTTCCACCTGATTGTTTTATATACAAGTATATATGTTGTTATGGCAAGCCAAAGTACTTTTGCGCACCTGAATATTTTATGTCGGTTTCATGATCCAATCCGTACGTCCGTGGGGCACAAATCGGTAATGGGATATGATTTTTTTTTAGTAATTTTTTTGCTTAAATCTACATACCTGCTACATATAAATATTTAACAGCTAACGTTTTTCTTTTAAATTGGAAATGAGTTGTTCACGTAAGCGATATCAAACATATAACAATAAAAATTGTTACATAGTTTTTCAATATTCATATATTGAACGATAAAAACTAAATATTTTGTTATGTTTCGAAATTGGAAATATTTCATTGGAAAAATCGATTTTCACGTAATGTTTTATTTTTCATGTATAAAAGTATCAAACTATATACAGTAGTACCTAAATTTGCGCGGTATGTAATTTTGCAGTAATAATATCATAGTTTAATTTTCTACACTCTTCTTCTCGACTTTTACCAAATATACGACTTTTCCGCCATATCATCCAACTGCAGATGCAAAAATATCATTTGATTCTTATTTATACAGAGCTGTTGACATATTTCTTATAAACTACCTTTTTGACATCTGTGATCATAAATCTTCACCCTTAATCGAACTAAGCGGTCCCCTCTCTTTAGTCAAATCCTCTTGTTTTAGTCAAATGAACCAGCAAAGGTCCAGCGATTTCTACTATTTTGTCTCTTTTGGCTCGTTATATTGTGCAAGGAACACATTAGTGCACAATTCTTCGTATTATACTGCTTATTCAATATTGTTGTCCTGATAACGCTAGGAATAATGATGTTCCAACGAACTTATTCATTTTATGTAATTCTTCAATAATCAGTTTTGTTAGCGTAATCCCTATATTGAGTTAACAAAAACTTCTCTAGTTGAGTTAATCACTTAGTGTCAGTCCACCACAAAATACTATGTTTAAGCTCATCTAGAAGAAGTTCTTTCGATGGAATATGTTGGGCTGAAGAATGGACAAATTGGCAATATACGAATGGCAATAAACGTTGGCTAGCCACGAATATGAGATGACAGCCAATCAAGAACGATTGTTGAATCTGTCCATAAGAAAACTTCTTGTAATGTTAAGTCTTTTTGACGATATCCATTAACTTTTATAATAAAACGGCTCCGTTGTCAGTTTGCAATAGTCCACTACTGCATAAGTAAGCTGTTGGCTGGCGTTGCAAAAGCCATGTTTTAACAAACCACGGAATGAAAATTTGCCTACATTTTGGAAATGTTAGCCACTGTATATATGTTGACTGAAGCAAGCCAAACAAATGGATCATATATTCTACATGATTTAGACATTATGGTTCGTTTTGCAGACTTCGAATTTAGTGACACATTGACCAGATAATTAAATATCGTTTGTCGAATTCCAATGTATCCTGGATACTTTGGTGGTATTACAATAGGAATCCTTTACTTGCAAAACCCCTGATTGGGAATTACGTTTAACCATAGATTAAGACATAATAAAGATGGCCCATACACAAGCAACAAAAATTTATATCTAGAAATAATAATAGAGAAAGTAAACATAAAAATAAGAAACAGTTATTCTTAGTAACTGTATATGAAGGTTTGCAAACTATCCATTCGACAATGAAAGAATAAAAAATAAAACCGAGTAGCCTTTCTGTGCAATGAAATTTTTCTTTGTTGTTGAAAAATGGGAACCGCTCAGAACTGGACATTTCAAAACTGGACATTTCAAAATAGGATTTGACAAAACGAGATAAGGTATAAAACTGGATATTTTAAAACAGGATAATTCGACGTGTGATTTAAACTTAAAATGATTTTTTAGGAAAGTTCTGGAATATGGCCAATTAGGGAGGAACTCGGTGAGTTCTTAACCGATTTTGATGAAATTCGATACATAGGAAGAAAATAGAATTTTAAAATGATTTTTTGGAAAAGTTCTGGAATTTGGCCAATTAGGAAGGAACTCGGTGATTTCTTAATCGATTTTGATGAAATTCGATATGTAAGATGAAAATGGGATTTAAAAATGATTTTTTGGGAAAGTTCTGGAATATGCCAGTAAGGTTTCATACTTGAATAATTTTAAGCAGAGAGATAGAATTATCCTTCACTTAATGTTTTTTTTTAATTTATGCTTTTCTCATCTTATTAAAATAATCATTAAATTGATCGAGCTTACTGTCAGTAAAATTTATCTTCATCTATTTTTTAATCTTCTACTTAATATATTTTTTTTTCACTTTAGAGAATCTATGTGAGAAAAATTAATTAAAAAATTAAAGAAAAATAAAATAAATTATAAAATCATTTTCAGCGAGATTATTTGATTATTTAATATAAACAAAATCGAGCTCTATAATAAACATTACATTAAAAATCATGTATATAATATAATACATACATATTGTGATTTAATTAGTACACATGTTTTCCATTAAGTATTTTAAACATAACTTATTAAAAATCATTTTTAAAATCCCTTTTCCATTCTACATATATAATTTCAGCATAATCGGTTAAGAACTCACCGAGTTCCTTCCTAATTGGCCAAATTCCAGAACTTTTCCAAAAAATCATTTTAAAATTCTATTTTCTTCCTATGTATCGAATTTCATCAAAATCGGTTAAGAACTCACCGAGTTCCTCCCTAATTGGCCATATTCCAGAACTTTCCTAAAAAATCATTTTAAGTTTAAATCACATGTCGAAATATCCTGTTTTGAAGTATCCAGTTTTGTCCCATATCTCGTTTTGTACCTTATCTAGTTTAAAAATATCTAGTTTTGAATTATCCTGTTTCGTCAAATCCAGTTGCAAAATATCCAGTTTCGACCGGTACCCTTGAAAAATATAGTTTTTGTATTTTGTACAGTAAGCCAAAAAATGCTTTTAAATGTTTATTTAAACTAGTAGTACCCGCCAGCATATTATAGGTACCCGTCACTTATTTTTATTTTTTGTTCTAATTGGAACATCTTTTTATATCTTAATCTATGGTTTAACACTATTGGTCAATACCATTGAATAACCATTTTCGAAGTGAGAATCATTAATTTGACAATATCAACTTTATTTAATTTTTCAAGCGAGTGGTATTGGCTTAGGTCATGGTATTGGCTTAGGTCGTTGCGGTACATGTCGTTTGATGTCAATGATGGCTTCTGGGAATTTTCTAATCTATTTATCTGGCACTTTAATTTTGTTTTTATCTCTCCGAAATATTTCTCACATAATTCTTGTTCATTAGGCTGTTGGGGTTTGGTCATTTGTAAATTTTTAATTATCTATAGAATCTGAATAACAGATTATCAAGATTTTCTTCGCAGCTGTCAAGAGTAACCCCCATGGATCATTTTGGTAACGATTTTTCCATTCGATAGCACATCAAAGAAACTATATGCTTCCAATATGATGTCAATCTCGGCATTCCTGTAAAAGTGTGGATCTGCTTAATCGGAATACATAAAATCATTTACATTGATATCTCGGCAATTGAAAAAAAAGCTTCTACCTGGAGTCTATACGGTTGAGTTTTATTCTATAGAATCATTACTAACGATACTGCCCCCATTGTGTACCTATTTGAGGCGATTCCTGTCACATGGACGTAGTTATGGAACTGTATGGTAATATCATGTGAATGCGGTAAACGAATAATGAAGTAGTCTTGGGTAGATATTCAACAAGACAAAAACTCGGGATTAAATATAAAAATATTTTTGAAATTTGAAAAATAATTTAATAAATAATTTATAAGAAATTGGGGGTAAATTAAAAGCTCAAAATAAAGAACAACAATTCAATGCGAATAAAAATAAAAATGACGTAATACATAAAAATAAAATA
Organism: Tipula confusa; assembly: GCA_963556175.1. Lineage (NCBI taxonomy): Eukaryota > Metazoa > Arthropoda > Insecta > Diptera > Tipulidae > Tipula > Tipula confusa. The sequence goes on along the minus strand of OY744476.1, from coordinate 174,396,270 downwards.
ATATACAAAAAAAAGGGGAGCCTTAACAAGAGACTATTTTTGTAATACACAAAAGAAATAAACATGTCACAATAATTTTAGAGGTTATGAAAATAGTAGCAGCAGAAAGCAGACTTTATCGTGGTGAAATAATAATCAATATAATATAATAATAATTTATAAAAAAAAAAACAAAAAAATAATAATAAAAGAAAACCAAATTGTCTTTAAAACCACCAAAACCACTTATGGAACGTGAGGATCGATTGAAATCGGCGGCAGTCAACTGAACAGCTAAAACAGCAAAATAGTTAAAAATAATAATCGAAAAGTCATTGACCAAACGGTTAATCGCTTACAACAACGAAACAATAAAAGTGATTGGTGAATCAAAAGTTTAGTGTAAAGCAAAAAACAAGGAGGGCTTTGTAACATTCAAAATAATACGGAATGATTTACAACCAATATTGGGACGTAAAAGTAAGAACTAAAGAGAAAGGTGAAAATGGGAGTAATCGAGTATATTTTCGAACCAACATCAGCGGTCAGTCAAATGAATATAGTAACTAAGGCGAGAAGTTACGAATTTGTATGGATCCTACCGAATTAAATCCGTTAACAAAATGCAATGGCATGCTTAATCCGTTAACAAAAATGCAATGGCATGCTTAATGCATAACAATCAACCAGTGGCTTACGCAACGAGAGCATTTACGAATTCACAGAAGAGTCAACCACAAATTGTGAAAAAGGCATTGGCAATACAATTTGGATGCTCCAAATTTCATCAATTTTTTTACGGCAAGGGACTAGTGATAGAAACGGATCATAAAACGTTGGAGACTATTTTCAAAAATTCCATTCGAAACGCACCTCTTAGATTGCAGCGAATATTGTTTGACGTAGTACAGTACGCTCTATAGGTGCATTACATCAAAGGTACTAGTAACCCAATTGCTGACACATTAAGCAGAGACTGTGAAACCACTGAAATCGAAAAGGAGGAAGAATATGCAGATTAAAAATTTTATGGAACGATGTGCAGTGTGTCAAGAGACTCAAAAATCGAATCAACGTGAACCAATGATAATGAGACAAGTACCAGATTATCCTTTTCAAACCGTTTCTTGGGATATTTTTACATTTCGTGGGAAAGACTTCCTGCTTATAGCGGACCATTACTCGGGCTTATGTATTTCAGAAAACTCCAATCATCTACATCAACTGAAGTCATTTTGTTATTGCGTCAGTGGTTTGCGGTTCATGAAATACCACACATTTTTGAATCAGATGGTGAACCACAATATACGGCAGCAACATAAGTATTGCAAAAAACTGAACTTTTAAAAATTTAAATCAAAGCTAGTAACAGGTATGGTTGAAGACCTCAGGGACCTGAGACAATCAAAAAGGCTATGTGGATCGAGTAGCGTCACCAGCACTGCCACTAAAGGTAGGTGACAAAGTCGGGCTTAAAGTAGCACATAGAGAATGGAAAGGAGCCAATGTGGTCGAAGAAACAAAATATCCAAGATCGGTTATTCTGAAATCAGCTGAAGGGAGACGATACAGATGCAACACTTTCCATGTACACAAAACGAAGGCTGATATTCGGTCAAAATTAGACCCATTGAAACATAACATTCAGTCTAGTGCATCGATTCTCTGAACGAGGAAATCAAAAAGTGGTTTCATCGTAAATTATATGCTGCCGAAATCTGAACCGATTGGTTTTAAGTTTCACTATCTAATTTGTAAATATTGCAGTTTTCGTAGATCTTCGATATAATTAGCATCTGTGATGCTAAAGTGCTTCAGTAGACTTCAATTTGTTAAATTATTCAGCGTTCAATTTTATTTTGGGACGTCTTACTATGATCTGGTTTTTGCTAGCTCTCGCAATAAAGTCACCAATCACAATTCAGACGTCGTGCATCGGTATGACACCCATCGGATCATCCAAATTATTGTAAAAGGTGTCTTTATTTTTAGTTTGGCTTACATCAGTGATTACAAATAATTTGGGCAAATCTCATGGGAAAGGTAGCTTATCCATACGATTATCGACACCTTCGAAATCCAAATTATAGTTTTTCACCTGGGACCAAAAAGAAATTTGAAGTCAATATTTGTAAAGTCGTCTCCACTGTAAAGAAACATATCCTTGGGATGGTTATTTGTGTTCATATTTTTAACAAATGGTGTTTTAAGGATATGGATACTTCGCGTAGTGATACAACATGCTCGTTTTAAAGTCTTTTACGAGGCATTGATATGTTTTCCAAACACAAGGATCGATGCAGGTGTTGCCTATAATAGAATGAGTTAACGAAATGCCTCGCTTTAGATTTCACATTAAACGCCTGGACAAGTTACTTTAGCGTTGATAGTAAAACAACGACTATCATATTTGTATAAGTGGCAATTTGTGATCCTTTATCATTGCCTTAAATAAGGATCCAGAAGCAACAAAGACACCTCCACATTCCTCAACATCAACAGCGGCCAAAATCAATAATCCAGCTAACCTCAAGTTTGTTAGCTTTGTTACTTTAGTGTCGTTCGCAATTATTGCTATGCTAGTATCTTATATATGTCCTGTAAGTCTCTTAACAGGATTGATCCCATTACCTTAACCTTGTAGTATTAACATTCCTCTTTGACGTTTGAAAACCTCAACACGCAGTCACTAAACAAATATAATGCAACATTTTGACATAATTCGGTTAATATAACATTTAACAGTTATTATAACGGGTTTTCCAATAAGAGGTTTCATTTTGATATTAAAAAAAACGAGTATTTTTTAAGAGAAACCAATGAATCTTTATTTCATTGTAAAGAGGAAGGTGTGCCATTAACATTTGAAAACAATATCAGCCAAATAGCCGCCACGACTACACTTGCAGCACGATATCCTTTTCATGAAATTTTCCATGACAAATTTGCACATTTGCGGCTGTATGATAACTTCACGAATTCCACTTTTAAGGTCTTGAATCGATTGTGGAGCATTGCCATAGACCTTATCTTTCTCGTGGCCCCAAAGAAATAGTATAAAGGTGTTAAATCACAAGATCTCGGTGGCCAATTGTGATCACCTGTTCGAGAAATAACACGGTAAGGAAAATTTTCTTTCAAAATTGCGATTGTTTTGTTCCTTGTGTGGCACCTGGCGTCGTCTTGCTGAAAACAAACGTCATCCACATCAATATCTTCCAATTCCGGCCATAAAAAATCATTGATCATCATAGCTCGGTGGTGCAATTCATTCACCGTAACAATTGCAACAGCCTTATTTTCGAAAAAGCAAGGTCCAATCACACCACCAGCTCAAAAACCGCACCAAACAGTGACACGTTGAGGATGGAGAGGCTTTTCAACAATCATTCTTAGATTATCAGAGCCACAAATGAGATAATTCTGCTTATTAACGTAGCCTTCGAGATGAAAATGGACCTCATTACTGAATGGGTTTAATCGATGAAAATCCGGATCAATTTGAAGCATTTGAAGGACCCAATCAGCGAAGATACGACGTTTATGGTGATCGACCGGCTTGATTTCTTGTGTAAACTGAACTCGAAAAGACCTAAGCTTTATTCAAAATTTCGTAATGTTGTTTGTGGAATGTCTAATTCCAAAGATCGACAAGAAATCGACAAACCTGGGTTTTATTCAACACTACAGGCTACAGCAGCAATATTCTCAGTAGTTCTGAGCAATATTTCTCACACGGTTTCGATTCTTCACATCACTAACTTGTCCCAACAGCTCAAATTTTTCCACCAGTTTCATTATTGCCGGCTGAGCAAGTGCTTCACGACGACCAAAAAGTGCTTTAGTTTTGCGAACTGTGACTGCAAAATTTTCACCATTTTTGTAGTGAATTTTAAGAATTTTAACATTATCAATGCGTTGTTGAAGCGTGTATCGTACCATTTTTAATAATGGCGTAGTTTTTACTTGTCAAATGTCAAAAGATGACAGCTTCAAAATTGACAGCTGCCTAAATATAGCAGGCTATTTAAAATGAAACTTCTTATTGGGTAACCCTATATTTGAAGCCTGAACGGTTTTGGTGTGCATATACTGTATCTTCCGCGCAGATCGAGATATTACTGTATTTGAATAAGAATACAGGAGCTATATACGGTTAGTTATCTTTATTTTTCCTGTAAAATGCCATACCATCATCAAAATGTTGCTATGCAGATTCAAATGTAAAATTCTTTATCGTAAATCCCTCGTAACGAGAATTTTTCATTTCCCTTTTTTTTGTGGTAGAACAAAATTCTTTTACGGTGTACGATGTTATTTAACTAAACCAGGTGATCTACTTATCGGTTGTTGATGTTATCATTTAATCTTTTTTCTTCAGATTACATCAGATATATATATGGAAAATTTTGTTAATCCAACCAGATTTAGAGTTTAGCGTGTCGTAAAAGTGTATATTAGATATTGGAAGCGTGTAACTGAAAACATGTAAGCGCGACAAAACATGTAGACGAAATATGATGGCATCAAACTCATTACTCATTCATTGGAATATCGATTCTAGACTCATGCCAATGTTTCTAACGTTTAAATGTTGTTCCTAAGAGATGTGATTGCATGATTTGCTTATGAAATGTGATTGCATGATTTAAAAAAGATAGGATTTTTATGCTATACATTTATGATTTGCATTGTCATGTAAATAGTTCGTTTTATTATACTCACGGGACTTTGCAAAATCTCAAAAAATTATCTATTCGAATTAAATTTCGACTACATTCACCTCATTGATTTTAAGTGGAATATTCGTTATCAAGTTTTCAATCAATAAAACATTTTGATGAGAATATTCTATTGTCCTCGGTCGATTCCCTGTTTGAATAATTAATTACAGTTTTTGAAAAAGTCAAACCGTTCGAGGAGCTGTTAGGATAGAATCTGTATTAATACTGTATTTCCACTAATTTTTATGCAATAGCTTAAAAATGAATACCCACTCCAAAGGAGTGGAAGAAATGTTAGTTATGATAGACTCGACCTGGTTACTGACACCTATAAGCGATCGATAAATAGTATTTCTTCTTTGTGGTGTCGGGAAAGAAAAGTAAGTTAGTAATGACAGAATTGGTCCAGTTTCCCGGTGGCCAATGTTTAACTATTATTAGCACAAGACAATCACAAATTTCTGACTTCTCTTATCAGCAACTCTAGTGTGCCGCCATTCATCTGTAAGCTATAAAGTTTCCCTCATTACAAAGTCTATTAATGAACTACTTTCTCCAAGCCGTAGGCTGTAACGGATGGCATTAGTTTTCACCTGTAAATTACAAATTTATTATTTCACCTTCATGCTGTTAAAATTTATTAAGTGTACTATTGATTTGACACAAAACTTTAAATTTAATACAAATTTGATTTAAAAAAAAAATTGTTTAAACATTACAAATCAATTAAACTAACCGTTTCATGACCAATACGTCATGTAATCGTCGAAAATCTAATTTATATAAACTTTATTTGACACAAAACTTTAAAATTAATGCAATTTAGAAAAATCAATTGAATTAACCGTTTTATGACCAATACGTCAAGACTTGTTTCGACTAAAATATGATCATTAACGCATCATAAACGGTCTTTAAGTGCTACACGCTAGTTTAAACATAAATATAGAGTTTTTTTTGGCTTTTTTAGTTAAACATTTACTGCAAAACGTCGAGTAGAAACAAGTATCTACTCAAACATCGCAAAACCGCTATGACATACCTTTACCAACGCTTTGAACACGGCATCCTGGGTATCCAGCGTGCTGCTTACAAATTGATCGCCGTTTGATACTTTTCGCTTACAAAAAGCTTTGATGCGGTATAATAGGCTGCTAGAGCTAAAAAGTTATAGGGGCGATGGTTTTGCAAGGCAAAATTAGAGCTCACATGAGAAAGATGAATGAAAAAGAAAAGAAACGGAGAAAAAGGCAGATATACACTTGAACAAACGGACAAAAATTGGGTGATCGGTGATTAGCTGACATTATCACCTTCCGACATTGTATGAGCAACTTTCTGTTAGGAACAATGATGTCTCGAGCTATATTTAATTGATCCGGCTAAGACTTCATAATCTCTTCATTAGCATCATTCTCAAACAATAGTTTGCGTAAATTATATTCGGATCCGTGAAAGAATATGTATTGGTCGAATACAAGAAAGTGCGGTTAGCGTAGTGTATAGTTATACTTCACAAATAACGCTTTAGCAGCAATATATTGTATTACCTGACGAGTCATTTGAGGCCAATAAAATTACTCTTCAAGACGACCCGTAGTTTCGATGCTGCCCAAATGAACTGAAGCAAGAGGCTTATGAAGCAGTTTGATCAAGC
>OY744476.1:173754910-173784910 GCA_963556175.1 Tipula confusa | reverse complement strand
TCATTATTTTGGCTTCAATAAGAAAGAGCATATTATATATGTTAGATATAGAATACCATCTTAGTCCTAGAAGGAAAGTTACCTTAGTCCACATGGTTTGTCTGAGCGGTCCCTTTTAAGGATTATGTTTTTTCACAACATTCGATTAAGACATAATCCTTTTTGGGCTTCACCTACAATTTCCTTCACCAGATGAGTAATTCTATCCAATATTATGTAATACTTGTTTGCCCTATAAATAAGATGTCCATATAGGAACCATTTTACGAGAAAACCGTTCTCTGGTGTTGATTACATTAATTCCGAGCTTTTGATATTTGAAGGGGATAATTTGTGGAACTACTTTTTGACCTTATTCGATTAGAATATCAAAGCGATGTTAAGCCTATAATGAATGAAAAGTGGCCTAATATTTCCCTTTATAGTATGGTGAATATCAATATTTTCCGAACAGTAAGGACCAGTAAGTTTTGATGCTGATTTACTTTATTTACCTGATGCGATTTTGATTTAAAAAAGGAGCTGTATCGTATGCTAAATACAGCTCCTTTTTTAAATCAAAATCGCATCAGGTCGGGTTGGTCATTTGGGGCGGTGGAGCTCTCTTCTTTTTAGCGCAGTATCAACATTTGAAGGAGTTTTGCTTATCTTTTTATCTTGATTAACCGAAATACCTGCTGGTTTCTCATTAACAAGGCTTTAAATCGCATATCGAGTTGCGGACCGGTATCTTTCTCATTGAGCTGTTTAAACTCCTTTTCCTCATCATTATAGGAAAGGTTATAATTCGACCCATCCACTTCATTTCGCCATGCACATTACTTCTATCCTTCATGTATTTAACCAGGTTGTTTATCTGCTTTTTAACTTCAAATAATTTCGAAACACTCGGACGTTCGAATTTAATTATTTTGCCTTCTTTTATCTTGACATCATTTAGATCAGGAAGTAAGACTGCCCCAAATATATGTGTGTGTTTCTATAGGCAATCTCAAGAGCTTCTTACTTTTCTTGAATAGGTCTACCCAACTAGCTAAACCAAATTACTGCACCGTAATTTTATTGCTCCTGTTCTTCAATCATGGCTTTTTATTGGGATGCTTTCCTCTTTTATTTTTTACCATACTATATTGTTTTAACTGCCTTTAAAATGTGGAACAATTCACTGTTTAAAACTGCATTGCATGATGAACATCATCGTCATCAATTTCATTTAACTGTTCTCGTCTTGTTTCGGAAAGTTTTTTTCATCACGTTATTGAACTTTTCCATATTTGCATGTTGAGTGCATATCGGGACACCTTGCCTGAGAATTCATTTCTATCATGTGCGCTTAGAAGTTTTAAAGTTATGGCTTATAGCTCGGTGATGACTTGAAGTCTTATTTTACTTCCCAATTGACAATTTTTCTCAATAACCCATTACTCATAAATGTGATCTCAATATTTGATTCATCATTGTGGTAACTGGTGCTTAGCTAATCCTCTTGGTTTCTAACAGAAAGGCCTTTTTTTGAAAAAAAAAAAACTCTTCAACGTTTTTGAGACTATTCATAATTTTATCAAGGCTAGTGATGTAATCTACCCATGAGCCAGAGAATTGAAAGTAGATACTGATTAGATAAAAATTAGCCATTACTCATTAATGTGAGTTGCAGAATTGTGAGACTCTTTGTACTTCTAGCTCATTATAAAAATGCCTATGGCAGCGTTTGGGTTGTCATCACCACAAATTATAGATTTTGTTAATACCTCGAAGCCGCTTACTCTTCATTAACCATTCTGCAAATGGTTATTGCACACAGATCAATTTGTTTATGTTGTGCGCATTGTTTAATTTCATGTCCTTGGATATTTGGCATTTTGCATATTGGGTTGAACCTAATAAACCATTTTCCTAATTGGGTTGAATTGTCGCAGAATTTATTAGGGCCCTAACTTTGATGTTTAGTTACCCTCGCTACTAGAGTAGAAAGCTTTTTTTGCCTACAATGGGTTGCACTCTGACAGTCTTAGTTGGTTTTAATTTAGTTCTTGTTGAACAGCCACCGTAAGAATATCAACCATGAACGCACCTTATTTCATATTATTTGTTATTGTAAATTATTGTTACTTAAATAGTGCCATCTATGAAAGAGTGGTGAAAGATAAGTAGTATAAAGCACACTCATCCGTAGTTCCATTACTGAACGCACGGATGACCAAAAACAAAATGAAATCAGTTAATAAAAGACGATCAAACGAGTCGGAATTGTAATAAAGAAAAAAGATTTTTATTTCAGTAATGGCGTAATCAACCATTTCTTAAGTTAGTACAAATTTGGGTGACCGCTTGGAATCATATTAAAAGAAAGTGCAAAATGGAATGAAACGAATCATAATTAGAAAAATAAATGAAACGGTAAAAAATAGAAATCCTCGGAATCAGTGAAGTGAAATGGTAAAACAGTGGTTAATACACGTGAAAAATTACCTGATATTCTCTGGACGAGATGATGATACACATGAACAAGGTGTGAGCATATTAACATCAGCCAAAGCAAAGAAGACAAAACTCAACTATAATCCAGTGCTACAAAAGAACACGCAGTAACCCGACCAAAATCGACACTCACAGCTGTTTATAGTAAGCAGTAGATTTTCATTCAAAAATATACATAAAGACACATGAAACCTGATGAAACCAAATAGATCACGTAATGATCAACAAGAAGTTTCTCACGTCATTAAAGATTTCAGATCAATGAGAGATGCAGACATCTACAGTGACCGCGAACTGGGAGTATCACAGTTCTAAGTAAAATCCGTTGCTGTAAAGTGCACCAAATCAAATCGTAAGAAATTAAAAAGTGACAGATTAAAAGTCAATACAAGAAACACATTCTGCGAAGCGCTCAAGCTCAGACACCAAACAAAGGAAACAGCCATTAGTTTAGAACAACAATGAAAACAAGTCGAAGAAACCTTTATATGCAAACCCTGGATCAGTGATAATACTTGGAAGCAAATTGACACGTCAGAACAAGATACATCAGAACTGAAACCTCATTACGAGAATACGGCACGTGAAATCAAAAAAATAAAGGCAAGAAATGATCTAGGAATATTTCTGAGAGAATACCACCAACAATAAACAGATATTCGCATTAACAAATGGCGCTTTACGAGACAAGCAACACCAACCCACCAACGGAGCGAATAGTTAGCGATCTCATTACGAAAATTTAGAATAACAAGGCTTCTGGAACGGACAACATATGAGCTGAAATATTCAAAGGGGACATATCCACAAGTGCAAGCAAGTGTTTTAATACCAATAATAACAGAAGTATAGAATTCTTATAAAGTACCGTGAAAATGGAAAGAAGTCTTAACCATAATGCGTGTCCTCCAACGGCATCCATGGGGATAAACGAAAAAACTCAATGATCTGTATTATAAGCAGACGACATATGCCTACTAACACATAAACACGACATGCAACAAAAAGAGCAGAAGCTAATAGGTCTAGTGAAAGCGGTTGGCCTTAAAATAAATATAAAAAAATAAGGCAATAATCTTAGTCAAATATAAGCTTGGAGTTTCTCAGCCATGTAGAGCATTGTTCGATTCAGGCTCGCAAGTCACCTTAATCGCCGAGAGCTTAGTCCAGAAACTTTAAATACCCCCAGAGCATGCAAGGATTCCAATAACCGGACTTGCAGGAGCTGGACTAGCAGGTGGGTTCTTCGAAATACTATTATCTGAAACTGTCAAACGAAATGGGTGAGTAATAGCCCAAAATGCTATATTTGGCTGGATTATCTGTGGAAATACGGCAAACGCAACAGTCGATCAATCTTCGATATATTATATTGCAGCCACAGGCGTCAATGTTCTTCTAAGACAGTTTTGGGAGGAAGTAGAGGAGGTAAAGTTCGTGTCATTGGTTACGAAAGAAGAAAAAATGAGTGAAACTCACTTTGAAAAAACTTCTTCTAGAACGAAAGTGGGAAAATATGTTGTAAGGTTACCCTTTAAACCAAATTATCCTCACCTCGGAAATTTAATAAATTCAGCAAAATCACGATTAATGGCAATGGAGAGGAAGTTCAACAATACTAAGAAACTTCAAGAATATTACAACAATTTTATGGATGAATATACCAACCTTGGACTATGGAAGTAATACCATATGGGGAGATTGCTCAAGCTCCATAAAATATTTATTATCCGCCGCATCATGCCGTGACTTATATAAAATAAGGGTAGCGTTTGATGGATCATCGAAAACTTCGACAGGTGTGTCCTTGAACCAAAGGTTAATGATCGGACCGACAGTACAAAATACGCTGTTTCACATCGTAATGAAATTTCGAAAGCATAAAATTGTTTTCACGTCGGATACGGAGAAAATGTACCGGCAAATCCTGCTAGCACCAGTTGCTCAAAAATTTCAAAGAATGGTATGGCAAAAATCAACATCAGAACCTATCAAACATTATCGGTTGTAGACAGATACATATTGTCTGGCTTTATCACCATTTCAGGCCATTAGATTAAAGCAGTTAGCAATACACAACCAAAAAGAATTACCACTAGCTGCCGAAATTATGTTAAATGATTTTTACGTAAATGATACCATGTCAGGAGCCGACGATTTAATACAAGCAGCGAAATGTCAGGACCAGTTAATTGAATTGATGAATCGAAGTGGATTCAATCTGAAGAAATAGCAATTAAACTAAAGAGCTTTTAACAGCCATACCAGCGGATGATCAAACAATCTTCCGTGAAAGAAATGTCGATGAAACTCGAAGCACAAAGGTTTTAGGGTTACAATGACATCCTGGTGAAAATTTCTTTTCACAGCAGCTGTTATCAGATGCCACGAGATTATTCGATCCCCTCGGATTATTGGCACCGCCTATAATATCCATAAAGGTTTTATTTTAAAGTTTATGGTTATTAAAATTAAGCTGGGATGATCTATTACCGCATGACGTTGCAGCTAAATGGTCTAATATGAGAAGTGCATTCCATCATTTCACAGATCTAAGAATATCTCAATTGGTCATTGTACATAACCACCTCATTCAAATTCATGGCATCTGAAGAAGCTTATGCTGCTGCTTTTTTGATGAGAATATAAGATGACAAAGGATATTACGCCATACGTTTGATAGTGGCAAAAGGTTGTCCCAATACGGCAACTCTTTATACCAAGGTTGGAACTATGTGACGTAGGTCTGTTAACCAAGCTACTTCAAACTGTAGTGATGTTTATGGGTCTACCAGAAGCTGAAATTTTTGCTTGGACTGATTCCAAAACGGAAAATGATCATAGGTAATCGAACTGCCGAGATCCATACGAGATTGCCGCAATGCCAATGGGGACACGTAAGTACCACGGATAACCCAGTGGATCACGGCACACGAGGAGTTCATCCAACCAATTTGCAAGAACTTAACATTTGGCGTAATGGTTCCAAATTTTTAAAACTAGACGACAATACGTAGCCAACATAAAAGTAGCCTAACCTACAAGTGAAACAACACATTAAGAGAAGGTTAGGGCGATGTATTCGTTCGCAACCGGTGCAGATAAAAACTGAATGGACAGCATTTTAACCAAGCATTCATCGTGGCATAAATTATTACGAATAGTTTCGTATATTTTTAGGTTTTCAACAAACATACGAATGAAATCAAAACGAGGTCAGTTGGCAGAGGTCCCATTTGCCTCCTCTAACGAGCTTGGATGACCGGCTGGTGAGGTGTACAGACGGCTTCAAAAAGAGCGTAATAAATAGCAGACCACTTACAAATCGGAAACTTGGTTGTAGTAATCGAAAGAAAGTTACCACCCATAAAATAGCACATTGCCAGAATCATCAATGTTTACCCTAGAAGTGACAACTTGGCACGAGTAGCAACGATAAAATTCATTCATGGAACCGTCAAGCGTCCCTGTTAAACTGTTATAATCTTGTAGTCGAGTGAGGAGAATCTAGCAAAAGATATATTTTAGTATCGAAATGGATTCCACACGCTAAGAAAGTTATCGAAGGATGTCACAAAAAGAGGTGTGGAGTGGAATCCGCAAGGCAAGAAAAAATTGGACGACCACACCTGTAACATGGAAAAGAACGATGCTGAAATGAAACAACACGAGAAATCATGGGCGGAAATTAAACCAATAGCGCCCAACAGGGTTAGGTGGTCCAGTCTAGTAAACGACCTATGCTCCTAAACTGTAGATAAAGATAAAAAAAATGTAACTTTAGTTAAATTCTTTATACTTGCATCGTTTGTTAACCTATGATTCAGTGTAAAAAAAGATTGATTTAAACCAAAAAAACAGCTTTTAAGTTCCTTTATATATCCTCTATAGTATGCACTACATCAAAGCCTCCTATATATACAAAGCCGCAATGATCAAAATCGAACTTAAAATAGCGATGGTATAAAGATGAAAAAAACTCTAATTTCCATAAAAATTTTATGAAAAAAGGTGTTGTCTTTAAAACGTATTTCAAACATGAAAATGGGCGTAACAATATACAAGGTGTCCGCCGGGAAGGTATACTACTTTGTTTGTTTATAATTTTTGATTAAATGAAAGAGAATGGATCTTTTATTGATAAATGTTTTATTTAATGTTGGCCATTATGTATGGAATACAATATCAGATAAATGTACGCCTCTGTTAGCCTCACAAATGCGAGCCCTTTTGAGTACATTTTTCATTACATTCTCACACATTTCACCCTGTATTTCATTAATTCATCACGAATATTTTGTTTGAGTTGCTCAAGCATTTCTGGTTTGTTTGCATAAGCCTTGCTTTTTAGATATTCCCACAAAAAGAAGTCCGGAGCAGTCAAATCAGGCGACATCAACATCACAATTTTTTGAAATTACTTGTTGTGGAAAGAGGTCTCGCAGTAATTCCATTGTAATCCTGGCTGTATGCGATGTGGCATTATCTTGTTGATACCACATGTTTATCAAACCCAAAGCATGCAGTTGTGGCGTTAAAAAGTTTTCAATCATATCACGATATCGGTCCCCATTCACAGTTATCGTTACGCCGTTTTGATTTTCAAAGAAGTAAGGTCCAATGATTCCTCCTGACCAAATTGCACACCAGACTATCACTTTTAATGGATGTAAAGGTGACTGATGAATAATTTGAGGGTTTTCTATTGCCCAGAACCGACTATTCTGTTTATTCACTTATCCATTTAAATGAAAATGTGCCTCGTCACTCATTATGATTTTTTCATGAAAATCGGGGTTGTCATGGGCGAGCTGTAACATCCTATTGGTATATCTATGGCGGCGTAAATGGTCTTGTGGAAGAAGCTCTTGTGTCAACTGAATCTTAAATGGAAAAAATGCAAATCCTTGTGCAAAATTGTTGCCAAACTTGTTCTTTGAAGACCAAGCTCCTGAGAACGACGTCGAATTTAGGTTGATGGATTATTTTGAACACTTTTTTGAGCAGCAGTAATGTTTTCAGCCGATCTTGCAGTACGTTGTGGCCCATGCTTGGGCCTATCACTTCAGACCCTCTTTCTTTGAAATCATTCACTACACGATAAATAGTAAGTTACGTTGGCACGTTGTTTCTCCCAAAAATTTCACGTAACTTTCTCATCGCCACAGTAATCGATGATTGATTTTGATAAAACGTTTTAACGATTAAAACACGTTGGTTTATCGAATATTTTTCCATAATAATGCCACGTGTCTACTTCACGACTGCCAAATATGAACTGTCAATACTAACGTTTACCAAAATGGCGGTAAAACAAAGTAGTATACCTTCCCGGCGGACATCCTGTATTTTAAATGTACAGAAATATGAAGTAATATTTAAATTATGGATGATTCAAAATTCAATCAATAAAATCCGTTTTATATATCTTTTATTAATGTTTTAATATAAGGGTCATAAAAAACATCTATTTACAAACACAACTATAGTTCGTGACGCGCAAAACATGAATATATAAAAAAAGAAATTACAAAAACAAACGAAATAACATACGTCATCGATATTTCATTATTTGGTTTTCTATTGCATTTATTACTATATTCGACCAAAATTTCACATATACATACGTAGAAAATTATTTAAAAAATGAAATCTATGACATTTTAATTTAAAAATATTGATATAATTACTGAATATAATTGATTGGGATTTAAATATGATATATTTAAAAATTTGGGTTAAATACACACATCAAAAAATCGAATCAAAAAAATATATTTTACATGTCTTCTTATGGAATATCGTAAACTGTATAACCCTTATATTGAGCTCAGTTAAAAATTTATCTGATCATTGCGTTGCGGCTCTGATATATAGGAGGCTTTGACTATATATAGTTAACAATTTAGTCTGTAAAAAGTTTTTTGAGAAGAATTACACAATGTACAATTTGTATAGAATTCGTTACTTCCTAGAATAGAGTGCAAAGCAATGTTTTTGGAATAATTCTGATATTGGAAAACATCTTAAAGCACAATCACGGTTCTTAGATAACGTGTAACGTTTTTTGTTTTTTTTTTCAAAAATGGGAAATGAAAATCTATATAAATTATAAATTTTCCTAGGAGTGAAAAAATAAAATACAAGACATAAATACAACTTAACAATTTTTTTATGTCATCTAAAAAATGTAATTATGATAAAATGAAAAACTTTTCTAATTTTAAATTTTAAATTTTCGGATAATATACACTTTTCCGTATACGTTACGGTACATTACGTTATATAAACTAAATGAACTTTTATTAATTGGTATTTACAATTTTTGCATTTACATTCACTCGTATATGCTCAAGTTAGTTGATATGTCAACATAAAAATTAATGGATTTGCACTATTTTATTGTAATTTTGTTTATGGCAGTTGTGGAAATTAATATGACATGTAGTAATGGAATAAAGGATTTGCACGTAAATATATGTATGTTATGTAGGAAAATCGATATTTTTTTTTCTATTACAGTCATAAATAATGCAGTTTTGTGTGCACATGCGAGAAAATTGTATGAATCCTTATTACAATTTATACATTGATACGAAATGAATTAAATACAGAAATAGGAAGTTGGGTTTCAAAAAGTTTTCAATATTGGAAATTTTTCTTGGTAATTGAATTTTTATTTGTACATCCGTTTTTAGAAACAGTTTTTAGTATTGCTCCAATTTTCCAAGCTGTGCAGTCGATCAAGTGCTCTATTGTTAATAACATATTCAAGTAGTATGTATCTAGATACAGATTTCTTTAGGGGTACATTATCGTGAGTAAGGACAGTTGACTTCAGATATTTGAGATACTTTTGTTCCCAAATGCGATAAATGTGACACTTTAAAGTTTTAAAGTGTGTTATACCTATCCATCTGAGGTATCTCAATCATTGTATTTAGGATGTTAATTTCTTCGATTGTTAAGATCGATTTTTCTATAAACAACATAACTCGAGACATACACCAAGTTTTACTGATAATTTTAACAAACGCCAGAAATGTGTCACTGGACAAATTGCCAACAAACTCCAAGAAAATGCCATAGTGTTTATATAGGTGTTCTTTTTACTCCAGATTCCTTTCGTACTATCGGAATTAAGCTTGTTAGTGTAGGACTGCTTCACACGGTTTGAGGCTAGGGAGTGACTGCTGCTAAATTAGAGCTACCTTGGTTCTAGATGTTATAAGTTACATTACTGCTGTTATCTGAATTTGTCATTCAGAAAAGGACCGCATAAGCTTAATGTCTTTGAACCTTCGAAGGCATCATCCAGGGTACATTTGGTGACTTTAAATCTGCAAGACGAAAAGCTCTTATATAAACATCAAGCAGACAAAGAGCATCAGCAATCAAACTCTATTTCCAATCGCTATAATAAAAATCCAAGACAGGTTTGGTGAATGGAAGTTATATCGGGCTATGAAAATTAAGACTAAGAATCTGGTTCAACGATTATAAATTTATCGCGAAGAAATGCACTCATACATATCACTAGAATTGTCGAGGGAACAGTGGGAATAACCTAGGGTAAAGCCACAATTTGCGTATTAATCCGAATCGAACCAATTAATTTGCAAGTTAAGTACCTAGTAATTCCGAAAATTATATATTGATCAGGTAACCAGTACTTC
Source organism: Tipula confusa (assembly GCA_963556175.1). Classification (NCBI taxonomy): domain Eukaryota; kingdom Metazoa; phylum Arthropoda; class Insecta; order Diptera; family Tipulidae; genus Tipula; species Tipula confusa. The sequence continues at coordinate 173,774,753 of OY744476.1, read as the reverse complement.
ACAAATTAGAACATCTACCACTAGCAGATTCCACATGCAACAAAATTGATGTGCTGTTAAGCACCGATCAGTTCTTCAGTGAACTAAAAGCGGGTATTAATTTTATTACTAGCTCATGTTGTGCCACTAATCAGCAAAAAAGATGGAGAATACTTATCGCCGACGCACAATAAACTTACAACCATCACTTAGAAAACGGTATTAGCACCAAAACTCGCTTTACCAAGGCTCTGCAAGTAATCTGGAACAGCTCAATGAACTACGACCCAATTTTAATTTAGATGACTTTATAGCTGAATGTCACGCATCTCAGGAGATGTAGTGGAATCAAAAATTAGTTACCACTGCCCTTAAATCGTATGGATTTAATTTACGTAAGTGGTACAGCATTTTTCAGAATACAATTGATCCAGAATATAAAGATAGCGTTCCTTTCAATATTAAACAAAAGAAAGCAAAGTATGCCGAATTATAAAATAAGAACTTTTAAAAACTTCTAAAACTTTTAAAAAATTAAAAACTTCACGCACGCAGTTTGCTGCATTCTTCATCAACCCACGAGCCACTCTTAGTGGGAAATCACTGTTATCGATTTCCCGCTAAGAGTGATTTATTTTTTATTTGTTTTAGAAATGAAAATTATACTTCCACGTTTTAAGTGAATTACTTTAGTCTTTGTGATAAAATTATCAATGATAAAATTACTTACTGGGAATTCCAGGTTTATGTGAACAGTTTCAATTCACAATACCAACCACAAACGTGGTTCAGCGGTTTGCCCGGTTTTTAGACTAAAAGGACACGTTAATACCTTCATTGTATCGCGCGTCCAATCCAATATATCTAAGTACATCACAGACCTGTTATTGCTACTGTTAGACACAATTAGTCTATTTAAGAAATTATCCAGGGAGATCACCAGGTATGACGCTACTTGCAAAGAATTCTTACATATTAAAACCATATTCCTCATTAAGAGCATAGATAACAGAGGAAAAATATCTATAAAGCTTTTACCAGACACTTACAAAGACAAATCACCCCATGAACTATGAACGACCATGCATCACCACCCAAAGATTCAAGAAAGAGCTATTAATCAGTCTTACTGATTTATGCTCGGCCCTGGTAAATGAGCCGGGCACCGTGTTGAGCCAAATTAAGCCACAGGCTCCACTCTTGGTAGCGCCTTTCCATCAATTCCTTTAAGTTTCAACTTTGAAACCATACTTCCCCCGTAGCCGAAAAGTTTTAGTTTCCCGGAACGCGACAGAAGGAGCCATATCGTTTATGATTAGAACTAGGGCGGTATCTGTTCCTTTCTTACGTCTTAATCTAAAAACCAATTGAGAACAGACGTTTTATTCCATTATTCCATGCAAAGAATATTTAGGCACAAATGGCCTGTTTTAAGCACCCTAATTTGTTCTAAGAAATTGTACGGTTCTTGACTAGCACTTGGTAAAAAACAATAATATAGATCTACTACGTGGATAAACTTGCGATTTAGCTCTACAGTAATACGTAATAACATCAAGATGATGTACGAACCCAGTTACGCTGTACCACCTGTGCTTGTTACAAGTTCAACAACGAACGTTTTAACTGCAACAACTTTAATATACGCTATTGGAGCTGGAATTACCGTGGCTACTGGCACCCGACTTTTCTTCCAACTGTTCCTTGTTAACGGATTTAAAGTGTACTCATTCCAATTACAGGGCCTAGGATTGAGTCCTGTATTGATATTTTTCGTCACTATCTCCTCGTGCTAAGATTGGTTAATATACGTGCCTGTTACGTTCCTTAGATGTGGTAGCCAAACCATTTCTCAGGCTCCTTCTCCAGAATCAAACTCTAATTTCCCGTTACTCGTTGTAACCATGGTAGTCTTAGATACTACTATCAATAGTTGATAGGGCAGACATTTAAAAATCTATCGCTTATACCTTATACCTTAATGTATTGATTGATTTTAATCTAATAAAAGCACACTTATTAGCTCTAGAATTACCTCAGTTATCCATGTAACTATGTATACGATCTAATAAATCATAACTGATTTACTGACCCTTTTGCGGTTTCACTGTTCGAGAGTGTGTACTTAGACATGCAGGGCTTAATCTTTGGGGCAAGCATATAACTACTGACAAGATCCAACAGAATGTACATGATTTTTTCCATAAAACTTTAAAGATTTATGAATGAATTGTTTACATCAACCAAATGCTGCCATTTATTATGCATATGTATTTGGTCCATTAACATAGTCTAATAATGATAACAATATTTTTTTTCAACTATAACACGATATTTTTGCTTATATTTCCATTTTTAATATTTTTCTTATTTTAAATTTTTTCTTCTCTACAAGGGAGAGATATCAAAAACAAAAGGGACTATACATTTTTATTTATTTTTTCATGTTTTAATTGATACTGCTTGTTTCGACACTAGAAGGTGCCTCTTTTTGGAAGACTATTTTTGATAAAAAAAAATATATTTTACCATTAGAAAGCGCCTCTTTTGATGTTATTTTGTATTTATAAAATTATTATTACCACTAAAAGGTGCCATTTTTGATTTACTACCACTTGAAGCTGCTTCTTTTTAACGGACTATCGTCCATAAAAAAATTAATTTAATATTTTGACGAAAGAGCGTGTTAAACCACTCAATGATGCCTATTTGTTATCGAAAAAAGTGTTTTACCGCTAAAAGGTACGTTTTTGATTAATTATTTTCTATCAAGGCACGTTTAAGCAATATTTTTTCAAAACGGCTTCTTCTTGTAGTAAAACACACTTTTTTGATAACACAAAGGCACTTTTCAGTAATATTCTACCAAAAAAGGCTTTTTATAGTAGTAACTCATTTTTCGATCACAAACAAGCACTTTTTAGTGGTTCAAGAGGTTCTTTCGTCAAAATATTAAATAATTTTTTTTTATGGACCATAGTCCATTAATAAGAAGCAGCTTCAAGTTGTAGTCAATCAAAAATGGCACCTGCTAGTGGTAAAACACGCGGTTTCGATAATAAAAAGGCATTTTTCAGTAGAAGTCTATCAAATGTGAAACCTTTTACTAGGGATCTGAGACAAACAGTACTGACAGTGGATGAACTGATGGCAAACAGAAATTTTGACGTGGATACAGAAAAACTACTTTACCACCGAGATTGCTGATATCAAATCCAGACGTCAACGTTTATAAACTAGCAAAAGTTTTTAAATGTTGATGGTAATATTGAAAATGCAGCTTGTCAACAGTTGGATATTTGGTGTCAAGTTCATTTATTGCTATGGAAGGTAGGGTAAAAGTGGATAGGTCAAACCTGAATTGTTTCCTTAAAGAAGCTGCAATAGTCGTTCAAATGCAATGACTACCGGAGATGACCATACCTGGGGATCGAACAATCGACTTGTTTCATTGTTTGATTTTTAAAGATGCCTAATACTTTTACGTTTTCTGAACCATGCAGAATACTATCTGGCATGGCCTTATGATTTGTTTTTTGTTGACAGGCAGTATCGTTATTCAATAGCTTGATCTATTGTTTGATTTCCACTTTTTGAGGCTACGCCTCCATTTTCAGGACCAAGCATGAGATCGTCTACGTGAATGTCATTGGTAACCACATGAGATAAATGCTGTGCTGAATATTGTCAATTGATTATTATATTTGTGTTAATTCTCTAGTAGCAAGAATAATGCAGTAGCAAGTCCGTAGGTAACCGTTAATATTTCTAAATGACGAAATTATTTTTCATGTCTAAATATGCAATTTTTTATTGTTTAAAAATTAGAATGATAAGTGTATAGAGGCAGACTGAACTATTGGTCTAATTGCGCGAGACCATCGAATCCATCAAAAACTACTCTAATTTTGTTATTGTGCTAGAAGTTTTAAGCACGCCATGATGGGGTAGATACAAATAATTACCTGCTTTCTGTGGCAACGGAGAGATCTCAGTCGAGTGTTTGAATCACGAGAAAAGTGGCGTCCATTACTTGCAGCCTGCGTGCACCGCCAATATCAAATAGTATCCTAGCTGGGGACGTTGCTGCCTAATTTGATGGTTATGGTTCGTTATAGTTCATTTGTTTTGAAGAATCTAAAGTTGCCTTAAAAAAGATATTTTTTTAAATCAACATCACCAGGCGAGTGAGATGGCATTTACATGGTAATATCATTGGCTATTGTTCATTATAATGTAGAATTAGTGTTGCAAACATTCCAAGAGAAGATCAAAACATCCCAGAGGATACATGTTATTATTTACCGTTACCAAAAATGAGAGCACCACTACCAAGCTTCGAGTTGTGTTCCACGGATCCAGCAAAACCCCACAAGGAAATTCCACCAATAGTGAGCTCTTGATTGGGCCGACCGTACAACCTACATTGTGGACTACGCTAATGAAGTTTCGGTATAATAAAATTGCACTGACGGCCGATATAGAAAAAAAGTATCGACAAGTACTAGTCGCTAAAGAGGACCAAGAGTATCGGCGAATTCTGTGGCGTAAAAACTCGAGCGGATCATTGAAACATTATAGGCTCACTACGGTAACATTCGGCATGGCTAGTTCAGCATTGTTAGCTGTTCGTTCCTTACAGCAAATTGCATTTAATTTCGAAAAGAATACCCTGTCATTGCGAAAGAAATTTTGACAAAATGCTACATTGACGACTATTTATGCGGAGCGAATATGGTAGAAGAAGCAAGAGATCTAAAGAATAGAATAAATATGTTACTAGGACGAAGGGGGTTTAGCTTGCGAAAGTGGCGGTCAAATGCCTTTGAAGTTTTAGACCACCCTATTAATAAAGAAAATATATGGGTGCCTATTGAAAAAACTAATTCGAATTCAAAAATATTAGGTCTACAATGGAACTCGGAAGACGACCAATTTTCTTTCAGAGATCAATTATCAGTAGAAGAGGGTCCTACAAAGCGAACGCTAATAGCCCATGCTTCCAAAATCTTCGAACCACTTGCTCTACTGTCCCCTTCAACAATAATAGCGAAAATCTTATATCAAAAATTATGGCTATGAAAATTAAACTGAGATCGCAATTGTATGGAATCAGTTGAAAACAGAATTCCATCAGTTAGAGGAGCGGTGGTGTACGTAAGATCCAAAGATGATAACGAGACTATTTAGATGGAACTTCTAAAGTCAAAAACCAAGGTCGTGCCAATTAAACAGATATCATTGCCTAGATTGGAACTGTGTGGTGCCCATATCCTTTCAAAACTAATGTTAGAAGTAAGGAAAATGTTCAATGAAGAAGTGACTATGTATGCTTGAAACGACTCAACTATTGTTTTAGCATGCGGCTATCGGATTATCCCACGAAATGAAAAACGTTTGTTACCAACAGAGCTTCTGAAATACAGCAACTACTGGCAAGCAATCATTGGCAACATGTTAAATCTGATCATAATCCAACTGTCTATGTGGAAACGACCGCCATGGTTAATAGATCCCGCGGTCTCCTGGCCAAATACAAAAAGATACCTTTACTATGATGATACCCTTTGCGAATTAAAAAGGCAAGCTACATCCGTATCACTGTTTCATATACAAGAAGTCAACCCCAATGAGTGCGAATTATACGAGATTCTATTAAATAAAAAATTTTCATTCAAAAAAGTGATCCGAATACTATGTTACATAAATAAATTCATCCAAATAGCTAGAAGAGATAACGGAGCATGGAGAGCTGACTGCATTAACTGTAGACGACATCACCAAAGCTACCGAGGAATTAATCAAATAGGTAAAGCATAAGGCGTATTTTAACGAAATTCGTATGCTAATACGAAATTTCGTCGGCGGTAGACTAACCAATGCATAATACCCTTATATTTTTAAATATCCAATCATTCTACCAATATCCCATAACATCAGTAGAATGATTTTTTCCTTTTATCACATAAAATATCTCCATCCAGGCCCATCACTCACATCCTATCTAATTTGCCAAAATTATTCGATTACGATGAACCTATCAGCTTAGCCAGCAAAAAAGGACGTGGAGTCAAAATTATCAAAGGCTATATTGCCGTCTTCGTATGCACGGTCATAAAAGCGCTCCACTTAGAAGCCGTATCAGAGCTAACCACTAATGCCTTCAGAGCAGCTCTAAAACGATTTACAGCTCGAAGAAATTTTCCAAGCGATATTTACTCAGAGAATGGCACAAATTTCGTTGGAGCTAACAGATATCTAAAGAAGGTATATAAATTCAACAATTTGCAAATTAATGATTCTATAATTTCAGAATATTGCGCTCATAATCATATCAATTGGCATCATATACCTCTGTCCGCTGCCACATCTTGACGGATTGTCGGAATCCGCGGTGAAATCTATAAAAACCCATTTGCTCCGAGTCACTGAAAATACAAATTTAACCTTCGAAGAAATGTAAACTTTACTATGCCAAATAGAAGGCATATTTAATTCCCGTCCACTTTATCCCATGTTAGAGGACGACGCTTCTTTCGAAGGTCTTACAACGGCACATTTTTCGATGATTCCGTCTTTGACATCCGTACCCGAGAACGGTTTAGGCGATTCAGCGACAGTCAGGTTATCAAAATAACAGCAACTCGAACAACGATACCAGAGTTTTTGAAAACGATTCCATAAAAACTACTTGAATAACCTTCAACAAAGAAATAAGTGGACAAAGCGTGAAGATAATATCAAGGTCGGCGATTTAGTTTTGATTAAAGATGGCAACCTACCATCGTGAGAATGGGCTATAGGTAGTATTATCAAAATTCATCCAGATGATATAGGAATGGTTCGAGTCGTTACGATCAAAACAGCTTAAAACGTCTTTAAACTCATTCGAAGAAAAACATCCAATAATACTGCCCCGAAGTCACAAGTTATCAAGTTTGCTCATAGAGCTTAATTCGCCAAACTATACATGAATGTATGACCTGTACCAGAGCAATGAAAATGGCATCACATTAGCTAATGGGTATGTTACCAAAAGAACAAGTAACACCAGCACCACCGTTTACGAATAGCGGGGTAGACTATGCAGGGCCAATTAGCATAAAGTTATGGAAAGGCCGCTGCAATAAAACAACTAAAGGCTATTGCCGTATTAATTTGTCTAGCCACGAAGGCAATCCACCTGGAACTTGTCAGTGATCTGTCAACAGATGCCTTTTTAGCCGCATACCAACGGTTCATATCAAGAAGAAGAATCGGTCTGAAAATATTTAGCGATTGCGGCACAAATTTCGTTGGAGCAAACAAACAACTCCAAAGGCAGGAAAAACAATAAGAAGCAATAATTAAGGGTAAAATAGCACAGCTGGGAACTGAGTGACATTTTGTACCACCGGGAAGTCCTCACTTTGGAGGAGTATGGGCAGCTGGAGTCAAGTCAACAAAACAGCACCTCCGCAAAGTAATTGGAACTCATACATTAACCTTTGACGAGTTCTCAACACTTCTGGCTCAAATAGAGGCATACTTAAACTCTAGGCCATTAGCTCCACTCTCAAATGACGCAGATGATGATGGATTTTTAAGTCCGGCACACTTCCTGATAGGAAGAGCCATCATATCAATGCCTCAACCTGATATTGAGAGCATGCACACCGTTACAAGATGGAACCTGCTGACTAAAATCTGTCAAGGATTTTGAAAAAAAATGGCATACCGATTATTTATCACGGCTACAACGTAGGCCAAAATGGTTGCAAGGACAACCGAACATCCAATTGGGAGAACTAGTAATCATCAAAGATGAACAATTGCCTCCTACGAACTGGCCACTAGCAAGAGTCATTAAACTACATCCAGAATATGATGGCCTTGTTAGGGTAGTCACACTTAAGTATAAAAACAGCAAGTTGAAAAGGAATATCACCAAAATAAGCCGCCTGCCTATAACAGATGAGCCAAACGATTACATTAACAAGAACGATGATCATGTTCCAAAAGTAGTAAAAAACACAACCATTTCTCAATATGGACCAACCCCACAAAATCTAAACGAATTTTTACTGGAAAAAACAGCCACTCAAAGGGACAACAAGCCACGGTCTACTGCAAGTAAACTTGTGCTACCCGAAAGTGACAACCAAAACCCAAGAAAGCAGCCTCACAGGCAAGCGAAGAATGTAGCTAAAGTAAATCATCTTGCATTAGCGGTACTCTCAATTTGTTGCATACTAGGACACGCGAAATCTTAGGTTCAAATTACCCCATTTAATCACTCGACCGGCATATATTTTGAAGATCTAGGCAAACTCGAAGTGGTAGTGATTTACCTAGTTTCCCACCAACATTTGATTTAAGCTGTGATATAATTTTACAACAACTGGAGTGGCAATTTAGGAACTTAATAGCAGACAATGAACTGTTACAATCAATGAATAAAGAAAGACGTCGACATAAACGAGGTCTAGGAGATTCGACAGGTGTCATTTTAGTAGACCTATTTGAAATCCTCACCCAGCGCGAAGCAAGTCAGTATGAATCTCATTTTGAGAATATTAACCAAAATGAGAATCATCTAATAGCGTTAATAAAAAATCAAACGTCGATCATAAACAACACGATCAAATTGGTAAAACACAATTCAAACCTCACAATGTCTTCATTAAACAACCTCATTGGGGAACAAGAGCGATTGAGCAAAGAGATGATACAGTTAAACGATGCTCAAGCATACGCGGAAAGAGTGCGTACCATAATTATGAGCACGATCAAGTTAACTCTAATATTAAAAAACCTCGAAGACACACAACAAGGTCTGTTTGACGTAGTCTATTTTGCACATCATGAGATATTACATCCGTCAATTCTCACGCCAGCTCAGCTAGAAGATCAACTGCAGCTAATTCGAGAGCATGTATCACCGATTATAAACTGCTAGCCATTACACCAGTCCCTGATATCAGCCATGGTAATACACAATCATACATCATCACATCTGCAGAATACTTAGCAGTGGACATTCATATAGAACATTTTTCATTACTAACAACAGAAGAGGTAAACCATTGCCAAAGGTTGGAATCATCGCAATTTCTATGTAAGATATCACCAATATTTAATGCAATGACGAATAAAGGACAATGCGAGGTAGCAATCTTGCAGTGAAAAATGGAGCTTGACACAATATGCAAAACTAGGACGATAAATTCAACGAATCATTGGATTAAGCTTCACGCTTCCAATCAATGGATCTATGTAGTACCTAAAGAAACAACCGTCGACATTATATGTGGCTCCGAGGTAAATGCTCACAATTTTTTGGGTTCTGGAATAGTAAAAATAGAAGCCGGTTGTATATTAAGAGATGCAATGCTTCGCATTATCGCCATCGGCACGTCACACAACAATATAAGCAAGTCATTCCACAAATCACTTAGTACAGCACATGGAGCTGTTAATTTAAGGAAGTTCAACCTACAAATAAAAAACAAAACAACAGACAAAATTTTTGGACCAAATACAGCACCAAAGACAGCCGAGCTGGAAAGGCAACTAGCGATACTCAAGGAGAATGAAAGACTACCAACAAAAATAGGTATAACAACTGGAGTTAAACATTGAACAAGAACGACCTGTACACATGCTCACATCATCAAATCATTTGTTGGATGCTCACATCAACAAATCTCAATAAGCATAAGTCCAAGATTTCCATCAATCTTCAAGACACAAGCTAATGCTTTAATTCTGCGGACTATCACTAAGCCACTTCCAGACAAGACCTTGATGGGTCTAGAATGCAAACTTCAAAAAGAAGGTATCCTAGCCTACCTTACCTTCGATATCCCCGGACCTATTGATCTTTTAATAGGCGCTGACGTATACGAAGAGATGATGTTAGAAGGCGTAAAATGGGATCCGCGTCATAAGTGTATAGCGCAAAGAACAGAACTAGGATGGATCATATCTGGTCGTCTCACCCAAGATAGTAGCATCCAATTCACTCGATTATAAAGCTACGTCACGTTAGCGGACATAGACAAGCAGTTAAAAGTCCCCGCTTTTGGGAATCTGAAGAACTGCATCCCAAACGAAGCCTATTTACGCGCGCGCTAAGTCTAATGATTGTACTTTATTACCCACGGGCAACCCCAATTCAAACAAAATGACTTTGCAAAATGTTAAAAAAATCTCTCTTTTTTCCTGCAACTTTCGAGCCAACTACAACAAATCAACCAAGCGAATAAATAAAATTACATGTTGTTAAATTTATTAAATTTTTTAAATATTTTATTTTTAATTAAGTTAGGAAAATTTCACAATCCTGTGACAATTCGAGAGACAAAATAGGATAAAGAATGGTCCTATTTTGTTTCTCGAATAGTCCATTAGATTGAGTAGAATCCATTGCGGTCAGAACCATATCATGAGATTTAATAAAATTGTCAAATTCTTTGGATCTGAAGTATGATCCTAGATTAGCAACTAATCTAATCGGAATACTGTATGTGGATGAGTTGACTAATAACCTGATTAATAAAACGCTGGAAAACGGACATGTTAGCAAACATGGTAGATACGGGTGCATTACACAGTTCAAACGGAGCTTTAAAGTACTGATATTGCCAATCGGATGTTACAAAGGCAGTATATTTTATTGAATTTCTTCCAATCGGTATATAAGGAAGCGACATTGAATTAACCTCGAAAATATTCCATCTTTATAATTTATAACTTGTCGTTAGAAATTATTTACAAAACAGTTATTGCTCATTTCCAAGTTCTTTGATTGTCTCACATTAGATGATTCACATTTTTGTAATAGTTTTAAAGTAATGTAATTAAAAAACTATTTTTGCAATTTTTACTAAATTTGCGATAGACGATCGATCGAAAAGATAGCCATTCATATAGTTAAAATTATTGTTTGGCCATATAAATAATAAAACTATTAAAAAATATACAAGCGATAGTAACAACCTGTTTTTTTTTTTCAATAACTATTCGATTATGGTTACACCGATGTAGTTCATACATATTCGATTACGTTCCAAAATCGATTATACATTTTCCGTTAAGCTTATTAATTTTTAATGCGGTAGTTTTTGAAAGGTTATCGAAGTAAAGTAGATAATTAGACGATACGCTATAATGATTGTGTGGTTTAGTGGTTAAAGTTTTTTAAGGAAAGTAATTACCGATCTACTAATTCGAATGGTTAGATAAATTTAGATCATGGTAAGAATAAATATTTAAAATTTAGAGGCGATTTTGGTGTTACAATGTTATACAGTTATCACAGAAAATTTAAGTTTAACTCAATTACATGCCAACAGCGGAATATATCGTTAGCTTTAACGAAAAATGCACTTAGAATAGGGAAAGGTCTGGTGGACCAAAAACTACAGGTGGACATCTTCTCAACAATGAATGTATTTTAAAAGATGACAAATCAGCTTAACTGCAACCCATATTTTTGGTACACGTTCATAATATTAGTACTTGGTACACGTTTACAATATTAATATTTGTCTTTAAAATTATTTGTATTAGTAAATTATCATTTGAAGATTTAATATCTAAATAAAATAAAGATAACGATTATTGGTCCTTCGAACCGGATTTTGAGAATTGATTACCGACCACGTGGAGGATTACCAGAATCATTGCCAATTGGACGGTATATTGTTGGAGAAATTAGATGGATACCAATACTTTCAAGTGCATTCAGTTCAATGGTCTATTGTACCAATCGTCAGTAAACCAGTTTATTAATAAGACTAATTACCAAACATTAAACTATAATAGTGGCAGTGAAATATTTGGGAATTAGAAAGCAACAAAGTGCAGAAGTATAGAAATTAAAGCTTTATTAAAAAGAAGAGCAAATGTAAAAGGCCAAATAACCAAGTTGACCATCTTCCCAAATCGTGTACAGATACTACTCAGTATGACGAAATGTTTACACGTCTAGAGAAATTAAAGGATCATTACAAATCCTTCGTGAACCTTGACGATGAGATTTTTACTCTCGATCCCGAAGTGCAATCAAATATCGATTTCCACTCTACAGAGATTCATAAGAGAAAAAATAAAAATGCCAAACTGAACACTAAACAATACCGGGTAGAACGCATCCGTCCCTGGAAATTCGGGCAGCTTCAAACTACCACGTTTGACATTACCAATGATCCAATCATTGGCAATCATTTTATGATTTGTTCAAGACCACAAATCTATTTTTATTCATAAAAATCAAAGCCTTTTGCCAGCGCAGAAATCCAAATATTTGAAAGGTTAACTACATGGTCCAGCAGAAGCATTAATACGACATTTCCAAATAGAGGATGCTAGTTACATCGAAACCCTACAGAGGTGAAACGATACGATCGAAAGCACAGCATAGTCAACGAGTTCATTGAGACATACCTCCAGCAACCTTAAATTACCAAGCCATCAACTAAAATGGTGGATCAACTGCATGATGTTTGTGACGATTTTATTTGCGGTCTAAAAACTCTTGGGTCAAATGCAGAGCCAAAAGCTCGTAGGTAATACGTGCATAAGAGGTCCAGGTGTTATAACTGCCAAGCGGAAGGACATGGCATAAGCACTACACTTGCCTTGTCCTAAGACCCCAAACCCAGTAATTTCAATGTCGTTGCGTTTGATTTACATTCATCAAATTCCAACGAGAGTGCTGATGCATTGTTACCGACTGCTCTGGTTAAAATTTGTGGCAGATTTGAAATATGGCAACCCCGTCGAGCTCTGTTAGACTCCGCATCAACAAGGTCACTAAAAATTGTGCAAGCAGGCTCGGTCTTAATATATCTTAATATCTTAAAACGGTGGAAATGCTGGTAGATTAAGAGGAGTATCCTCTTTGGTGATGAGATCAAGATTCAACACCCAGTTCATCATTGACCTCAATACGAATGTTATATCAAAAATTGCATCAAACCTTCTATCGCACGTTATCGACCTCGAAAAATTGACACATATGAACCAATTACCGCTAGCCGACCCTGATTTTCATATACCCGGCACCATAGATCTTTTGATTGGATGTGATAGATTTTTAATGCTAATATCCGATGGTCAGATGGTGCTAAATACGATAGTAGGATGGATGATTGGAGGAGTGACCCGAACACATGAGCAGCATAACGGAATCATAACCTGCCTCTCCGTCGACCAAGAAATTGGCATTGATCAATTACTCAGAAAATTGTGGGAAACCGAGCAAATACCAGCTGTCACGCATTACATTGACGAGGAGAAACTATGTATGGAACTGTTCGATAAAAATTTAAAAATCGATGAGTCAGAAAGATTTATCATCGCACTACCATTTAAACCAAATAATCCCACGTTAGTAGATTCACTTGCCTAGGCACTCAGAAGATTCGGCTCGCTTGAACAAAAACTGACAAAAAACCCAGAACTGTGCAGGGACTACACTAAATTCATGATGGAATACAAAGAGCTCGGTCATATGCAGTTAATATACTACCGCAGATCAATTTTCGAGTGGTGCTTGGATCCAAAAGTTAGACACCGAATCCCTACGTATTGTTTAGCTATAGACCCCGTGATATTACTGATAAACCATTATCGTCCCCTCACCAGTACCTATGTCACAGCTTCAGCTTCACTCATAGCAACTCAATCGCTTAGTAAATTACCCCAGACACAGTTTGAAACTTATCCGAACGCAGCAAGAGTATTGACGAAAGATTTTTACATGGATGACCTAACGACTAAAGCAAGCACCATTGAAGGAGCTATATTATTACAAGCCGAGCTGAACTCCCATTTGAGACTTGGTGGGTACCATCTGCGCAAATGGGTAAGCAATAACAGGAAGTTATTGGAAAATACCAGAAAACGACAGAGTGATTTCTATTCTTGAAGTAAGCGACCTTGATATTGGGCATGAAATTCGACCCACAAGCTGATAGTTTTTCCTTTAATGTATGGCTACCAGTGACAACAGAAATGACCCAACGAAGCATGTTATCCAAAGCCTAATGCATTTACGGCCCAATGGGATGGCTGTTCCCGCTGATGGTTGGGATAAAGATACTATTTCAACGCCTATGGTTGTTGACAATCAATTGGGACGACCAACTTCTCCCAGATGTTGTATGATAATGGATAGACACACGGAACAGATTAAACTTAGTTGAAATGGTCAAAATACCGAGATGGATGTGGGTTCGCCGATGCATCAAACGCTATGCTTACGCCGCGGGCATTTATGCTTGGATGCTAAATTCAAACGGAGAAATACTAACCTAATTAACAACCTAATTGTAGCGAAAAGGTTGCACCGATAAAGTACACTACAACAGCAAGACTTGAATTATGTGCGGCGCTTTTATTTGTTCGACTGATAACGTTGGTAATAAAGTTATTGGAGTTCACAAGCTGCTTAAAAATATCTTTATGGTCTAACTCCACTACAGTCGTAGCTTGGTTGACAAATCCATCGAGAAAGGGAAATGTATTCATACTCAACCGAGTTACTGAAAATCAAAGGAAAATCCGGCAGATTACACTTGAAAAACTTCTGAACAATACGATGTGGTGGATTAGACCGGTCTGACTACGTTGTGAATCTATTTAAGCCGCAGAGCAACCGAAAAGATCAGTAAGAACGAATACAGCAACATTCAGTTACCACCTCAATGTTGAATCAGAAAAGTCTGATAATGCAAACTCGGTTGATTACGCCGGTCCGTATAATCTGAAGTCCAAGGCTCGCAAATTTACGATATCCAAGAGAAACCTTGTTATATTTACATGATTGTGTGGCAACCAAGGCCGTACACCTAGAGTTGGCTTCCAATTTGCCTTCGGATACGTTCATAGCCGCGTTTAAAAGGTTCCAGAATCACCATGGTATCTGCACGGATACCTACAGAGACAATGGCACTAATTTTGTAGGAGCCGCCAAGGAGCTAGAATTTTTTCGATACCTATTATCAAGGGGAACGAAGCAAATCATCAACTGGACAACAACAAACAAAACAAAATCGCATTTTGTGCCACCAGAATCAACTCATTTCAACAGGTTTATGAGGCAGCTGACAAGCCAATGAAGTGCCATTTGCGACGTTTGCTTGGTCAATCAACTCTTAGGTACGAGGAATTATACACATTGTTAACACAAGTTGACACATCACAGCCAGTTTCTATGATTCCCGAACCAAATCTAACAAACCTAAAGCTCAATCGACGACTATCGTGATAGCAAATGACAAAACAGATGTTTCAACATTTTGTGGTAATGTAAAACCAATAACATCAAGAGACCAATAACATTAAGGGATGATAATGTACCGCCAAAACAATGGACATTGGGACGAGTCACTGATGTACATCTTGATCGGGATCAAATCGTCCGTGTAGTAACAATTTAGACCTCTAGAGGAAGTTAAAAGCGACCAATCAACAAAATTTGTCTGCTTCCATTGATTGATTCACACACTTCATCATCGGAAAACCCTATTTTATGCTATCTGTGTGCATACTACAGGCTGTCAGTCCAAAAAATACTTGTTTAGATTAAAAATTCAATTTGAATCTAAACTACGGTGAGAGGACTCAAACCGACCATACTCCGACTGGGTCCAGATATTTTAAACCACTTGTTTAAAACTATGTGTGCATTTTGTAGTTGGTCATCCTAAGCTAAGATTTAACAAACAAATTAAACTGCGGTATAGAGGTCCCAAATGGCATTTACTGCGACTCGAACGCTACTTTTCGAACTTGTTCAGAATTACGTGTAAACGTTTTAGTTGTTTAGCCAACGAGTGCTTGTTTAAGTTAAAAAATGAGTTAAAAGTTAGAACTAAAATTTAGAGGTCCTAAACGGTCACTCTGCTCCTTTCTCGTATGTGACTTAAAGGTCTCTACCAGGCCATTCCTTGATTCGATATATGCCTTCTGAGCCACTTGTTGAGAAATATGTCTACACTTTATAGGTGGTCTGCTCTAAAATCTAAACTTTTAGATAGAGGTCTCTAACGGCCCATACCGGGACTAACTCAAGACACCTTTTAAAACACTTGGTATAGGAATTACGTGTGCACGTTGCAGATATCAGCCCAATGGATCCTTGTTTATATTATGGAATCAACTAAATGTTCTAACTACGGTGTAGAGGTCCCAAACGGCCCCTACCGCAACTTCATCGATACCTTTTGAATCACTTGTTATAAATTGTGTGTACGTTGTATGAGGTCAGCCCAGGTAATAGTTGTTTAAATTAAAATATCAACTTAAAAAACCAAACAAAAGTATAGGGGTCCCACTTCCCAAAAGGACGTATACCGCTACTTTATCAAGATCTTCTAAATAATTAGTTTAGATGTATGTAAGTACATCTTAGGTGGTAAGCACAGCGAAAGTTTATTTAAGCTAAGAAATAAACTAAAACTCTAAGGTATGATATAGAGGTCCCAAAAGATTTTTCAAGTGGCTCTGTTGAGGCCGTATGAATCACTTCTTAAGAATTATGTGAGCAGGAGGTAGGTGGTCAGACCAACGCACTCTGATTTAATTTAACAAATCAACTGAAAATTTAAAAAAAAATATGGCTAGGGTCTTAAACAAGACCGCGAGTATAGCGAGACCTCCACAGCCACTTTTTTATAATTATGTGAGCACGTTGTAAATGGTCCGACAAACGATCATTTGTTTAAGTTAAGATTTGAAAATTATAGAGGTCCCAAATGGCCACGTCTGCATATTTATCGTGACTGTCTGATTTATTGTATCGAATTATGTCATAAAATCTGAAATATTTGCACCCTATCTTGAAAACTTTCCAGACTCGAAATAACATGTAAGTTGTCAAGTACTGATTTCTTCTAGATACAAATTTATCAAATAACGTTGTGACCAACTCAGTTATGGTTTCTAAATAGCAGAAATATAGACACTGTCTTTGAAATCCTTTCGATGTTTTAACTTATCACTTATAGGTATAAAACTAAAAAATAAACATTTCACAAAACCAGTCAACTGTTAAATCATTTTGTGTTTTGTAAATACGAGAATGATGACCTTTTTCTATATTTGATTATCGACCACCTTCTTACCATACGTATATCCATACTGTCCCATAATCGAAAAATTCTTATCGAACAAAACCATTTTTATATCTTTTGAAATTCTCTTCATTTTGATTTGGAACACAAGACGACATTGACATTTTCGTTATGCCATTCATTGTCCAGCTCTATAAATATGTACTGTGCTATTTTTTCGGTTTCATTTAAACGATATGTCTGTCGAGATAAAACGCTTAAGTCAATTTAATCAAATTACAATATCAACATTCAATAGCACATATATAGGAATGTAGAACTTGTCGAACAAGTATAATAGCGATTATAGTTTGGTTACACATTTATAATAATAAAAATACCCACGTGTGTTACCACAAAGTACAAAAACTATAAATAATCGTCACTTTACATTCAGTCGTTTGTTATACTTATAAAATTGTGGGAGAATTCTTTTACAGCCACGAGACACATATTAATGAATTAAACGATTAATGGTAAAATGAAATAAAAACTAATCACGTTTAACCAACTGTGCACTTGTAATTATAGTTTAAGACACATGCACAATATACTTAAACTAAAGAAATCACTTAATTTTAACCTTCCATTGTAATATTATAAAACTGAAATGATTCTAAAAAATGCAACTAAAATCGATTTTTCGATTATAAATTATTATTCCCATTCTTGGTTACAATTCTATTGAAATAGTTTTGAAAGGTTCACGTAACTATTTACAAAGTGATCGCCACTGAAGATTTTCGCTTACAAATATTTTTAATCTGTCACATTTCACAAAGCTCAATAATTCCCACAAGAAACGTGATGTGACCAAATAATATTACATTTTGCAAATACAATTTTTTTCAGCTGCCACAGTTTGTATCAACTAAAAACTTAAATATATACATGGACATTAGCACATTAAAATGAAAAAACTACAAAAAATATAAAATTCATGTGAAATACTTGAAGACTCGACTTCCCCAACGAACATACCAGTGAACATAAGTCGACAAAATATTTCGTTTTACATCGAGTAAAAATTTAATGGAATTTTTGTACATTTTCTATATTATATTTTCTCTCGTTCCATCGGCTAGCTAATAATTTACATAATATAAAATGTTAACACCATACGACACAGATTTAAGATCGAGAGCACAAACACATTGAGTTATGGTAGAAAATTTAATTTCAGAAACTTAATTCAATTTGTAATGAAACTCCTATACAGTTACAGTGTTAATATAAATTTACATAATTTATTTCGCTCAGAAAGAACGTTATCATCCCACAAAATGTTAATTTAAATAAAAAGTAAATTATACAAACCACTGCTGGTCCGTACCGAATTAACAATCGGGCACTATCAGTGCCCGATTGTTGATTCGGTATGGACCAGCAGTAATCTTTTGTTTTCAAGTGTTTCTTGAATGGTGCTATATTCTATATTCTATATTCTATATTCTATATTCTATATTCTATATTCTATATTCTATATTCTATATTCTATATTCTATATTCTATATTCTATATTCTATATTCTATATTCTATATTCTATATTCTATATTCTATATTCTATATTCTATATTCTATATTCTATATTCTATATTCTATATTCTATATTCTATATTCTATATTCTATATTCTATATTCTATATTCTATATTCTATATTCTATATTCTATATTCTATATTCTATATTCTATATTCTATATTCTATATTCTATATTCTATATTCTATATTCTATATTCTATATTCTATATTCTATATTCTATATTCTATATTCTATATTCTATATTCTATATTCTATATTCTATATTCTATATTCTATATTCTATATTCTATATTCTATATTCTATATTCTATATTCTATATTCTATATTCTATATTCTATATTCTATATTCTATATTCTATATTCTATATTCTATATTCTATATTCTATATTCTATATTCTATATTCTATATTCTATATTCTATATTCTATATTCTATATTCTATATTCTATATTCTATATTCTATATTCTATATTCTATATTCTATATTCTATATTCTATATTCTATATTCTATATTCTATATTCTATATTCTATATTCTATATTCTATATTCTATATTCTATATTCTATATTCTATATTCTATATTCTATATTCTATATTCTATATTCTATATTCTATATTCTATATTCTATATTCTATATTCTATATTCTATATTCTATATTCTATATTCTATATTCTATATTCTATATTCTATATTCTATATTCTATATTCTATATTCTATATTCTATATTCTATATTCTATATTCTATATTCTATATTCTATATTCTATATTCTATATTCTATATTCTATATTCTATATTCTATATTCTATATTCTATATTCTATATTCTATATTCTATATTCTATATTCTATATTCTATATTCTATATTCTATATTCTATATTCTATATTCTATATTCTATATTCTATATTCTATATTCTATATTCTATATTCTATATTCTATATTCTATATTCTATATTCTATATTCTATATTCTATATTCTATATTCTATATTCTATATTCTATATTCTATATTCTATATTCTATATTCTATATTCTATATTCTATATTCTATATTCTATATTCTATATTCTATATTCTATATTCTATATTCTATATTCTATATTCTATATTCTATATTCTATATTCTATATTCTATATTCTATATTCTATATTCTATATTCTATATTCTATATTCTATATTCTATATTCTATATTCTATATTCTATATTC
>OY744476.1:173558356-173754710 GCA_963556175.1 Tipula confusa | reverse complement strand
TATATTCTATATTCTATATTCTATATTCTATATTCTATATTCTATATTCTATATTCTATATTCTATATTCTATATTCTATATTCTATATTCTATATTCTATATTCTATATTCTATATTCTATATTCTATATTATATATTCTATATTCTATATTCTATATTCTATATTCTATATTCTATATTCTATATTCTATATTCTATATTCTATATTCTATATTCTATATTCTATATTCTATATTCTATATTCTATATTCTATATTCTATATTCTATATTCTATATTCTATATTCTATATTCTATATTCTATATTCTATATTCTATATTCTATATTCTATATTCTATATTCTATATTCTATATTCTATATTCTATATTCTATATTCTATATTCTATATTCTATATTCTATATTCTATATTCTATATTCTATATTCTATATTCTATATTATATATTATATATTATATATTCTATATTCTATATTCTATATTCTATATTCTATATTCTATATTCTATATTCTATATTCTATATTCTATATTCTATATTCTATATTCTATATTCTATATTCTATATTCTATATTCTATATTCTATATTCTATATTCTATATTCTATATTCTATATTCTATATTCTATATTCTATATTCTATATTCTATATTCTATATTCTATATTCTATATTCTATATTCTATATTCTATATTCTATATTCTATATTCTATATTCTATATTCTATATTCTATATTCTATATTCTATATTCTATATTCTATATTCTATATTCTATATTCTATATTCTATATTCTATATTCTATATTCTATATTCTATATTCTATATTCTATATTCTATATTCTATATTCTATATTCTATATTCTATATTCTATATTCTATATTCTATATTCTATATTCTATATTCTATATTCTATATTCTATATTCTATATTCTATATTCTATATTCTATATTCTATATTCTATATTCTATATTCTATATTCTTTATTCTATATTCTATATTCTATATTCTATATTCTATATTCTGTATTCTATATTCTGTATTCTATATTCTATATTCTATATTCTATATTCTATATTCTATATTCTGTATTCTATATTCTATATTCTATATTCTATATTCTATATTCTATATTCTATATTCTATATTCTATATTCTATATTCTATATTCTATATTCTATATTCTATATTCTATATTCTATATTCTATATTCTATATTCTATATTCTATATTCTATATTCTATATTCTATATTCTATATTCTATATTCTATATTCTATATTCTATATTCTATATTCTATATTCTATATTCTATATTCTATATTCTATATTCTATATTCTATATTCTATATTCTATATTCTATATTCTATATTCTATATTCTATATTCTATATTCTATATTCTATATTCTATATTCTATATTCTATATTCTATATTCTATATTCTATATTCTATATTCTATATTCTATATTCTATATTCTATATTCTATATTCTATATTCTATATTCTATATTCTATATTCTATATTCTATATTCTATATTCTATATTCTATATTCTATATTCTATATTCTATATTCTATATTCTATATTCTATATTCTATATTCTATATTCTATATTCTATATTCTATATTCTATATTCTATATTCTATATTCTATATTCTATATTCTATATTCTATATTCTATATTCTATATTCTATATTCTATATTCTATATTCTATATTCTATATTCTATATTCTATATTCTATATTCTATATTCTATATTCTATATTCTATATTCTATATTCTATATTCTATATTCTATATTCTATATTCTATATTCTATATTCTATATTCTATATTCTATATTCTATATTCTATATTCTATATTCTATATTCTATATTCTATATTCTATATTCTATATTCTATATTCTATATTCTATATTCTATATTCTATATTCTATATTCTATATTCTATATTCTATATTCTATATTCTATATTCTATATTCTATATTCTATATTCTATATTCTATATTCTATATTCTATATTCTATATTCTATATACTTTATTCCAACCAACATTTTTCCAAAATTTCAAGGTTCTTTGCTGAATTACTGACCATAATTTTGATATGCGTTTGGGTTCATGCGGCCATTCGATAGAGTTTTGAGCGAAATAACTGCCTATTTCTTCGTTGAATTCTGTTGAACTTGCAAGCTTTTGAATCAAGTTGTTTAATTTATGTGCCAAAACTGCCGGTTCTCTTAGTTTTTTGTCAGCACACGTAAAATGAGCCCCATTGTTGCTATATATCCCAGCTAGTAAACCTCGCCTTGCTTTAAATCACCGCAATGTGCAATGAACGCGTCTGCGGTGTAATCGGATACCACATATAAATGTAGCGCTTTTGTTGTTAAACAAACGATCTGGTTTAGAATTTTCGGAACCATCTCTCTAAATACAATACTGTAAGGAATAACATAGAATATGACGAAACGCGTGAAGTCAACGACGCCAAAAAGTGTTCCCTTTGGTTCACTTGTAGTGTTGTTATAGCCACTTTCTCGCATCGCCCATACTACCGAATATTCATGAGTGCTTGGACCGTTGGTTTCAGTGACTTGTTGATAATGAGTTTCTCTTAACCATTCAGGTCCGTGCCAACAACTATGAAGGGTGCATGCCTTTGTTGGAATTATGCTACGACTTGCAAGCTGTTCCTTACAGACAGCTTTAGCTTGTTTAATTTTTCCGGAGAGTTTGCTCTAGTTAACAAATCGTCCACGTTAAAATCATTTATAATTGCTAGTGTAACTACTTACATGCCGCTACAAATTTTTGTTTGCTTACGAACAAACGTAACCTTCAGTAATTTGTATTGCTTCAGTGGACTTGATGATGAGTTTTCTATCCAAAACAATTGCTAATAGTTCGTGTCATCGTCCTCCACACGAATCCGTATGTTAATATTGGCAATGTCTGCACTGATTGCAGATGGGTGAATTCAAAATCCCAATATTATATTCCAAAGTGCTTGTTGAACTGTTGGTCCTACTAATAAAATGTCGTTTAGTGACACTCTACTCGTAGTTCAACAAGAACCATCGAACCGTTGTTGTTACACTATCTGGGTTCGTTACCGGATGATGGCGCAAATAAAATTTCGATTTCACATTCGCTTTTTGATATTTGTCGAATTTGACTAAATTTCTGATATTCGTCCAAAAGTCTCCGTTGTTTGCTTCCAAAGCTATTGTTGGATGGCAACTGTCGCTCTAAATTGAAGAACATCTTCACAGCTATCTTTGAGGAGTTGCCAAGTTCAGCAGTACTATCTTGAAAGAGCAGTTTTACAAAAAATCTCCCTCACTTAACAACATGTTAAGTGAGATCTCATCTCACTTAACATGTTGTTCAAAATGATCTTCAACTTGTTTCTCATGTGGGCTTCGTAATAGATTGCTGGATATTTCTTATTGCTCTCAAAAACTCCTCAATATATTTTGGTCCACATTAAATTCTAAATTAAGATTAATTAGACTGAATCCGTTGTGGAATCATCCGGAGAATACGTAACCCAATGCCGTGATCTGCGCAACCAACTAGTTTTTTCATTGTTTATTGTAAACATTACTGACATACCTTTCCTTTCCTTCCCCCACAACAAATTTACCAACTATTGGCCGCCAAGGTGTCTGGAACCGTCTATCTCAATAATTTAACTAGCATCCTGCATTATCCTTCCAAATATATGTATAAAACGGGTGTACGGTGGGCCCGGTCAACTCCAGGAGATCCTGCTTAATGTTTGGCCTTACATTCAAAATTAATCTATCCTCGTTTATTCTGATACTACAATTTGTGCTCTTTTCCTTGGAAGATTTAATTTACAAAAGAATGCCGTGTCGATAAATGATGCTTCTGACCCCTATTCAATAGTGCCCTTCAAAATCAAAACATTTAAGATGTTTTGAGTAGCAAGGAATTATGCTACAATTTTATGGGATCGAGTCATATGTCTGTAAGATGTAAATAGCGTTAACGCTATTTACATCTTACAGACATATGACTCGATCCCATAAAATTGTAGCACAATTCCTTGCCTGCAATTAGCTCATGACATGTGCTTACATTCAGTTGAAGAAAATTTTCACACTTATGTAATCCATGAGTACCCTTGCCAACTGGACAAATTTTCACCTTTTCCATATTTACGTTCCCTTTGGTCTCATTGGTCCCGCCTTTTGCAGAGAATTTTTTCGCCTCGCCATCGTGGAAACTACACTGTACTCTAAAACCATGATGTATAATGTACTTCTCCGCAAACTTAACTGGCTTCCTTTATTTACATCCCTGAAGTTTGGATCATCCCTGGGGTGATGATATAATTTGCACATCCTACCAACAGTTGCCTTTTTTAGTAAGGTCGGATGATTATAGTTTACCAAGGCACATTTTCTTGTTAGACGTTTCATTTTTATCAGGTGCGCTTTGCCGTTTTTCAAAGATTTTTTCATAGTTTAGTGGGATTCTAATGTTACCATATATATTTGTTTGAGTTATGTGACTGCCCCTCGACCACATGTATCTTAAAACTTAATTACATTTTTAAACTATAAAAAGTGACAAACAGCAGGACATTTGGCACTGGCAAATTTTTAAAACTAACGAACAACTTTTTAAAATAACATTTTCTATATGAAGTTTTGCAACAAACTCTCCAACTTATATATATGCCATTCTTGTATCCAACTAAGTGATTAATGTTGGATGAACGACTAAATCTTGGGTAGCACGTACGAGCAACATATATTTGAGTACGTGACGGTTTACTTGTGTACAGCATGGTAAAATTATGCGGCGAGATGAATAAATTTATTTTACATCGAGATGTTTAACACATCAGCATCACGTTATGTTAATGTAGATCATGATTTTATAATTTAATTGTTCATTTTACCGAAGCATTTTGAGAAATGGAAATGAGTGGAAAATCAATGAAAAATTTACACCAAACCATGGTTGTTAAAAAGATGTAAACATTTGTATTCATAAGATAGATGAATTAGGCATGACACTTTTTACATGGATATATTAGGGTAGTGATGATACCATAATTAGTGACAATTTTTAACTGTTGAATTTTATATTTCAGGAACATCACAGAGACGATGGAATTATTTTTGAAAAGCAGACATTGGTCAACAAAGCGAACCAGAATTTAAAGGTAAGCAAGGAGGTTGATCTAACAGATTTTGGGGTGGGTCAACTATTGATTGATGACAAAACATTTTGAAGCTTTCGAAAAAAAAACGATAAAATATGCAGCGAAAGAGCAAAGGGTTTCAAACTTCCAAAGGGGGTTGCCATTATTTATGCATTTAATAACAAAGAAAAAATTACAAACGTATAAAACGAGTACTGTAGTCTGCGCTGCAACTGGTCTAGTACGTATGTTGCGGTAATTGTGAGATTGGGATTTGGAAAAATTTGCTCCAATTTCGTTTAACCATGGTACTCTAGAAACTATGGTTTTCTCAAAAAGACCAGAAATTTATCCTGCTCTAATTTACGCCCGAAAAGAGTTCAAACATTTAAACTGGTTTCTGTATCACAACTGTATGTATTTTTATTGATATGCTGGTGAAATTGTATTGAAAGTTTGTTTCCTCCAGGTGGGTACTGTTTTATTGTTCTATTATAGTTGGAAATTCATTAGGAATTTTGATAGGTCTTCCCAGTTATTTATAGTGACTTTTGGAGTACCCCTTGGTAGCCATATCAGTCCAATATTATTCACAATATTTATAAAGATATAATTGACTGCTTTAAGTTTGCGAACTGTTAAAACAGACACAATAGAATTGTTCAGAGGCAGTTCGTTCTGTACACACTTTGACGTTTATTTTGGCCGCGTACATAACAAATTGCTATTTCACCTTATCAAGACTACTGTAATTTTTTAAGATTTCAGCGGTTGAACCATCGACGTGCCGCAGTCTTACACATTTCGAATTGGTTTAACTCAGCATTTCAGATACGTTTAATTGATTGTTTGATTGATTAGAATGTACAGCTAAGTACGAACCAGGAAAACCTGGAATGCCGGCATCACCGTATACCCGTGTTACATATAACAAAACTTATGGATCGGAAGGAATATTAGTAATGACAGATTTGACCTGGTTACTAACACCTAAGCGATCGATAATTAGTAAGTGTACTGATGTTAATATTAACATGAAATAAACTTTCTTTGATACAAAACTTTAAAATTAATACAAATCAGATTTCAAAACAATTGATTAAACATTACAAATCAATTGAATTAACCGTTTTATGACCAATACCTTTAACTCAGCATTTCAGATTTGTCAAATCATTCAGTTATTAAAATTTTCAAAGTATAACTTTATAACTATAACTATAACTATAACTATAACTATAAGTATAACTATAACTATAACTATAACTATAACTATAACTATAACTATAACTATAACTATAACTATAACTATAACTATAACTATAACTATAACTATAACTATAACTATAACTATAACTATAACTATAACTATAACTATAACTATAACTATAACTATAACTATAACTATAACTATAACTATAACTATAACTATAACTATAACTATAACTATAACTATAACTATAACTATAACTATAACTATAACTATAACTATAACTATAACTATAACTATAACTATAACTATAACTATAACTATAACTATAACTATAACAATAACTATAACTATAACTATAACTATAACTATAACTATAACTATAACTATAACTATAACTATAACTATAACTATAACTATAACTATAACTATAACTATAACTATAACTATAACTATAACTATAACTATAACTATAACTATAACTATAACTATAACTATAACTATAACTATAACTATAACTATAACTATAACTATAACTATAACTATAACTATAACTATAACTATAACTATAACTATAACTTTAACTATAACTATAACTATAACTATAACTATAACTATAACTATAACTATAACTATAACTATAACTATAACTATAACTATAACTATAACTATAACTATAACTATAACTATAACTATAACTATAACTATAACTATAACTATAACTATAACTATAACTATAACTATAACTATAACTATAACTATAACTATAACTATAACTATAACTATAACTATAACTATAACTATAACTATAACTATAACTATAACTATCCTGCAAGTTGCATTTGCAAAATCATTTATCAATCTGCGAACACCTAAAATTTGTAACAATTGGTGTCAGAAGTGGAATTTGGCAAATGTTCAATATGTTTGCGCTCTGAGGCATCCTTACAGAAGGTAAGAAGATCGAGCATTTATGAGATTATTATACAAAAATAGCTATAAAGCGTGAACTAGAGGAAGCTGAAGGAGATGCGAGGGAATACCGAGAGCTGACAGCATCAAAACAAAAAACACCAGCCAGACTAGAACCACTAGAAGTTCAGCCGGAAGAAAAGTTCATAACACCAGGTGAACGCAAACCAGCGACAGGAAAACAGGAGGGAGCAGAGACAAGTGGAGTAATTTCGGTGGCTAAAACGAAACAAGTTGTTCCAGATCAGTGATCTATTTTTGAACAACTGAAGCCAATTGTGGACATGGCGATCCTTCTAAAGCCGTTGTTAGCGGGAAAAGCTCTCAATTAGGTGCTCAATAAGGCATTCAAATGAAACTGCTAAATTACACCTTCAAGGCGCTAAATAAAACGCCAAATTAGACCAACAAGGCGCCAAATTGCATCAGCTTAAATGCGAGCTAGAAACAAAAATGTATTCACGGCTGATACAGAAATGAAAATGTAAGCATTGGACAGCTAACCTAAAGTGTTCGAAGTCCGTCATGATAAGAGTTCTCACTCAGTATGCTTTAGATTACCAGCAACCTGGATACTTCATGAAGAATTGTAGGGGTCCCATAACTAAACGATCAATAACACAGACTAAGAAAAGAGAACTAAGAGGAATGCGAGAGATGAATGCATAGCGAGAAGCCGAGAGGAGCAGTTTGGTCGCAGGAAAAGAAACAATGGTTCTGAGAAACAGCAAAACGGAGTTTCACTAGCTTTTTGGGGCAAAAGTTGGTGAAATAAGGAAAAGGCCCCAAGATCCCTGTTTTATTAGTCCACTTTGGGAAATATTATTAGCCTAGCTTGTTAATGGCTTATTGGGTCATGCTCATTGTGCATTTACACTAGACACTGGAACTCAAAAGCAAGTTGAGAAGGTAATTCACTATGACTGATGAATGCTTCTGAGTTTAAACTTTCTAACCGTATACCAGATGATACTTGATTTAAAGAACTAAATTTTAACTGGAAAAACATAGAGGTTCAGTGTCTAACATCGCATTTACACAGGAAACGCCATTCTAATACGACAGGCACCAAGACGATTACCATTCCAAACAACAAAAGAATTGGTTTCAAAAATGGAACGCGATTGTGTTGTTGAGCAGTTATAGCTCGCTAAAAAAAAAGATGGCAAGATTTGCCAAGTAGCAATCTACCCAGAAGATCCGGCGTTTACTACGGGAAATTGCTTGTACAAATTTTAAGTCATGCCTTTTGATGACAAAAAAGCTAGCAACAGTAAAAAATTGGCTAACCCCACGAAGTATTTCTGAAGTGAGAATCTTCTTTGAACTTTGCTCTTACTACCGACGATTTGTACTCGCATCCTGCATTGTCATACCGAGAAAATTTAAACATTTAGTTGGGAACAATTTAGTTGGTTGATTAAAGAAGAAACTGTACAGTTCTGCTATTCTGGCATATTCCAGATGTGGGTAAACCATCATTTTGGATACCTATGCCAGCAATACTGGTGTAGGAGCAGTTTTATCGTAAAACTAAGAAGACAAGGAAATATTCTTCGGGCTAATCATGCGGCATTAAAATGGCTAATATAGTTCAATAAATCAGAGGGACATGCAGCAAATTGGAAACGACTACGAGGCTACACCTTTAAGACGTGCGTAGACCAATGCAAGCACTGTGTCTAACAGGAAATTTTTTTTAAGTGTAAAGAGTGTATTACATGAGCGGCTAGCAAAGGACCATAGACGAGAACAAGCTGCAGAATACAGCAATAAAAAGTTAATGCTCTCTTTGAGCCGAGCCAATAGCACTGGGTAATGCGGAGCAATTTTCAGTAGCAAAAGATAGTAATCGGCATATAGTGATGTGCATCGACTAATTCAGTAAATACAGGTAGAAGCGTATCCAATTATAAACCAAAAAGCTCAAACTGTTGCTGATACATTTGTAAATAACTATAGCTTTGTTAAGGTGTAGTACCGCTACAACTATCTTCCGACCAAGGACGAAACTTTAAGTAATCCGTATTTCAAGAACTGTTAAATCCTCAACATCAAAAAGATGAAAACTATCCCATTACATCCTTAATTAGATGGAATAGTAGAAAGGTTTAATTGAACACTAAAAAAATCTACGTAAAGAATTTAATGCCAGCTAGGGTAACTAGGACCGTTGCAAAATCACTGTTTATGATGGGATATCGTAGAGAAGTATCCGATTACAAAAAGTGCTTGCCATCAATGGTGATATTCGGCAGTGATCTTCGCCTATCCCCGAAATAACCCGCCACAAAACTAGATTATATGTAACCGATCTAAGACGGAGGAGGATGAATATATAATGCTGCCGTTACGTGTAACAGACAGGGGTGATAATACTACAGGGATCAAAGGACATTCTTGGACGACCTAAAACCCACCTTAGCAAGTTATAAATGTTAAATTTATCGTATCGTCAGTTCACTTTGATAATTTGTTTAACAATAATTTTTTAAAGATGCAAGTAGTTGGCTCGGCGATCCATTCTTCGCTTAGTTGCCTCTTACGACAAACAATGGAAACTGTGCTGGTATTTGAAGGATATCATGCTTTACGAGACCTGTGGGTTCCTTCCGACCACAGGGGCCAATTTCGGCCATAAAATTGTAAAAATTCGCATGGGCTTTACGTTACTCATTTTGCAAATATCCAAATGGTTCATCGAAACTTTATTTTAAGGTTAGGAAGTTAATTGGCTTTTTTTCAAAATCTTTAAAAAAATATATTTATTTGGTCAATATTTACATATACATTTACATTCTTAAATAGATTATTAGTCTTAACTTTATCATCTATCATCAAAGCCGCACTCAATTTCTTTTAAGATGCCTGAATGTTCCCGCCGTACGCTGATACCATATTAAAAATGTAACCTATTGACTGAATTAGTACGAAAATTTAATTTTGTTTTGAATGTTTATAAATAACCCACACTACCATAACGTCATACAAAATTTGAGTGTATTAAAACCAAAACCCTCTTTACTATAAACAAAAACGTCTCTTTAGAAAAACCAACTATTCAAAACTTTGAAGGGGCAAAGCGCCTTTTTGATGTAGTATTGGTTGTGTACAGATATAGCGTAAAATAAAAACAAAAAAATATTTTTACTAACACTAATATAGTTAGTTTTTTAATGTTATTTTTGCTTTGTTATTTGTTATCGTACCAATACTACTTTATTGAGGCGGATATGTAGTAATATAATTGTAAGAAAAAATGAGTTGATCATATACACATGATAGTGTATTGTAAGTAAAAACGTGTCGATATAATATGATTTATAATATAGTGTAAAATAAAATAAACATTCCCGTACTACTCATTGCATACAAAAGAGAGTAAAAATTGTCAAAAAAAAATATTCAAAAGGCAAAATTGATGTTATCTCTTTCCTATACAAAACACAAATAACAAAAAAAGAGGCGAACAAATTCTCATTTATTCACATTAAATGGTGTGCGTAACTTAGAGATAAAAATGTTAAATAGTGGTAGTAGGAATGAGATAATTATACATTTTTTGGTATGGATTATTATAGTACCAATACACTCAATTGTACACTCAATTGTGTATAAGTTACAAGACGCCTTGTAATAAAGAGGGTTTTGATTAAAACTCTCTTTATTAAAAGCCATATTCATTGCATACTAATGCTATTAAAGAAAAAAACATGTCGAGATACGGTTTCGAAAAGAGTATAGAAAATATCATTCGTATAATATAAAACAAAAGAATGGTTGAAAGTAGAAAAAAAAAATTACCGTACAAACAAATAATTTCACAATACAAATAAAAACAATACAATTTGGCTCTTATTAAAAAATTAAGAGACTAAAAAATACTCAATTCTTTATACACATTAAATAGTGTGCGTAATTTTGAGATAATAATGTTAATTAGTGGTAGTAAGAATGAAAAAATTAGATATTTTTTTGGTATGGATTTTGATAGCATCAATACACTCAATTGTTTACATAGGTTTTGTTTATCTTTGTTAATAAAAGTTAGAAAATGGCTTGTAATAGAGAGGGTTTTGATTATAACACTCGTAGTGGGAGTGTACTAGTTTATTATTCTCTATTTTTCAAATATAAAAATAAACAGTTGAAATAAAACAAACAAAAAGTTTTTCCTCTTCAGTTTACTGTTTTGTGTTTTGTTATTTTTTCTACACTGTATTCACAATCGTATATAAACGACGACATAATCTCACAAATACATTCAACAGGCTATAATTTCTTTCTTTTTTACAATTTATCAATGAGTACAATTAGGCTTCCTTTAAGGGATTAAAGATGGCTTTGTCTACCACTCTTAAATATGTATTTGGTTTATTTCTATTGGCTTAAAGCTAATACTGCTTAATTTACTTTTAACTACTTATCCTAAATTATATAACGTTACTTAATAATTATAATTATTATAATTATAATTAATTAACAAATAATTATTAATAAATTATGTACCAGATGGGAGGTTTATTTCTTGTATTCGCCTGCTTTAGAATTTGTTATCCTATATCAATAAACTTCGATTGAATCAGACGGACTAAATTATTCATGCTCTGTATATTAGCGCATTCGTCGAGGTTGTTACTTGTGCATTGGAAGGTTGGAGGTTTAGGCCAATCGTCAATCAAAAATGTAAGGCTGGTTACCAGAGAGTCAAACCAGAGAGACATGACTATTGCGGTTAAAAAATTTATTCAGTGAGTTGCGAAGAACTGCGAAGGCATTTTCCTATCATTTTTTATGTGAAAAGAATTGATAGTTTATTAGTTGGTTTTTGTCTAAGGTGCTAACTTTGAATGAAATATGGCTTGCTTCTGACATTTTACTGTTTGTGGTAGAAATGAATAATTTCATTTTTCGAAGAGTGTATCTTGATTTTCTATTTCTTCGCATATTTGGAATACTGTTTTCGATATATTTTGACAACCTTTCACCAATTTACGTGCACGAATGGAAAAATTGAATAAAACGTTGGGCCTAGATTTGGCACTAGAGCAGTGTTTGTTTAGCAACACGTAGAATTTCCTATTTGTACGGTATGATCTGATTAGTTTAATCAGTTAGTAAGGAATATCACATTAAATTAATTTATAAACTACTGCTAGTACAGTACTGCTTAACTAGCAGAGTGTCCGATACGAAATCCCAAGTGTTCTTCTGGAATATAGGGTTCTAATAGGGGATTGCGCTTATTAACAATGACTAGTTTCATGTCCATACTTATTCCGTTTAGGAGTGAAATTAGGCGAGTATACTTTATACTATTAGATCACTTTCCTGGTTTAGTAATAGGGATTACTTTGCCGATTTTCCAACATTCTGGAAAGTAGTTTGTCTGTTAAATACCGATAAGGATATTGGTAAGTTGTTTTGTATGTTTTGTATGTGAACTTTTTTGCAGTGAGACACGATTTCCTCTGTAGTTATTTTAGGACCCATGATTGGACTAGAATCCTTAGCTTTTGAATTTCCGAATATCCTTGTGATTTCGAAATTTCAAAATTTGCTGAACCAACAGGAGATCTAATTGGAAAAGAAATTAATGTCCGTTTTTTTCAATTTGAGTAGCAGTAAAGATTTGCGAAGCTATACTGGGGGATACCGATAGACATGCATTTTAAATTTGATCCAGTCGGCTTCGAAGTAGTTACGAAATTCTTTTGTTATTTCTGCTTGGATCTTGAAAGGGGTTATTAATAAAATTAGTAAATGATCTGAACAAAATTAGCACAAGGTTCGCGGTATAGTGACTGGAGAGATATTTTAGATAGTAATAATAAAGAACCGAGCTCCTTCCATGGAATTTTGGCTCGTTAGGAGCATTTTGTTGGATATTGGATTTACTGATTTGAACCACCTGTCAAGATAATAAAACATGTTTGCAGTCTTGAAGTATAGGTGAAAAAAGTTATTAGACGAGGTGGTTGGTCTAGAGCCGTGCAAGTTGGTAGCCATGGCTTTTGAATACGAAACTTCTCCCTCTCGTGAGCTCGTATTCAGTAGGACCTGATGTTGTTCGCCGCAGTTTACACATCTTCTTACCGGTTTTCAGTGCTGTTCCTACAGTTTCCTCTCTCATCGGTTTCTTTGCATTGTGACTCGAACTCCCAAGTTTCTTCTCTCAAGTGACTCTGTAACGGTTGACGTTGCTTATAAATGAATTTTTGAAACAAAGACATTAAGAAGTTGGTATTTCCTTCCCTTTGCTTCCTCTTAAAGGTGACCAGTGGGCCTTTGGCATCGATATGGTGAAGCTTTTTTGGAGTTTGTAAAACTCTTCTGGATCCAGACAAAAATGTGTTCCACGCATGACATAAAAAAATTTTTGTCATCGACGTGCGTGAATATGTGGTGATGACGTATTGATTATAAAACGGTTAATTCAATTGATTTGTAATGTTTAACTAATTTTTTTAAAATCTAATTTATATTATAATTTTTATAATTTTATATTTTTAATGATGTAATAAATTAATTAATTGTAAATTTCAGGCAAAAACTAATCCAATTTATTACAGCATACTGCTTGTAAAAATTAGCCGATTAATAGATTTTGTTTTTAGGGAATTTTTTTGCAGATTACAGTTGAATGGTGGCACACTGAAGTGGCTGATAAAAATGACACAATACAGAAAACAGAATGCAGAGCAGTTCAATAAAATTGTGAATGTTTTTTGCTACCAGTAATTTGAATATTGGCTACCGGAAAACCGGACCAATTCTGTCATTATTGACATACCTTTGCTTTCCTTACACTAAAAAAATTGAATAGGATTGGGCCGTAATGATCTTGAGGTGTCTGAAACCAGGTCGTTTTTATCATACATGAGAATATATTTATATAAATATAAATATATGAAAATGCCTCCTAGCCTACCGTTTGTTAAACGTAAATGTCGGTAGTTATAACGGTAATAGAGGCTCTGCCATAATACAGCAGCGGTAATTATTTGTCTGATGATCGGCGGTGATCATTTTTGAGTGGCAGTTTTAGAGGGGCGAGTTTGGTACTTGCATAGTTTTTTCTAGAAAACATAGCTTGTTTTTTCTCTTCGATCTTTTTCTTTTTTACCAAATTCATGGCTTCGTTGAACTTTTACTGAGATCTTGTACAAGATCCTTCAGACCTTATTTTTTACAATTGGTGATCATTGCAGGTGGTCAGCTCAACGAACAATTTTCC
The DNA here is from genome assembly GCA_963556175.1 of Tipula confusa. Taxonomy (NCBI): domain Eukaryota; kingdom Metazoa; phylum Arthropoda; class Insecta; order Diptera; family Tipulidae; genus Tipula; species Tipula confusa. Next base: position 173,740,105 of record OY744476.1, on the reverse strand, counting down.
ACACAATTGGCCGTTGTGGTCAGCGGCGTAGATTGAACTAAAAACTGCATTGTGTTTATGCTAACACCTTAACCATCACTATATACGACCGGTGACGCTTTATTTATGAACAATTTTGTAATTTATGATAACGAAAGGTTGATGAAAGTGTCCATATTTCATAAACATAATAATTTATTTTACTAGCGTGGAGTGAATATTAAAAATGAAAAAAAAACAAATAGAAAACTGATGAAAATTCTTAAAAAATATTTCGTTGGACTAGTGCCAATTGTATGTAGTGTATACACTGACTCGCTTACATAAGTTGAAATGAAAATAAATTTTTTTGTTACTGCCAAAAATGTTGAGATAATTTTTCACTTTTTTGCTTATGTTCTCCAAAGAATACATATTTCAACATAAATATTTAATGTATACACATAATGGTAAATTGCTTAAAATGTTCGTTTCTCTAAATAGCCTCTTGTTTAATGTTTTAATGTTTTTATGATTATTTTATAAATATCATAAACTTTAATGTTATAGACATAATTATTTATTTAAATATGAATTATGGTGTTAACAGGTAATGAGTTTTATTAATTGCATATGTTAAACGTATGTACTTTGTAGTAGTAACGGTCAATATATTTTCACTCATTGCCGGAAATTTTTTGGCACACTTTTGTTACGATGGATGGTTACTTTTGTAGCATCCATCTATTCGATACAGAACTATTCTGACGTCGTGCTCTGGTATGGATCTCATCAGACTAATTAAATTGTTTAAAATAGTCATTAACTTTGGGTTTGACCTACATTACCTGTACTCAAGAAGATATCCAACACCAATATTTCTGAGGTCATCTCCACCATGAACGTATAGCCTTGGGGCACATGGTCTCCACTTTTCTTCTTTTGTACTAAAATAATAGTGTCTCTGATGACACTATATCACTCATCCCCTCCCCGTGTGGGGTTTGCTCGTTCTCCCATTGGGCCAGGTGGCGGATAGGGGGAAACCCGCCAGATATTTTAGATATGGTACCGGGGAAATCAAATACTCGGGGTGGACCAAAAACTAGCTATGGGAATCTGGATACCCAGAAATTTAAACCAACTATGGATAGTCAGCCCGGAGTTGTTTTTACGGTGCAGGGGGTCGGATCCTCAGTACTGGCGGTGGATCGGGATGAGCAAGTGGGTCCCATGTCATCGTTATCCAACGACCACAATGCCCCGAAAATGGACCACTCGGCCTTCGTAGCAGATATGTCGACGAGTGAAGATGGTGATATAGCCTTTGACACTGATGCTGGGATGAGATTTAGCATGGAACACATAGCCATAATCACGAGTTCAATGGACTCTCTTAAAAATATAAGGGAGGATACCTTGACAGCCCAGTCAAAAACAACAAAGAGAACGAGGCTTACCTCCGAAGAGGAACGAATCCACGTTGTTATCGACGGAATAAATAACCATGATGTAGGGTTTATTAAGCAAGAGAAAAACGAACTGCAGAGGTGTCAGGTCATTTTACGAAAAATGAAGATGGCAGCAGAAAGGCAAAAAAAATATTAGCAGGAATGTGAAGGACGGTCTCCTGGTTCTCGAAGATATCATTGACGGGATGGTTTTCCGCCAGGATAACTCGAAAAAAAACAAAAGGGAAAACGCAAAGGACAAAATAACCCACCACGCCTTCAGGAAGGGGAAACAAACAGGTCGCTTTTACTTCTGCTGAGGTAGAAAGTGTTATTAAAAAGAAGGAAATGTTTGTGCCTCGCTCAGTTGAAGCAAACGTGGTAAAAAAGATAAACCAAGGTGAAGATTCGCAAGCATGGACTGTAGTTTAGTAAAAAAAGCGACCACCTAAAAATAAGAGGCGAAATAAAAGATACCCAAGGTTGCATAAAAATAGGATGGCTATATTGCAGAATCCAGAGTACGACCGTAATGGTCAGGTGTTATGCCTTCTTTGGTTACGGCTACTATAAGGTGCTCTGCAAAGGCCCCAACTGGACTAAATTTTGTCTTCACTGTAGAGAAAGAGGCCATTTCAAAAAGGAGTGTAAATCGGAGACCAAGTGCTTCCAATGTGCTGAAAATAAAATTGGGCCTGAATAAGCCAAGCACGCACCAGGGTCAGGCGCTTGCCAGATATATATGCAAGCCCTTGAGCAAGCCAGATATAAAAACATAAGATGAAGGTTCTTCGAGAAATCTTCATAGAAGTAGAACCGCAGATGCCCTCCTAAACCAGCTAAGAGTGGAGATACTCGCGGACTTGCTTATCATTAATGAGCAATGTAGGAACAAAGTGGAAGATGACTGGTTCACCGATATTTTAGGAACAGCTGTAATATGGGCCCCGCATCCAATCACAACTGAGAGTTATGGAGCCGAAGTAAGATTTGTATGGGTGAAAATTAAGGATAGCATATATGTTAGTTGCTATTTTACCCCGAACGAACCAATGGACGCATTCCGAACGAAAATTGACACCGTAGAAGATAAAACGCGAGATTTCAACTGTGCCCTCGTTATAGCTGGAAACTTTAATGCAAAAGTATTGGAGTGGGGAATGAGTTCCACAGAGTGCCAAGCCGAGTAACAGGTTGGATCGTGGCTAAGCTATGTGTTGAAAATGTCACCGCAACAATCGATGCAGGAAAAGAAATTCTAATGAGAATAACCGGAGCCCCTGAAGAAATTGCTAGTGCCACAATGAGACTAGTAAAACAAGCTTGCCGAAAAGAAGGGCTTAGAGGGAAGAAAGTTAGCTGTTTAACCTCAGAAAGCGTGGCTTGCACCTAAAACGCAAAGCTACAAGATCAATAAGAAGAGACATGCGCATGGCGGAAATGCTGCATGAAGAGTAAAGATTGGCAAAAAAGGCACTGAAACTAGAAATAAACAGAAGCAAGCGTATCAAATGGGAGAACTTGAAACGTGACGTTGACAACGAACCCTGGGGCTTAGGAATTGTAATGCGCAAACTAAGAACACTGGCACCCAGCACCTTAATGTAACCAAATCAAAAAGGGCACATCGTAAACTACCTTTTCCCAGACCACTCAAGTGACGGCCGGCCACCTTGCCCCGATAAACCATAAAATGAACCAGGTTTCTCGATGGAATAGATCCCGCAAGCTGCTTCCTCTCTGCGAAATAAGAAAGCACCAGGTCCAGACAGAGTGCCCGTGGTAGCGTTGAAGGCAATAGACTTATTCCAACCTGTAGTACTTCTGAACATGTACAACCGTTGCCTTTTAGAGGATGTATTTCCAAAGGCATTGAAAACTCAGCGGCTGGTACTCATAAATAAAAAGAAAAGCGACCGAAACTCTCCATCGGCATATAGATCCTTGTGTATGTTGGATACAGCGGGAAAATTATTAGAACGATTACTAAAGCCACGGCTCATAGCAGCAATTGAGGCAGGAGTAGACCTGTCCAATAAGCAAAACGGCTTCAGGAAAAGGCGATCTACTATTGGCACTATTGAAGAAGTCGTGAGAGCCTTTTTGGTGGTACAGGAACAAAATCAGTATTCACGAAAGCTAGTATTACTTGCTCACTGGATGTGAAGAATGCTTTTAATTCAGCGAGATGGACGGATATGTTGTCGACGTTGACAAACGATTTTACACGTGCCAGACTACGTTTTGCGTATAATGCATAGCTACTTTAGCGATCGGAGGCTATTATTTGAAACTACGGAGGGCCAATACAGCAAAGAGATCAAAGGCGAGGCTGCCCAAGGGTCAGTCCTGGGACCTGATCTATGGAACGCATCATAAGATGGTATCTTACGTATGGAAATGCCACTGGACACCATATGCATATTATTATATTATTATATTATTATATTATTATATTATTATATTATTATATTATTATATTATTATATTATTATGTTATTATATTATTATATTATTATATTATTATATTATTATATTATTATATTATTATATTATTATATTATTATATTATTATATTATTATATTATTATATTATTATATTATTATATTATTATATTATTATATTATTATATTATTATATTATTATATTATTATATTATTATATTATTATATTATTATATTATTATATTATTATATTATTATATTATTATATTATTATATTATTATATTATTATATTATTATATTATTATATTATTATATTATTATATTATTATATTATTATATTATTATATTATTATATTATTATATTATTATATTATTATATTATTATATTATTATATTATTATATTATTATATTATTATATTATTATATTATTATATTATTATATTATTATATTATTATATTATTATATTATTATATTATTATATTATTATATTATTATATTATTATATTATTATATTATTATATTATTATATTATTATATTATTATATTATTATATTATTATATTATTATATTATTATATTATTATATTATTATATTATTATATTATTATATTATTATATTATTATATTATTATATTATTATATTATTATATTATTATATTATTATATTATTATATTATTATATTATTATATTATTATATTATTATATTATTATATTATTATATTATTATATTATTATATTATTATATTATTATATTATTATATTATTATATTATTATATTATTATATTATTATATTATTATATTATTATATTATTATATTATTATATTATTATATTATTATATTATTATATTATTATATTATTATATTATTATATTATTATATTATTATATTATTATATTATTATATTATTATATTATTATATTATTATATTATTATATTATTATATTATTATATTATTATATTATTATATTATTATATTATTATATTATTATATTATTATATTATTATATTATTATATTATTATATTATTATATTATTATATTATTATATTATTATATTATTATATTATTATATTATTATATTATTATATTATTATATTATTATATTATTATATTATTATATTATTATATTATTATATTATTATATTATTATATTATTATATTATTATATTATTATATTATTATATTATTATATTATTATATTATTATATTATTATATTATTATATTATTATATTATTATATTATTATATTATTATATTATTATATTATTATATTATTATATTATTATATTATTATATTATTATATTATTATATTATTATATTATTATATTATTATATTATTATATTATTATATTATTATATTATTATATTATTATATTATTATATTATTATATTATTATATTATTATATTATTATATTATTATATTATTATATTATTATATTATTATATTATTATATTATTATATTATTATATTATTATATTATTATATTATTATATTATTATATTATTATATTATTATATTATTATATTATTATATTATTATATTATTATATTATTATATTATTATATTATTATATTATTATATTATTATATTATTATATTATTATATTATTATATTATTATATTATTATATTATTATATTATTATATTATTATATTATTATATTATTATAATAACCAAATTACAGCAACAAAAATTATTGGAGGGAATCACTACAACTAAGGCGGACTTTGTCTGTGTGTGTAAGATGGGTGTAAGAGTTGGATCCAGATGGATGTGATGATTAGAAACATTCGAGAGAAGAGGCGCTTGATATATGGTACAAATGTGATGGAAATTCCTGATATCATTAATTAAATAAAGCAAAGCTCCTTTTCAGTGTATAGGGACACTGCCACAATCACGTTTTATGAGTCGATCTTAAACGGATGGTACTGTCACTTATCTGCGGTTCTAATCAACTACGATATTCTCAAACAAACTGTAGAAGTTTTGTATGGCCTTAATACAAATCAATTCTGCTATCTGCTGATACCTCGTACTCCGTTCGGTACTATGCGGTATCAATCGAATCAAGCGCATGTTAACCGTCAGTTCCATAAACTGTTTGGATACGGTTATCTCCGTATGTGAATGAATCATTTTCGGATAACTCAACTACGAAACAGTATAAGAATTCTTTCATTCGTTTAAATTTAAAAAAATTCTGCAACATAATTAAATTACAATAAAAAATAAATTACGAGATGGAATGATCTAAATTTCTATTTTTACGAACACTTCTTTATTGCTTGCTACCCGCGTAAATTATCCAAATCACATTTTGCCTATGCAGAAATTTTTTTTTATTTGATTTATTCGTTTGTTTTTTAGAAGGAAGCATTAAATTAATTTCTTTGGAATTTTGATTTTTTTTCTAAACTCATCAAAATTTTATTGGTTTAATAAAACGAATTAGCAAATAAGATGAACTATGATGGGTGTACTAATCATATAGACATATAGGGTGTATCAAACAACCCAACCTAATCAACGTATCCGTGATAAAATTATAACGCTTCATGACTGATATTACTCGAAATTAAATCTGCTAATAGGAGACTAAGAAGTCTTTAGTTATGCCACTTTCAAGTTTCCTAAATCAATATTTTCATAACGACTCTACATAATCCACATAATCAGTAAATTCCTAATAAATAGCGAAATATAATACAATTTTCAAATGGAAGGCACTTATCATAAGGAATTTAATTTCTCGAGATCTTGAGAAATTTGTTTTAGGATACTTTTTGTATCGAACTTCGTTGAATTCACTTTAATAGAAAGCAAAATCAATCAACACATTAGACAGTAGTAGATCAGTAGATCAATTTATGAACCAATCTATCCATATAGCGTTCTTTGAAGTTGTTGTATCAAGTGAAGTTGCTCAAGCAAATCGGTTGACTTATATTTCCAAACCAGCTGTGCCATTTTTGGCGCGCATTTCTAAAGAATTTCATGTATTTTACGTATTACTTAATTTTTGTTTTTCCACTTTCAGATGGCGATCAGACCTAGATGATCATCAAACATAGAGTACAAAATATGGAACAACGCAAGACAAAATAAAATTATTGATGTTATTTCTGATACCTTAATCAAAAGCTCTGATCATCAGCATAAATATCACTGCAAAATATTTCAGCAAAAAAAATTTACAAAATTTATTACAAATCAGCCAAGGGGTTAGCCTTTGCAAATTTACGAATTTGATTGTATTTGCAATGCAACACGCAATAGTGATCCGATTATGATGAATGATACCTTAATCAAAAGCTCTGGCCTTCAGCATAAAATCACTGCAAAATATATTTACATTTCAGCAAAAAAAATTTACAAAATTTATTACAAATCAGCCAAGGGGTTAGCCTTTGCAAATTTACGAATTTAATTGTATTTGCAGTGCAACACGTAATAGTGATCCGATTATGATGAATGATACCTTAATCAAAAGCTCTGGTCATCAGCATAAATATCATTGCAAAATAAACTTACATTTCAGCAAAAAAAAATTTACAAAATTTATTAAAAATCAGCCAAGGGGTTAGCCTTTGCAAATTTACGAATTTAATTGTATTTGCAATGCAACACGTAATATTGATCCGATTATGATGAATGTTACCTTAATCAAAAGCTCTCGTCATTAGCATAAATATCATTGCAAAAGATACTTACATTTCAGCAAAAAAAATTTACAAAATTTATTAAAAATCAGCCAAGGGGTTAGCCTTTGCAAATTTACGAATTTGATTGGATTTGCAATGCTGCACGTAATAGTGATCCGATTATGATGAATGTTACCTTAATCAAAAGCTCTCGTCATCAGCATAAATATCATTGCAAAAGGAACTTACATTTCAGCAAAAAAAAAGTTACAAAATTTATTAAAAATCAGCCAAGGGGTTAGCCTTTGCAAATTTACGAATTTGATTGTATTTGCAATGCAACACGTAATAGTGATCCGATTATGATGAATGATACCTTAGTCAACAGCTCTGGTCATCAGCATACATATCACTGCAAATATACTCACATTTCAGCAAAAAAAAATTAAAAAATTTATTATAAATCAGCCAAGGGGTTAGCCTTTGCAAATTTATGAATTTAATTGTATTTGCAATGCAACACGTAATAGTGATCCGATTATGATGAATGATACCTTAATCAAAAGCTCTGGTCATCAGCATAAATATCATTGCAAAATATATGTACATTTCAGCAAAACAAATTTTCAAAATTTATTACAAATCAGCAAAGGGGTTAGTTAGCCTTTGCAAATTTATGAATTTGATTGTATTTGCAATGCAACACGTAATAGTGATCCGATTATGATGAATGATACCTTAATCAAAAGCTCTGGCCTTCAGCATAAAATCACTGCAAAATATATTTACATTTCAGCAAAAAAAATTTACAAAATTTATTACAAATCAGCCAAGGGGTTAGCCTTTGCAAATTTATGAATTTAATTGTATTTGCAATGCAACACGTAATAGTGATCCGATTATGATGAATGATACCTTAATCAAAAGCTCTGGTTATCAGCATACATATCACTGGAAAATATATGAACATTTCAGCAAAAAAAAATTTACAAAATTTATTACAAATCAGCCAAGGGGTTAGCCTTTGCAAATTTATGAATTTAATTGTATTTGCAATGCAACACGTAATAGTGATCCGATTATGATGAATGATACCTTAATCAAAAGCTCTGGTTATCAGCATACATATCACTGGAAAATATATGAACATTTCAGCAACAATAAATTTTACAAAATTTATTACAAATCAGCCAAGGGCTTAGCCTTTGCAAATTTATGAATTTAATTGTATTTGCAATGCAACACGTAATAGTGATCCGATTATGATGAATGATACCTTAATCAAAAGCTCCGGTCATCAGCATAAATATCACTGCAAAATTTACTCACATTTCAGCAAAAAAAAATTTACAAAATTTATTACAAATCAGCCAAGGGGTTAGCCTTTGCAAATTTATGAATTTAATTGTATTTGCAATGCAACACGTAATAGTGATCCGATTATGATGAATGATACCTTAATCAAAAGCTCTGGTTATCAGCATACATATCACTGGAAAATATATGAACATTTCAGCAACAATAAATTTTACAAAATTTATTACAAATCAGCCAAGGGCTTAGCCTTTGCAAATTTATGAATTTAATTGTATTTGCAATGCAACACGTAATAGTGATCCGATTATGATGAATGATACCTTAATCAAAAGCTCCGGTCATCAGCATAAATATCACTGCAAAATTTACTCACATTTCAGCAAGAAAAAATTTACAAAATTTATTACAAATCAGCAAAGGGGTTAGCCTTTGCAAATTTATGAATTTGATTGTATTTGCAATGCAACACGTAATTGTGATCCGATTATGATGAATGATACCTTAATCAAAAGCTCTGGTTATCAGCATACATATCACTGGAAAATATATGAACATTTCAGCAAAAAAAAATTTATAAAATTTATTACAAATCAGCAAAGGGGTTAGCCTTTGCAAATTTATTAATTTAATTGTATTTGCAATGCAACACGTAATAGTTATCCGATTATGATGAATGATACCTTAATCAAAAGCTCTGGTCATCAGCATAAATATCATTGCAAAATATATGTACATTTCAACAAAAAAAAATTTCAAAATTTATTACAAATCAGCAAAGGGGTTAGTTAGCCTTTGCAAATTTATGAATTTGATTGTATTTGCAATGCAACACGTAATAGTGATCCGATTATGATGAATGATACCTTAATCAAAAGCTCTGGCCATCAGCATAAATATCACTGGAAAATATATGTGCATTTCAGCAAAAAAAAAATTTACAAAATTTATTACAAATCAGCCAAGGGGTTAGCCTTTGCAAATTTATGAATTTAATTGTATTTGCAATGCAACACGTAATAGTGATCCGATTATGATGAATGATACCTTAATCAAAAGCTCCGGTCATCAGCATAAATATCACTGCAAAATTTACTCACATTTCAGCAAAAAAAAATTTACAAAATTTATTACAAATCAGCAAAGGGGTTAGCCTTTGCAAATTTATGAATTTGATTGTATTTGCAATGCAACACGTAATTGTGATCCGATTATGATGAATGATACCTTAATCAAAAGCTCTGGTTATCAGCATACATATCACTGGAAAATATATGAACATTTCAGCAAAAAAAAATTTATAAAATTTATTACAAATCAGCAAAGGGGTTAGCCTTTGCAAATTTATTAATTTAATTGTATTTGCAATGCAACACGTAATAGTTATCCGATTATGATGAATGATACCTTAATCAAAAGCTCTGGTCATCAGCATAAATATCATTGCAAAATTTACTCACATTTCAGCAAAAAAAAATTTACAATATTTATTACAAATCAGCAAAGGGGTTAGCCTTTGCAAATTTATGAATTTGATTGTATTTGCAATGCAACACGTAATTGTGATCCGATTATGATGAATGATACCTTAATCAAAAGCTCTGGTTATCACCATACATATCACTGGAAAATATATGAACATTTCAGCAAAAAAAAATTTATAAAATTTATTACAAATCAGCAAAGGGGTTAGCCTTTGCAAATTTATTAATTTAATTGTATTTGCAATGCAACACGTAATAGTTATCCGATTATGATGAATGATACCTTAATCAAAAGCTCTGGTCATCAGCATAAATATCATTGCAAAATATATGTACATTTCAACAAAAAAAAATTTCAAAATTTATTACAAATCAGCAAAGGGGTTAGTTAGCCTTTGCAAATTTATGAATTTGATTGTATTTGCAATGCAACACGTAATAGTGATCCGATTATGATGAATGATACCTTAATCAAAAGCTCTGGCCATCAGCATAAATATCACTGGAAAATATATGTGCATTTCAGCAAAAAAAAAATTTACAAAATTTATTACAAATCAGCCAAGGGGTTAGCCTTTGCAAATTTATGAATTTAATTGTATTTGCAATGCAACACGTAATAGTGATCCGATTATGATGAATGATACCTTAATCAAAAGCTCCGGTCATCAGCATAAATATCACTGCAAAATTTACTCACATTTCAGCAAAAAAAAATTTACAAAATTTATTACAAATCAGCAAAGGGGTTAGCCTTTGCAAATTTATGAATTTGATTGTATTTGCAATGCAACACGTAATTGTGATCCGATTATGATGAATGATACCTTAATCAAAAGCTCTGGTTATCAGCATACATATCACTGGAAAATATATGAACATTTCAGCAAAAAAAAATTTACAAAATTTATTACAAATCAGCAAAGGGGTTAGCCTTTGCAAATTTATTAATTTAATTGTATTTGCAATGCAACACGTAATAGTGATCCGATTATGATGAATGATACCTTAATCAAAAGCTCTGGTCATCAGCATACATATCACTGGAAAATATATGAACATTTCAGCAAAAAAAAATTTATAAAATTTATTACAAATCAGCAAAGGGGTTAGCCTTTGCAAATTTATTAATTTAATTGTATTTGCAATGCAACACGTAATAGTGATCCGATTATGATGAATGATACCTTAATCAAAAGCTCTGGTTATCAGCATACATATCACTGGAAAATATATGAACATTTCAGCAAAAAAAAATTTACAAAATTTATTACAAATCAGCCAAGGGGTTAGCCTTTGCAAATTTATGAATTTAATTGTATTTGCAATGCAACACGTAATAGTGATCCGATTATGATGAATGATACCTTAATCAAAAGCTCTGGTTATCAGCATACATATCACTGGAAAATATATGAACATTTCAGCAACAATAAATTTTACAAAATTTATTACAAATCAGCCAAGGGCTTAGCCTTTGCAAATTTATGAATTTAATTGTATTTGCAATGCAACACGTAATAGTGATCCGATTATGATGAATGATACCTTAATCAAAAGCTCCGGTCATCAGCATAAATATCACTGCAAAATTTACTCACATTTCAGCAAAAAAAAATTTACAAAATTTATTACAAATCAGCCAAGGGGTTAGCCTTTGCAAATTTATGAATTTAATTGTATTTGCAATGCAACACGTAATAGTGATCCGATTATGATGAATGATACCTTAATCAAAAGCTCTGGTTATCAGCATACATATCACTGGAAAATATATGAACATTTCAGCAACAATAAATTTTACAAAATTTATTACAAATCAGCCAAGGGCTTAGCCTTTGCAAATTTATGAATTTAATTGTATTTGCAATGCAACACGTAATAGTGATCCGATTATGATGAATGATACCTTAATCAAAAGCTCCGGTCATCAGCATAAATATCACTGCAAAATTTACTCACATTTCAGCAAAAAAAAATTTACAAAATTTATTACAAATCAGCCAAGGGGTTAGCCTTTGCAAATTTATGAATTTAATTGTATTTGCAATGCAACACGTAATAGTGATCCGATTATGATGAATGATACCTTAATCAAAAGCTCTGGTTATCAGCATACATATCACTGGAAAATATATGAACATTTCAGCAACAATAAATTTTACAAAATTTATTACAAATCAGCCAAGGGCTTAGCCTTTGCAAATTTATGAATTTAATTGTATTTGCAATGCAACACGTAATAGTGATCCGATTATGATGAATGATACCTTAATCAAAAGCTCCGGTCATCAGCATAAATATCACTGCAAAATTTACTCACATTTCAGCAAAAAAAAATTTACAAAATTTATTACAAATCAGCAAAGGGGTTAGCCTTTGCAAATTTATGAATTTGATTGTATTTGCAATGCAACACGTAATTGTGATCCGATTATGATGAATGATACCTTAATCAAAAGCTCTGGTTATCAGCATACATATCACTGGAAAATATATGAACATTTCAGCAAAAAAAAATTTATAAAATTTATTACAAATCAGCAAAGGGGTTAGCCTTTGCAAATTTATTAATTTAATTGTATTTGCAATGCAACACGTAATAGTTATCCGATTATGATGAATGATACCTTAATCAAAAGCTCTGGTCATCAGCATAAATATCATTGCAAAATATATGTACATTTCAACAAAAAAAAAATTCAAAATTTATTACAAATCAGCAAAGGGGTTAGTTAGCCTTTGCAAATTTATGAATTTGATTGTATTTGCAATGCAACACGTAATAGTGATCCGATTATGATGAATGATACCTTAATCAAAAGCTCTGGCCATCAGCATAAATATCACTGGAAAATATATGTGCATTTCAGCAAAAAAAAAATTTACAAAATTTATTACAAATCAGCCAAGGGGTTAGCCTTTGCAAATTTATGAATTTAATTGTATTTGCAATGCAACACGTAATAGTGATCCGATTATGATGAATGATACCTTAATCAAAAGCTCCGGTCATCAGCATAAATATCACTGCAAAATTTACTCACATTTCAGCAAAAAAAAATTTACAAAATTTATTACAAATCAGCAAAGGGGTTAGCCTTTGCAAATTTATGAATTTGATTGTATTTGCAATGCAACACGTAATTGTGATCCGATTATGATGAATGATACCTTAATCAAAAGCTCTGGTTATCAGCATACATATCACTGGAAAATATATGAACATTTCAGCAAAAAAAAATTTACAAAATTTATTACAAATCAGCAAAGGGGTTAGCCTTTGCAAATTTATGAATTTAATTGTATTTGCAATGCAACACGTAATAGTGATCCGATTATGATGAATGATACCTTAATCAAAAGCTCTGGTTATCAGCATACATATCACTGGAAAATATATGAACATTTCAGCAACAATAAATTTTACAAAATTTATTACAAATCAGCCAAGGGCTTAGCCTTTGCAAATTTATGAATTTAATTGTATTTGCAATGCAACACGTAATAGTGATCCGATTATGATGAATGATACCTTAATCAAAAGCTCCGGTCATCAGCATAAATATCACTGCAAAATTTACTCACATTTCAGCAAAAAAAAATTTACAAAATTTATTACAAATCAGCAAAGGGGTTAGCCTTTGCAAATTTATGAATTTGATTGTATTTGCAATGCAACACGTAATTGTGATCCGATTATGATGAATGATACCTTAATCAAAAGCTCTGGTTATCAGCATACATATCACTGGAAAATATATGAACATTTCAGCAAAAAAAAATTTATAAAATTTATTACAAATCAGCAAAGGGGTTAGCCTTTGCAAATTTATTAATTTAATTGTATTTGCAATGCAACACGTAATAGTTATCCGATTATGATGAATGATACCTTAATCAAAAGCTCTGGTCATCAGCATAAATATCATTGCAAAATATATGTACATTTCAACAAAAAAAAAATTCAAAATTTATTACAAATCAGCAAAGGGGTTAGTTAGCCTTTGCAAATTTATGAATTTGATTGTATTTGCAATGCAACACGTAATAGTGATCCGATTATGATGAATGATACCTTAATCAAAAGCTCTGGTTATCAGCATACATATCACTGGAAAATATATGAACATTTCAGCAAAAAAAAATTTACAAAATTTATTACAAATCAGCCAAGGGGTTAGCCTTTGCAAATTTATGAATTTAATTGTATTTGCAATGCAACACGTAATAGTGATCCGATTATGATGAATGATACCTTAATCAAAAGCTCCGGTCATCAGCATAAATATCACTGCAAAATTTACTCACATTTCAGCAAAAAAAAATTTACAAAATTTATTACAAATCAGCAAAGGGGTTAGCCTTTGCAAATTTATGAATTTGATTGTATTTGCAATGCAACACGTAATTGTGATCCGATTATGATGAATGATACCTTAATCAAAAGCTCTGGTTATCAGCATACATATCACTGGAAAATATATGAACATTTCAGCAAAAAAAAATTTATAAAATTTATTACAAATCAGCAAAGGGGTTAGCCTTTGCAAATTTATTAATTTAATTGTATTTGCAATGCAACACGTAATAGTTATCCGATTATGATGAATGATACCTTAATCAAAAGCTCTGGTTATCAGCATACATATCACTGGAAAATATATGAACATTTCAGCAAAAAAAAATTTATAAAATTTATTACAAATCAGCAAAGGGGTTAGCCTTTGCAAATTTATTAATTTAATTGTATTTGCAATGCAACACGTAATAGTGATCCGATTATGATGAATGATACCTTAATCAAAAGCTCTGGTCATCAGCATAAATATCATTGCAAAATATATGTACATTTCAGCAAAAAAAAATTTCCAAATTTATTACAAATCAGCAAAGGGGTTAGTTAGCCTTTGCAAATTTATGAATTTGATTGTATTTGCAATGCAACACGTAATAGTGATCCGATTATGATGAATGATACCTTAATCAAAAGCTCTGGCCATCAGCATAAATATCACTGGAAAATATATGAACATTTCAGCAACAATAAATTTTACAAAATTTATTACAAATCAGCCAAGGGCTTAGCCTTTGCAAATTTATGAATTTAATTGTATTTGCAATGCAACACGTAATTGTGATCCGATTATGATGAATGATACCTTAATCAAAAGCTCTGGTTATCAGCATACATATCACTGGAAAATATATGAACATTTCAGCAAAAAAAAATTTATAAAATTTATTACAAATCAGCAAAGGGGTTAGCCTTTGCAAATTTATTAATTTAATTGTATTTGCAATGCAACACGTAATAGTGATCCGATTATGATGAATGATACCTTAATCAAAAGCTCTGGTCATCAGCATAAATATCATTGCAAAATATATGTACATTTCAGCAAAAAAAAATTTCAAAATTTATTACAAATCAGCAAAGGGGTTAGTTAGCCTTTGCAAATTTATGAATTTGATTGTATTTGCAATGCAACACGTAATAGTGATCCGATTATGATGAATGATACCTTAATCAAAAGCTCTGGCCATCAGCATAAATATCACTGGAAAATATATGTGCATTTCAGCAAAAAAAAAATTTACAAAATTTATTACAAATCAGCCAAGGGGTTAGCCTTTGCAAATTTATGAATTTAATTGTATTTGCAATGCAACACGTAATAGTGATCCGATTATGATGAATGATACCTTAATCAAAAGCTCTGGTTATCAGCATACATATCACTGGAAAATATATGAACATTTCAGCAACAATAAATTTTACAAAATTTATTACAAATCAGCCAAGGGCTTAGCCTTTGCAAATTTATGAATTTAATTGTATTTGCAATGCAACACGTAATAGTGATCCGATTATGATTAATGATACCTTAATCAAAAGCTCCGGTCATCAGCATAAATATCACTGCAAAATTTACTCACATTTCAGCAAAAAAAAATTTACAAAATTTATTACAAATCAGCAAAGGGGTTAGCCTTTGCAAATTTATGAATTTGATTGTATTTGCAATGCAACACGTAATTGTGATCCGATTATGATGAATGATACCTTAATCAAAAGCTCTGGTTATCAGCATACATATCACTGGAAAATATATGAACATTTCAGCAAAAAAAAATTTATAAAATTTATTACAAATCAGCAAAGGGGTTAGCCTTTGCAAATTTATTAATTTAATTGTATTTGCAATGCAACACGTAATAGTGATCCGATTATGATGAATGATACCTTAATCAAAAGCTCTGGTCATCAGCATAAATATCATTGCAAAATATATGTACATTTCAGCAAAAAAAAATTTCAAAATTTATTACAAATCAGCAAAGGGGTTAGTTAGCCTTTGCAAATTTATGAATTTGATTGTATTTGCAATGCAACACGTAATAGTGATCCGATTATGATGAATGATACCTTAATCAAAAGCTCTGGCCATCAGCATAAATATCACTGGAAAATATATGTGCATTTCAGCAAAAAAAAAATTTACAAAATTTATTACAAATCAGCCAAGGGGTTAGCCTTTGCAAATTTATGAATTTAATTGTATTTGCAATGCAACACGTAATAGTGATCCGATTATGATGAATGATACCTTAATCAAAAGCTCTGGTCATCAGCATAAATATCATAGCAAAATATATGTACATTTCAGCAAAAAAAATTTACAAAATTTATTACAAATCAGCAAAGGGGTTAGCCTTTGCAAATTTATGAATTTGATTGTATTTGCAATGCAACACGTAATTGTGATCCGATTATGATGAATGATACCTTAATCAAAAGCTCTAGTTATCAGCATACATATCACTGGAAAATATATGAACATTTCAGCAAAAAAAAATTTATAAAATTTATTACAAATCAGCAAAGGGGTTAGCCTTTGCAAATTTATTAATTTAATTGTATTTGCAATGCAACACGAAATAGTGATACGATTATGATGAATGATACCTTAATCAAAAGCTCCGGGTCATCAGCATAAATATCACTGCAAAATTTACTCACATTTCAGCAAAAAAAAATTTACAAAATTTATTACAAATCAGCCAAGGGGTAAGCCTTTGCAAATTTACGAATTTGATTGTATTTGCAATGCAACACGTAATTGTGATCCGATTATGATGAATGATACTGTAATCAAAAGCTCTGGTTATCAGCATACATATCACTGCAAAATATATTTACATTTCAGCAAAAAAAATTTACAAAATTTATTACAAATCAGCCAAGGGGTTAGCCTTTGCAAATTTACGAATTTGATTGTATTTGCAATGCAACACGTAATTGTGATCCGATTATGATGAATGATACCTTAATAAAAAGCTCTGGTCATCAGCATAAATAACACTGCCAAATAAACTTACATTTCAGAAAAAAAAATTTTATAAAATTTATTACAAATCAGCCAAGGGGTTAGCCTTTGCAAATTTACGAATTTGACTGTATTTGCAATGCAACACGCAATTGTGATCCGATTATGATGAATGATACCTTAATCAAAAGCTCTGGCCTTCAGCATAAAATCACTGCAAAATATATTTACATTTCAGCAAAAAAAATTTACAAAATTTATTACAAATCAGCCAAGGGGTTAGCCTTTGCAAATTTACGAATTTGACTGTATTTGCAATGCAACACGTAATAGTGATCCGATTATGATGAATGATACCTTAATCAAAAGCACTAGCCTACAGCATAAATATCACTGCAAAATATATTTACATTTCAGCAAAAAAATTTACAAAATTTATTAAAAATCAGCCAAGGGGATAGCCTTTGCAAATTTACGAATTTGATTGTATTTGCAATGCAACACGCAATAGTGATCCGATTATGATGAATGATACCTTAATCAAAAGCTCTGGTCATCAGCATAAATATCACTGCCAAATAAACTTACATTTCAGAAAAAAAAATTTTATAAAATTTATTACAAATCAGCCAAGGGGTTAGCCTTTGCAAATTTACGAATTTGATTGTATTTGCAATGCAACACGCAATTGTGTTCCGATTATGATGAATGATACCTTAATCAAAAGCTCTGGCCTTCAGCATAAAATCACTGCAAAATATATTTACATTTCAGCAAAAAAAATTTACAAAATTTATTACAAATCAGCCAAGGGGTTAGCCTTTGCAAATTTACGAATTTGATTGTATTTGCAATGCAACACGTAATTGTGATCCGATTATGATGAATGATACCTTAATCAAAAGCTCTGGCCTTCAGCATAAAATCACTGCAAAATATATTTACATTTCAGCAAAAAAAATTTACAAAATTTATTACAAATCAGCCAAGGGGTTAGCCTTTGCAAATTTACGAATTTGACTGTATTTGCAATGCAACACGTAATAGTGATCCGATTATGATGAATGATACCTTAATCAAAAGCACTAGCCTACAGCATAAATATCACTGCAAAATATATTTACATTTCAGCAAAAAAATTTACAAAATTTATTAAAAATCAGCCAAGGGGATAGCCTTTGCAAATTTACGAATTTGATTGTATTTGCAATGCAACACGCAATAGTGATCCGATTATGATGGATGATACCTTAATCAAAAGCACTAGCCTACAGCATAAATATCACTGCAAAATATATTTACATTTCAGCAAAAAAATTTACAAAATTTATTAAAAATCAGCCAAGGGGATAGCCTTTGCAAATTTACGAATTTGATTGTATTTGCAATGCAACACGCAATAGTGATCCGATTATGATGAATGATACCTTAATCAAAAGCTCTGGTCATCAGCATAAATATCACTGCCAAATAAACTTACATTTCAGAAAAAAAAATTTTATAAAATTTATTACAAATCAGCCAAGGGGTTAGCCTTTGCAAATTTACGAATTTGATTGTATTTGCAATGCAACACGCAATTGTGTTCCGATTATGATGAATGATACCTTAATCAAAAGCTCTGGCCTTCAGCATAAAATCACTGCAAAATATATTTACATTTCAGCAAAAAAAATTTACAAAATTTATTACAAATCAGCCAAGGGGTTAGCCTTTGCAAATTTACGAATTTGATTGTATTTGCAATGCAACACGTAATAGTGATCCGATTATGATGAATGTTACCTTAATCAAAAGCTCTCGTCATCAGCATAAATATCATTGCAAAATATATGTACATTTCAGCAAAAAAAAATTACCAAATTTATTACAAATCAGCCAAGGGGTTAGCCTTTGCAAATTTACGAATTTGATTGTATTTGCAATGCAACACGTAATAGTGATCCGATTATGATGAATGATACCTTAATCAAAAGCTCCGGTCATCAGCATAAATATCACTGCAAAATTTACTCACATTTCAGCAAAAAAAAATTTACAAAATTTATTACAAATCAGCCAAGGGGTTAGCCTTTGCAAATTTATGAA
Organism: Tipula confusa; assembly: GCA_963556175.1. Taxonomy (NCBI): domain Eukaryota; kingdom Metazoa; phylum Arthropoda; class Insecta; order Diptera; family Tipulidae; genus Tipula; species Tipula confusa. Next base: position 173,720,384 of record OY744476.1, on the reverse strand, counting down.
TTTAATTGTATTTGCAATGCAACACGTAATAGTGATCCGATTATGATGAATGATACCTTAATCAAAAGCTCTGGCCATCAGCATAAATATCACTGGAAAATATATGTGCATTTCAGCAAAAAAAAATTTACAAAATTTATTACAAATCAGCCAAGGGGTTAGCCTTTGCAAATTTATGAATTTGATTGTATTTGCAATGCAACACGTAATAGTGATCCGATTATGATGAATGTTACCTTAATCAAAAGCTCCAGTCATCAGCATAAATATCATTGCAAAATATATTTACATTTCAGCAAAAAAAATTTACCAAATTTATTACAAATCAGCCAAGGGGTTAGCCTTTGCAAATTTATGAATTTAATTGTATTTGCAATGCAACACGTAATAGTGATCCGATTATGATGAATGATACCTTAATCAAAAGCTCTGGCCATCAGCATAAATATCACTGGAAAATATATGTGCATTTCAACAAAAAAAAATTTACAAAATTTATTACAAATCAGCCAAGGGGTTAGCCTTTGCAAATTTATGAATTTAATTGTATTTGCAATGCAACACGTAATAGTGATCCGATTATGATGAATGTTACCTTAATCAAAAGCTCTCGTCATCAGCATAAATATCATTGCAAAATATATTTACATTTCAGCAAAAAAAATTTACCAAATTTATTACAAATCAGCCAAGGGGTTAGCCTTTGCAAATTTATGAATTTAATTGTATTTGCAATGCAACACGTAATAGTGATCCGATTATGATGAATGATACCTTAATCAAAAGCTCTGGCCATCAGCATAAATATCACTGGAAAATATATGTGCATTTCAGCAAAAAAAAATTACAAAATTTATTACAAATCAGCCAAGGGGTTAGCCTTTGCAAATTTATGAATTTGATTGTATTTGCAATGCAACACGTAATTGTTATCCGATTATGATGAATGATACCTTAATCAAAAGCTCTGGTTATCAGCATACATATCACTGGAAAATATATGAACATTTCAGCAAAAAAAAATTTATAAAATTTATTACAAATCAGCAAAGGGGTTAGCCTTTGCAAATTTATTAATTTAATTGTATTTGCAATGCAACACGTAATAGTGATCCGATTATGATGAATGATACCTTAATCAAAAGCTCTGGTCATCAGCATAAATATCATTGCAAAATATATGTACATTTCAGCAAAAAAAATTTACAAAATTTATTACAAATCAGCAAAGGGGTTAGCCTTTGCAAATTTATGAATTTGATTGTATTTGCAATGCAACACGTAATTGTGATCCGATTATGATGAATGATACCTTAATCAAAAGCTCTGGTTATCAGCATACATATCACTGGAAAATATATGTACATTTCAGCAAAAAAAAATTTATAAAATTTATTACAAATCAGCAAAGGAGTTAGCCTTTGCAAATTTATTAATTTAATTGTATTTGCAATGCAACACGTAATAGTTATCCGATTATGATGAATGATACCTTAATCAAAAGCTCTGGTTATCAGCATACATATCACTGGAAAATATATGAACATTTCAGCAAAAAAAAATTTATAAAATTTATTACAAATCAGCAAAGGGGTTAGCCTTTGCAAATTTATTAATTTAATTGTATTTGCAATGCAACACGTAATAGTGATCCGATTATGATGAATGATACCTTAATCAAAAGCTCTGGTCATCAGCATAAATATCATTGCAAAATATATGTACATTTCAGCAAAAAAAATTTACAAAATTTATTACAAATCAGCAAAGGGGTTAGCCTTTGCAAATTTATGAATTTGATTGTATTTGCAATGCAACACGTAATTGTGATCCGATTATGATGAATGATACCTTAATCAAAAGCTCTGGTTATCAGCATACATATCACTGGAAAATATATGTACATTTCAGCAAAAAAAAATTTATAAAATTTATTACAAATCAGCAAAGGGGTTAGCCTTTGCAAATTTATTAATTTAATTGTATTTGCAATGCAACACGTAATAGTTATCCGATTATGATGAATGATACCTTAATCAAAAGCTCTGGTTATCAGCATACATATCACTGGAAAATATATGAACATTTCAGCAAAAAAAAATTTATAAAATTTATTACAAATCAGCAAAGGGGTTAGCCTTTGCAAATTTATTAATTTAATTGTATTTGCAATGCAACACGTAATAGTGATCCGATTATGATGAATGATACCTTAATCAAAAGCTCTGGTCATCAGCATAAATATCATTGCAAAATATATGTACATTTCAGCAAAAAAAATTTTCCAAATTTATTACAAATCAGCAAAGGGGTTAGTTAGCCTTTGCAAATTTATGAATTTGATTGTATTTGCAATGCAACACGTAATAGTGATCCGATTATGATGAATGATACCTTAATCAAAAGCTCCGGTCATCAGCATAAATATCACTGCAAAATTTACTCACATTTCAGCAAAAAAAAATTTACAAAATTTATTACAAATCAGCAAAGGGGTTAGCCTTTGCAAATTTATGAATTTGATTGTATTTGCAATGCAACACGTAATTGTGATCCGATTATGATGAATGATACCTTAATCAAAAGCTCTGGTTATCAGCATACATATCACTGGAAAATATATGAACATTTCAGCAAAAAAAAATTTATAAAATTTATTACAAATCAGCAAAGGGGTTAGTTAGCCTTTGCAAATTTATGAATTTGATTGTATTTGCAATGCAACACGTAATAGTGATCCGATTATGATGAATGATACCTTAATCAAAAGCTCTGGCCATCAGCATAAATATCACTGGAAAATATATGTGCATTTCAGCAAAAAAAAAATTTACAAAATTTATTACAAATCAGCCAAGGGGTTAGCCTTTGCAAATTTATGAATTTAATTGTATTTGCAATGCAACACGTAATAGTGATCCGATTATGATGAATGATACCTTAATCAAAAGCTCTGGTTATCAGCATACATATCACTGGAAAATATATGAACATTTCAGCAACAATAAATTTTACAAAATTTATTACAAATCAGCCAAGGGCTTAGCCTTTGCAAATTTATGGATTTAATTGTATTTGCAATGCAACACGTAATAGTGATCCGATTATGATGAATGATACCTTAATCAAAAGCTCCGGTCATCAGCATAAATATCACTGCAAAATTTACTCACATTTCAGCAAAAAAAAATTTACAAAATTTATTACAAATCAGCAAAGGGGTTAGCCTTTGCAAATTTATGAATTTGATTGTATTTGCAATGCAACACGTAATTGTGATCCGATTATGATGAATGATACCTTAATCAAAAGCTCTGGTTATCAGCATACATATCACTGGAAAATATATGAACATTTCAGCAAAAAAAAATTTATAAAATTTATTACAAATCAGCAAAGGGGATAGCCTTTGCAAATTTATTAATTTAATTGTATTTGCAATGCAACACGTAATAGTGATCCGATTATGATGAATGATACCTTAATCAAAAGCTCTGGCCATCAGCATAAATATCACTGGAAAATATATGTGCATTTCAGCAAAAAAAAAATTTACAAAATTTATTACAAATCAGCCAAGGGGTTAGCCTTTGCAAATTTATGAATTTAATTGTATTTGCAATGCAACACGTAATAGTGATCCGATTATGATGAATGATACCTTAATCAAAAGCTCTGGTCATCAGCATAAATATCATAGCAAAATATATGTACATTTCAGCAAAAAAAATTTACAAAATTTATTACAAATCAGCAAAGGGGTTAGCCTTTGCAAATTTATGAATTTGATTGTATTTGCAATGCAACATGTAATTGTGATCCGATTATGATGAATGATACCTTAATCAAAAGCTCTAGTTATCAGCATACATATCACTGGAAAATATATGAACATTTCAGCAAAAAAAAATTTATAAAATTTATTACAAATCAGCAAAGGGGATAGCCTTTGCAAATTTATTAATTTAATTGTATTTGCAATGCAACACGTAATAGTGATCCGATTATGATGAATGATACCTTAATCAAAAGCTCTGGCCATCAGCATAAATATCACTGGAAAATATATGTGCATTTCAGCAAAAAAAAAATTTACAAAATTTATTACAAATCAGCCAAGGGGTTAGCCTTTGCAAATTTATGAATTTAATTGTATTTGCAATGCAACACGTAATAGTGATCCGATTATGATGAATGATACCTTAATCAAAAGCTCTGGTCATCAGCATAAATATCATAGCAAAATATATGTACATTTCAGCAAAAAAAATTTACAAAATTTATTACAAATCAGCAAAGGGGTTAGCCTTTGCAAATTTATTAATTTAATTGTATTTGCAATGCAACACGAAATATTGATACGATTATGATGAATGATACCTTAATCAAAAGCTCCGGGTCATCAGCATAAATATCACTGCAAAATTTACTCACATTTCAGCAAAAAAAAATTTACAAAATTTATTACAAATCAGCCAAGGGGTTAGCCTTTGCAAATTTACGAATTTGATTGTATTTGCAATGCAACACGTAATTGTGATCCGATTATGATGAATGATACTGTAATCAAAAGCTCTGGTTATCAGCATACATATCACTGCAAAATATATTTACATTTCAGCAAAAAAAATTTACAAAATTTATTACAAATCAGCCAAGGGGTTAGCCTTTGCAAATTTACGAATTTGATTGTATTTGCAATGCAACACGTAATTGTGATCCGATTATGATGAATGATACCTTAATAAAAAGCTCTGGTCATCAGCATAAATAACACTGCCAAATAAACTTACATTTCAGAAAAAAAAATTTTATAAAATTTATTACAAATCAGCCAAGGGGTTAGCCTTTGCAAATTTACGAATTTGACTGTATTTGCAATGCAACACGCAATTGTGATCCGATTATGATGAATGATACCTTAATCAAAAGCTCTGGCCTTCAGCATAAAATCACTGCAAAATATATTTACATTTCAGCAAAAAAAATTTACAAAATTTATTACAAATCAGCCAAGGGGTTAGCCTTTGCAAATTTACGAATTTGACTGTATTTGCAATGCAACACGTAATAGTGATCCGATTATGATGAATGATACCTTAATCAAAAGCACTAGCCTACAGCATAAATATCACTGCAAAATATATTTACATTTCAGCAAAAAAATTTACAAAATTTATTAAAAATCAGCCAAGGGGATAGCCTTTGCAAATTTACGAATTTGATTGTATTTGCAATGCAACACGCAATAGTGATCCGATTATGATGAATGATACCTTAATCAAAAGCTCTGGTCATCAGCATAAATATCACTGCCAAATAAACTTACATTTCAGAAAAAAAAATTTTATAAAATTTATTACAAATCAGCCAAGGGGTTAGCCTTTGCAAATTTACGAATTTGATTGTATTTGCAATGCAACACGCAATTGTGTTCCGATTATGATGAATGATACCTTAATCAAAAGCTCTGGCCTTCAGCATAAAATCACTGCAAAATATATTTACATTTCAGCAAAAAAAATTTACAAAATTTATTACAAATCAGCCAAGGGGTTAGCCTTTGCAAATTTACGAATTTGATTGTATTTGCAATGCAACACGTAATAGTGATCCGATTATGATGAATGATACCTTAATCAAAAGCTCCGGTCATCAGCATAAATATCACTGCAAAATTTACTTACATTTCAGCAAAAAAAAATTTACAAAATTTATTACAAATCAGCCAAGGGGTTAGCCTTTGCAAATTTATGAATTTAATTGTATTTGCAATGCAACACGTAATAGTGATCCGATTATGATGAATGATACCTTAATCAAAAGCTCTGGCCATCAGCATAAATATCACTGGAAAATATATGTGCATTTCAGCAAAAAAAAATTTACAAAATTTATTACAATTCAGCCAAGGGGTTAGCCTTTGCAAATTTATGAATTTGATTGTATTTGCAATGCAACACGTAATAGTGATCCGATTATGATGAATGTTACCTTAATCAAAAGCTCCAGTCATCAGCATAAATATCATTGCAAAATATATTTACATTTCAGCAAAAAAAATTTACCAAATTTATTACAAATCAGCCAAGGGGTTAGCCTTTGCAAATTTATGAATTTAATTGTATTTACAATGCAACACGTAATAGTGATCCGATTATGATGAATGATACCTTAATCAAAAGCTCTGGCCATCAGCATAAATATCACTGGAAAATATATGTACATTTCAGCAAAAAAAAATTTACAAAATTTATTACAAATCAGCCAAGGGGTTAGCCTTTGCAAATTTATGAATTTAATTGTATTTGCAATGCAACACGTAATAGTGATCCGATTATGATGAATGTTACCTTAATCAAAAGCTCTCGTCATCAGCATAAATATCATTGCAAAATATATTTACATTTCAGCAAAAAAAATTTACCAAATTTATTACAAATCAGCCAAGGGGTTAGCCTTTGCAAATTTATGAATTTAATTGTATTTGCAATGCAACACGTAATAGTGATCCGATTATGATGAATGATACCTTAATCAAAAGCTCTGGCCATCAGCATAAATATCACTGGAAAATATATGTGCATTTCAGCAAAAAAAAATTACAAAATTTATTACAAATCAGCCAAGGGGTTAGCCTTTGCAAATTTATGAATTTAATTGTATTTGCAATGCAACACGTAATAGTGATCCGATTATGATGAATGTTACCTTAATCAAAAGCTCTCGTCATCAGCATAAATATTATTGCAAAATATATGTACATTTCAGCAAAAAAAATTTACAAAATTAATTAAAAATCAGCCAAGGGGATAGCCTTTGCAAATTTACGAATTTGATTGTATTTGCAATGCAACACGTAATAGTGATCCGATTATGGTGAATGATACCTTAATCCACAGCTCTGGTCATCAGCATACATATCACTGCAATATAAACTTAGCTTTCAACAAAAAAAAATTTACAAAATTTATTACAAATCAGCCAAGGGGTTAGCCTTTGCAAATTTACGAATTTGATTGTATTTGCAATGCAACGCGTAATAGTGATCCGATTATGATGAATGATACTGTAATCAAAAGCTCCGGTCATCAGCATAAATATCACTGCCAAATAAACTTACATTTCAGTAAAAAAAAATTATAAAATTTATTACAAATCATCCAAGGGGTTAGCCTTTGCAAATTTACGAATTTGATTGTATTTGCAATGCAACACGAAATAGTAATCCGATTATGATGAATGATACCTTAATAAAAAGCTCTGGTCATCAGCACAAATATCACTGCAAAATATATTTACATTTCAGCAAAAAAATTTACAAAATTTATTAAAAATCAGCCAAGGGGATAGCCTTTGCAAATTTACGAATTTGATTGTATTTGCAATGCAACACGCAATAGTGATCCGATTATGATGAATGATACCTTGATCAAAAGCACTAGCCTACAGCATAAATATCACTGCAAAACATATTTACTTTTCAGCAAAAAAATTTACAAAATTTATTAAAAATCAGCCAAGGGGATAGCCTTTGCAAATTTACGAATTTGATTGTATTTACAATGCAACACGCAATAGTGATCCGATTATGATGAATGATACCTTAATCAAAAGCTCTGGTCATCAGCATAAATATCACTGCCAAGTAAACTTACATTTCAGAAAAAAAAATTTTATAAAATTTATTACAAATCAGCCAAGGGGTTATCCTTTGCAAATTTACGAATTTGATTGTATTTGCAATGCAACACGCAATTGTGATCCGATTATGATGAATGATACCTTAATCAAAAGCTCTGGCCTTCAGCATAAAATCACTGCAAAATATATTTACATTTCAGCAAAAAAAATTTACAAAATTTATTACAAATCAGCCAAGGGGTTAGCCTTTGCAAATTTACGAATTTGACTGTATTTGCAATGCAACACGTAATTGTGATCCGATTATGATGAATGATACCTTAATCAAAAGCTCTAGCCTTCAGCATAAAATCACTGCAAAATATATTTACAGTCATCAGTATAAATCCAACAATAAAATATATAAACATTTCTATAAATTTTGTTTAGCAAAAAAAAATCAGCAAAGGAGTTACTGCATTCATAAATCAAACAGCTTTTTGTGGGTAGTCACAAACTTCTTCTTGGTACTATTCATGAAGATTATTGAACTCATGTATCTATGTAATTTTAGAGAGGATTTAGTAGAGTCATGAATTAGGGATGACCGATATCAGAAATTTTGTGTAAAATATCCCTTGACACCGATGTTTCGCGTTAAGCAAAAATCTCACAATAAAATTAAAAAATAAAACATTTTTTAATTTAATTATATTCCGACATTTTTTTTAGGTTCTAAGCTTTTATGTTGTTAAATTAATTCGATATTTTTTGTAACTTTTATTTTTCAATGTTTTGTCTTTAAATTTTCGATTTATTGTTTTTGTTATAATCAACGATCTTCATAATTAGCTTAATAATTTAAATATAATATAATTTAAATAATTAATTTTTTTAATTTTTTTCTTTTTAATTTAGTTAAATAATAAAAAAAAAATTTAACATTTAATTTGTAATAACATTTATAATTTATAATAATATTTAAAGATTGACTACACATTCTAATAAATTAATTTTAAAGTTTGTTTTTGGTTTTTAATTTATTTTAATTATGCAAATTATAAATTTATTGTTTTTATTGATCTTAAAAACGGCATTTGGTTTCGTTTTTTCTTTCTTTTGTTTTAATATGATAACAATATATCATTAAAAATTAAATTAATAAATAATAAATTAAAAACTTGTTAAACTTATTATATTATTGTATAATAATTAATTAATTAATTGATGCCAATTTAAAATTTAAAAAAAATTTTTTTTTGGATATTTTGCGATAAATTTAATTTTTTTTTTGTTTTGTTTATAGCATGTGTGCTGATCTTAACAGTTTTGTGTGGGCTTTTTAATAAGCATGGTTGGCAACAAAGAGTGATGCATCTCCGGTGGCACCAGTTACACTTCCAGCAACGTATTTGCCTAATGCAGCATCACCGTTAGCCTGTAAATATATTTAAAAAAAATAAAATCTTGATTAATTTTATTCGTTCAAATTAATAAAAATCGAATTTTGACAGATGTCAAAAAAAATTGTGATATCGACAGGGCCCACCCGATAAATTACAACAGAAGTCTCTTCGCTAGAACCACTAAAGACAAAATGGGGTTTTGCGCGATTGAGCTTTGCTGTGACGTGTAATGTAGTTCCCTCATAAAAGAATTCACAAAGTAACGTGGAGATTACGTAGTCTAAAATGGGTGATTCCCCTTTCAAATAAAATAAAAATCCAATCACCTAGATAGACTCGTGACAATAACAAAAACAAATTGTGGGAATGACGTGGGATATTTTTATGCATTTGCCAAGTAAAAAAGTTTTTTTTTTTTAAATCAAATGACCAATTGTGAACGTAGAACTGATTCGAATGGAATTTTCGCAAATTTTGCATAAAATCTAATGAGATGACCTAATTATTTCAATGTCGCATTACAATGTTTCATACTAAGATAAAATAAGAGTCGAGTATTAAATCATAATGATGCTGTAAATGAAAATCACAAAAGACATGTGTGAGTAATTAAAATTTTCACAAAAACCATTAAGCGACAAAGTGAATTTAACGGAAAGATGATTTCTATTTATAATCCTTCTGGCACAAAAAACACATAAGAGATTAGTTCACTGCAACACAAGATTATGGTTTTATCATCCATTTATAGTACTTAGATGAAAATTATATTTTATCGTTTTTCGTTTCTGGAAAATTATCGAATACAATGTATAACATTTCTAAAGGTCGTAGAGTTTTAAGTGTAAATGCAACGATTATCTGTGTTGAAGAGATGATGACTTTGAACTTTGCCAGGAGATCAGATGTATTTTACAGGCATCATGTCTCCACGCGATGACATTTGAGTGGTTCAAAACAATTTACTATGGAGCATCAAGATTCGAGTTTCAAAGCTCGGCATTATAGGCGACCACCATTTTTGGGGAAAAATTATGAGCGACGAAACACATTTCGACTTGGTATGCTTTGTTAATAAACAGAATAGCCACTATTGGGGTATTAGGAACTCCTAATACCCCAATGATCATCCCCTTGATCATCAAAATCACAATATGCTCGTATAGTAAATGTATGGTGGTTATATTTCTTTGAGAATGCTAAAGGCATTGCGGTAACAGCCACCGATTACAGAACATGTGGTTCTAACAAGACGGCGCCACATCACACACAACTCGTCCTACGTTGAAGCTTTTACGAGTAATTTTTCCCGCCTGAATAATTTCAAAAACTGATTTTAAAAAAATCACTAACTTCTATATTAGATTCAGCAAGAGAACGGTAAAAACCAACCATTGGCTATTGTGCAAAATCAAACAACTGCACAGAACAGTCTGCAGGCCGGGGCCAAAAATACAGATCAAAAAAGCAAAGCAGTCTATGTTGACTGCTTTGCTTTTTAAAATCCAGCTTAAAAATGTTGAGTGTGTAATTTATGTAGCCACTTAAGTTAGGATGAATCCAGAATCAAGCCAGCCACACCTGAAGGGTAATAAAATTTCTTCTGCAGACCACCAAGACCATGTACAATGCACAAAACAACAAAAAATATACCCCAAGCGATACTCGTCTTCAGTGGGTTGAATTCTGGGAGGACCAAACATTTCAAAATGATATTGCAGAAATTGTATATTACGAGCAGTTGGACCTAATGAAATAACCAACTATATACCTAGAAAGGGAAACATGGATTCCTAGAGACGGACTGGATCATCCAGAAAGAGCAAAAAGGAAAGTTAAATCGGCACCAGAGTACCTCTTGGTAGCGTTCAAGCACCAAAACAAAAGTGGTATCAGCTGAGGTTAACCAACCAAAAGGTAATGAACCTACCAAGAATACTACACCAAAACTAGTGCAACCGAAAGAAATGCAGTGATAACAAGTGATAACAAACATGAGAACAAACAGGCTCGACCTATAAAAGTTATGGCAGGAAGTTTGCATCACACTTGTTCTAGTAAATAAATAGTAAAAGCTGTAAATATTGTTAAAAAGAGAGACCAGAAAACGAAGAAGGACCTCAAGCCTTTAGTAAAATGGGACTCCCTATTTTTATGCTATGTGGTATTTGAAATATTTATGATATTAGATGAGGGTAGGTATTAGAGTAAATTAGGTATTAATCACCGTGGTCTCCACTTAAAAAGGGTGATGAAGTTTGGGCAAGAAGCCACAAACAGAAGGGCCATTTATTAGTGAATCATCTCGCTGATACCTTTCAACCACCAGCAAGGCAAACTGCCAACGAAAATACAATATAATAATAATTTACAAGCTAGATAAGCGTAACATACGACCTGTCTTAACCTCAATGTTAGAAAGCCCCAGGGTAAGATATAACTATTTGCCAAAATCTACCTGATAAAGTACTTGTTTAACTAGCACAATAATGCGACCTTTCAGTTTAAATACGTCACGATCCAAGGTAGAACCCATCAAAACTGACAAATTTTGCCACAAATAGAAAATTTTCAAAACCTAGAAAATACATGATGGTTACCCCATCAAATCTGACAAATTTATGGCTTAAATCAAAAACTTCCAAAACCCAGAAAAATCGTGATGGTTAGTTAGCCCATCAAAACTGACAAATTTATGCCACAAATCGAAAACTTCCATAACTCAGAAAAATCGTGATGGTTAGCCTATCAAAACTGACAAATTTATGCCATAAATCGAAAACTTCCAAAACCCAGCAAAACATGATGGTTACCCCATCAAAACTGACAAATTTATGCCGCAAATCGGAAACTTCCAAAACCCAGCAAAAAATTATGGTTATCCCATTAAAACTTACAAATTTATGACATAAATCGAAATCTTCCAAAAACTAGACAAATCGTGATCAAAACTGACAAATTTATGTCATAAATCGAAAACTTCCAAAACCCAAAAAAAAAGTGATGGTTACACCATCAAATCTGACAAATTTTGCCACAAATCGAAAACTTCCATAACCCAGAAAATGCGTGATGGTTACCCCATCAAATCTGACAAATTTATGCCGTGATTCGAAAACTTCCAAAACCCAGAAAAAAAGTGATGGTTACCCCATCAAAACTGACACATCGATCACATCATTCAGCAGAAAACGTTATACTACAGATCAAGTGCCAAGAATCACAAAGTTAATTGATTGCAGAAAAGCATGTTCAAGTATCTTCCTGGATGTTATGCCGATATGCAGTAAGGGAGTGTCTTGGAACCAAACCTATATTTTATTAACTATAGCCACCTTTACAGATGACACTACAATTATGGCAATTATCGCCGATGCAACGAGCAAACTTCAGCCGATGGCCAGTGCGGTTTACCACTAGACAGAGCGTTTGAGAATGTTGAATACCTTAGCATGAAATTCGATGCCAAACTCAAGTGGAGAGAGCATGTAAAAAAGAAAAAGGAAGAACTTAACATAAAGTTCAGAAAATTGTATTGGCTCATAGGTAGAAGCACCTCTAAGCTTACAATCCACAAGTTGGCGCTATATTATAAATTCTAAAGCCGACGTAGGACCTACGGTATCCATGATGGAATACATTAGAATAAAAGAAGACTCGAAAGAATGAATGAGTGGCGTATCTGATTTTATGGAACTATCGAAATCTTAAAATAAATCAACCTTTAAAATTCAAAATCGAACAGATCAACGACATTTCATCATACACGTGCACTTAGCAATATTTAATAACTGTATGAATTATTTACAAGAATAAATTAACTATATAAACAAAAAGAATTTAATTCATAAATAAAATCGTGGTTTATTCACCGCTAATATTCATAATAAAAATTCTAAACATCCACAAATTAGTCTGACGTCAATAAATAATAGTTTTTTTGCAAACCACTGTCGACATCACATTTTAATAATAAAATTTCCACTTACCTTAAGAAAAAAACTATTTCACATGCACGTTACAGCAACAATTTTAAGAAAAGAAAAAAACAAGCGTGCAATCGTGGAAAATTCAATTAGTCAAATCATAAAAAGGACAACATTAAAAACAGAACATGCAACATTTTTTTTTTGTAAATCTATAATTTTATATTACATAAAATTGTTTAACAGCAAAAAAAGTAAATAAAATTTTTTTATTTTTTATCTGTCTATAGAATTAGATCAAAAATATAACAACTATATGACTATTGCATAGAAGTAATTTGGTTAAAAAAAAAAAACAATATTAATTTGAAATTAGAATTTTAGTCCTGTGGCCAATTTATGTTTCAATCATCCATTCCAGTCTTATACTTCGTTTGAAAGCATCTCTCACCATAAAACATCGCGATTTTATTTTTTTTTTTTTTTTTTAGTATTTGTGATCTTTAACGAATAAACTGGCTTCGCCTTGACTCGATGTTATGGATCCGGCTACATATTTACCTTGAGCTGCTAGGCCATTTGCCTAAGTAATTTTTTAAATTTATTATAATTAGTTAAAAATCAAAAACAAGCATGTAGTAAATTAATACAAAAATAGATGGCAGTACACAAAATTTTAAAAAAACATTTACAGTAGTACAACTAGTGACAAACAGATGACATAACTTACGATTTTTTAGTACACATAGTACTAAATTGGTTGATGTATTGGATAGTTTTATAAAAAATATAAGAAAATAAAATCTACTTACACGTGCACGCTTAAGGAGTTCATTTTGAGCAGCGCAAACATTTTCCTTCTTGCCAGCCCATGCACGAAGTACTGAAGCTTGGAGAGCACGACCATATGAGAAGGTAAGCGCCCATGGTCTTCCCGCTTTAACTTGATTGATTGCGTTCAAATGGACTGAAGCATCTTCTTCGGATTGTCCACCCGACAAGAAGGTAACACCGGGAACGGCTGCTGGAACAGTTCTTCTCAAAGCAGTTACGGTTGCTTCGGCAACTTCTTGTGGTGTATATTTTTTGCTTGAACTTTGGCCAGCTGTAACCATGTTTGGCTTTAAGAGTGTACCTTCCAAATATACGTGATGATCGTTCAATGCCTTGTATACGGCAGCAAGAACTGTTTCTGTAACCTTTTGGGCACGTTCCAAATCGTGATCACCATCGGGTAAAACTTCTGGTTCAACAATTGGTACTATTCTTTGCGATTGGCAAATCGAAGCGTAACGTGCTAGAACAGTGGCATTTTCTTGAATAGCTTGATAGCTTGGAATATTTTTGCCAATTTTCAATACACAACGCCATTTGGCAAAGTCACAACCATCTTTTTTGTATTGTGCACAACGTGCAGCTAAATCATCAAGACCTTGTGTTGTACATTCACCTTCTGATCCCATTAAATCGACAACACCCTTATCGACTTTAATGCCGGGAATGATTCCCTTCTTCTTCAACAAGTCAATGAATAATGTACCATCATCGGCTTTTTGGTACACGGTTTCGTGGAAAAGGATAACACCTGATACATTATTTGCGAGGGCGTCATCGGTTGTGAAAAGAAGTTGACGGTATTGACGACGTAAGTCATCGGAGTTTTCAAGACCAATGTCCTAAAATACAAAAAAAAAAAATTAAAAATTTTACCAAACTATCAAAATGTCTTAAAACTTACTTGAAGACGTTTTCCCATGGTACCAGTAGATTCATCAGCAGCTAAAATACCCTTGCCTGGGGCAACAATAGCATTAGCGATTCTTGAGAGTTCTTCTTGAAGCTCTTTCGATGGGTAGTTGAAATACGTAGTCATTTTGGGATGAGCTAAATACATAATGGGAAAAAATCATAAATTACAGTTCGCGAAATAGTCATTGTGAGTTTTAAAATGTGCGATGTTTCTAGTTACATTTGCATGATCTTTCATTGTGACCAAAATAGTTACGTTATTTAGCCTGATTCTATAATTCCTGGAAGCATTGGAGAGTAATGCCCTAAGCACATCGTTCCAACATGTTTAATGGAATTTCAAAGTATTTTTTGGATCCAAAAGATTCAACAAAATTTTGTAAGAAAATTTTGCAAAGGTGTCTGAGAAAAATTACCAAAACTGTAATCAAAATACCAATATTTCTAATGGATGAGAGGCAACTAAGTATAATTCAGTCTCAATGCTCAACTGCTTTGTGAGTCCGTGCAGTTCGGTGTTCGGCCAGAAGCACTTCAATATTCGTCAAATACACTTATTTACGAACACATGCAGTTTCTGAGTGATCTTTTGTCTTTTCCGATGTCTCACAGCCATAGAGTAGTTCTGATTTTACACACGAGTTGAACATTCGTATTTTGGTCTAGCGGGACAGGATAGAGGTGTTCCAGATTCTATGTAACATGTTAAATACATGCCAGAAAGTTTGTGTTTTTGGAAGGCTTACATCATCTGCTTAATCCAGATCATTAAGTTTACCTTGAGTTATCTACTTTTCTCATGACACTATACTATCCAATACGATCAGGAATAGCGTTGGTGAGAGTATGCATCGTTGCCTCTTCTGAGAGTTTTTTTTTCATTTTGTTTGCCCATTGAATCGGTTTCGGAGTTGTGCCTGCCGCCATACGGCGTTCCTATTTATCGTGTCAAATGCGCGTTCGAAATTAATGAAGGGCAGGTATAGTGGTAATCTCTAGTGGTTAGTTTAATTTCTTCCTGATTTGAAGCCAGGTTTTGCACTCGTTTAGGCCATATTTCTTAAAGAACGTAATTGCCAAGCCTTCCTACTATTTTTGAGTTATTCTACCAGAATTTTAAACTTCTTGTATTAATGGTATTAATGCGCATACAGTTGTAGATGTCTTGGTGCCTAAGAGACACTCCACCAGCATATTCGACGTCAGATTTTACAGACGTGCAGACATAGACAGCGATCATGTGCTTGTCATATTTAAGCATAAGAGCAAACTGTCATCTACGTTCAACAGACAAGCACAAAAGACCGTTCGATGGAATATCGATGCTTTAAAAGACCAAGCGTCACTGCAGAGTTACCAATCAGCTGTCACTAATTATTTAGACTGGCTCAATAGCCAGAGAAGAAGCTCCTCCTAACATCCAGGAGCAGTGGCACGCTATACCGTCAGCCATAAACACCGCTGAAAATCTCTGCGCTACGAAAGCTACGACTAAATACATACGACAAAAGAAGCGCGATCATATGAGATCTTCATATGAGAAAACATCAGCTTCCAAGCCGAAATAGGAAACTCAAGGGACTGTTTTGCTAACGCTAGAAATGTAACTAATGACTTCCACCCAAGAAATACAGCCATCAAAGACAGAAATGGAGAGCTGAGAATAAACCTGGCTGATGTTCTCTCAGTATGGGAAACCTACTTTCAAAATCTGCTAAATCGGAACGATGAAGTGACCCCCATTAGAGCAATAACTCCTCCAGGTGAAGAGGTCCTTGTTGAACATCCCACAGTATAGGAAGTAGATGCAGCTATTAGTAGATTAGAAAATGGAAAGGCACCCTGTCTCGACGGGATCCCCGCAAAATTGATTAAGCTCGGAGGCGCTACTCTTGTAACAAATCTATACGATTTCTTCGTCTCTATTTGGGACCAAGAAGAGTTGCCGGAGAATTGGGAGACCGCAGTCATATGCCCGCTGCACAAAAAAGGAGACATCGCTCATATGCCTAGGAATTCCAGAGAAACTCGTTTCTCTGTACAAATTAACAACCTCTGGGTCTGTATGTAAAATAAATCAGGCCAAATTCTTAGATATGCAGATGATATCGTGCTTCTTGGCCGAAGACCTAGCGATATCAAGTACAGTTTCATACAGCTCGACCGCTGCGCAAGAAGACTTGGTTTTGAGGTGAACAGCAGCAAAACAAAATTGTTATCAACACCCAGGATCATCTCCATGGTAAATCTCGGAATTGGCGACCATAACTTTGATAGTGTCGAAAACTTTAAATACCTCGGGTCAGTTATAAAATCGTCGAATGATATGCAGACAGAAATAAAAACCCAAATCGATGCCGGACAACGAGTTTTGTACGCCCAATCGAAATTATTGCCTTCTAAACATATGTCGCAGTCGTGCAAGTTCGCACTTTATAAAGCACTCATAAGACCGGTGCTGGCTTTCGGAAGTGAGAGCTGGACCATGACCTCTAACGATTGTAGATTTATATCTACCTTCGCTCAATCTCTGGTCGAATCAAAATCGCGGAGTACGAATATCGGATTCGTATGAACCACGAGATAAGGCAACTTCTTGGAGGCTGCGATTTTATCGAAATCATCAAATCCAATCGAGTTAGATGGCTCGGCCACGTTACACGATCTCCACAACAACGAATGACCAATAAAGTGTTCCATCAACAACCAGCGGTGTTTGTCGTAGAGGAAGACCCCGATTGCGCTGGCGTGACAACGTCGAACAAGATGTCAAAACTACATGCTTTAGGATGTCGAAACTGGAGGACGAGAGCGACCGACCGAGATGGATGGAGGAACTTAGTGCGGGTGGCAAAATCCCTTATTGGGAAGTGAAAGCCAGAGCTCTATGACATTTTAAACTGTCTGTTACGTTGGTGGATGGCATTTGCTAATTTCGTTATTGGTGCCAATTGATTGCTAAAAATTTTCGCCGATGTCGTTAACATGTTCTTCGAAATATTCCTTCGTTCTCTTTAAGTGTGCTTCATCAGTTGTTAAGACTTGAACAGCCGCATATGTTATAGATGATATGTTGGTAATTTTGTGTCCTATCTTACATACTGGTGTAGTGTTCGCATGTTTTGATTTATTGCATCCTTCTCAACAGCTTTGAGGATTTCCTCCGCAAATTTGATCTTCAATTATTTTTGTTATCTTTTTTGCTTGAATTGAGTATCTCTCAATCCGTTTTTATTAAATTTCTTCCTATTTGACTTAGAGCGTGTTGCATTGAGACAACCGATTTTTTATTGACCATTACGTGGTCTATTTAACTGTTAGTTCAGCCTTCCGGTGATGTGGATGTACATAAATTGCCATGAGCCAGTTTCATAGGTCATCCAAGATGAATCGGCTACCAAGATGGTTGGCTACCAAATTTGGAAGCAGTGATTATGAATTGGAATATGTTATGCAATATGTTAACAATAAGCAGGAGAATTTAATTTCTTGCCAGGAGAATTTAACAGCTCAGCAATGAGTGTAGTTCACCTAACTTCTTTGAAGAGGTCACAGGACTGCATTATAACTTCGGGCCTATGTATATTGCCGTTCAAGACTAGGCTGGAAACCTCCGTATTAAATATAAACTGCGGAGATGTGCATAGTTATATCGAGATTCAAAAAAAATCTACCTTCTCGATTGCTTTAATTCGGGTCTTTCATAAAAGAGATCACTCAAGATGCAAAAACTATTGCGGTATAGTTCTCCTTTGCACCGAATACAAATTACTACCTTACAGAATATTGGAAAGAATCACTCCTCTGGCGGAGGAAATTGTAGGTGACTACCACAGATTATAATTTTTAATCTCATGTTAGAATTTATCTTTCGTAAAAGTGAAACACATCAGGAAAACATCTTCTACCTTCAGTTCAACATATGCAGATGATATTTTTATAAATGGACTGAATGGCAACGTTGTAAAAGAACTACTAGAGCACTAGAGATTTTTGTCGTAAACATAATATATGATTATAGATTTCAGAGACCTAGACCCAATTTATGGTAGTAGTGGTACCTCACATTGCTTCCGACGGGCTTCTGATAACTTGAATCCTTTGTTGATCATGATAATTATATGGAAGAGGATATAAAAGCACATCTGCCGCTAGCAATCGTGCCTTGTATGCCCTACGTCCATAGCTGGAAGGAATTGTAAACGTACACGATATTGGTCCCTGACGAATGAATATGAAAGATGGCTGATTACATTTGAGATAAAGATATGCGCTGGATATATGGCCCGAAACGCGAAGATGCTAGCGATATTGTCAACATTCTTGCTGTCGAATAAAAAAATATAGACTATTATAGGGAAGCTACATGTTTGCAATTAGCACTGGTTACATGACACATTGAAATGAGCGCATTTATCAGTACATTCCACGAATATCGATAGTAAATTATAGAAATTTAATGTGAATCCAATTAAATAAATTCAACTTCGAATCACAACAGCAACATTTTGTTAATAAACTTTCCAAAAAAAAAATGTTGATTTCAAGGTTTACTGGACATGACAAGCCCCCAAAATAAACAACCGGTTATTTCATCATTTTATATACACATCATCATAATATGCGAATTTGCTGACGAAATAATCGGCGCACGTAACACATATTTCGCGTTAATATCTACTAAGCATTTTATACATCAAATAATTGTCGGACTCTTATCACAAACGAGTGATAAGAGTGCGACTAAAATGTTAAAAGTCATATTTAAAACTGATCGAAATAATGACATCTGCATATTTTGCAATAATACTTATGTAACACCGAACAAAGATTTCTATTTATACACAAAATGTTTAAGTACTTGTATAACCAAGAGGCCACGACACCAGTTCCAAAAATACATACACATGTGGAAACAAAACAAAATAATGCCAAAAAAAATAAATTTCGAAATTTGACTTTCAATTCACATTTAAGAATAAATTATATATAAAAAAAAAACATTAAATCGAAATACACTTACTTTAAGAAATCTTTCTTTGAAAAACAAAAATACAATCGGAAAATTCTTCCAATAAAATTAAATTTGAAAATGAGAAACACTAAAATGCACAACAAATTGCAAACACAAAATGAATCGATCGATGAAAGAGACTTGCGTTATATTCGGTTCTTCATAGAACATCGACTATTCCCCAACTTGTGGTGGGGATGTGACCTTAGTAAGGTTTTCATTGTGATTTAGTGACGATTTCATATCAGCTATAGATTTCGTCATACATTTTTTGTTGGAGGCTCGTTTATTTTTATTCCAGTCAGTTAACTTTCCGATTTTAACAGTTTTTTTTTAATCGGCATATTTTCGTGTTTTTTTTTTTTTTATTTATTTATCATCGAACTTTGGTACCACGCTCATTTTGTTGTTATTCAAAATTAAACTGGCAACAAAACATATATTTTGTGTACACATATTGATAACAATATGATATATTGATGACCTTCAAAAAATTTATCGGGTGTGTACAACAAAATAATATATAAAAATCCAGAATAATGGTACAAAATACGACACTTAACTAATCCATTGTACTATTTCAATCATACAATTCCAATTGGAACTTAGTTATGCGGCACGTTGTTGCCATTGGATAATTTATCCAATTGTACAATGATCTTGTTTAAAGGTCATGACATTCTCGATAAAAAGCGACGTCCATTTTTTTGCTATCATAGCATTGAAAATTTAAAAAAAAAAAAAATCTAATAAGAAAATGTAATATAAAAAATTATTTATAGAATTGAAAAAATTTCATTTTCAAAATTAAAAGTAGTTGAAGGTCAGGGTGGTATCATGAGGCCATATATATCAGGCCATAAAAACTATTAGGAAGAAGAAAATATGTGCATGTGATTGCATTCTACGAAAAATTTAATTACGTTTTAATTATAATTAAAGCGAAATAAATATTAAACTCGGATAATGATTAATAATTTACAACGGTAAATTTCTTATCAATCGGCCATTATCATCATCATAAATCACAATGAATCCATGATATAAAACTATCGACGATATAAAATCCCACCCTGTAATGAGATTTTTTTTTTTTACTAATCAACGTAACCAAACTATTTTTTATTTTTTTTCGTTTATTTTGCACTAGAAATTCTCACACTCAATTTTATTTTTTATATTACGTTTTAAAACTCACAATTTAATTTTTTTTTAAAATATTAAAAAATACTAAAATTTAGTAAATTTACTCACAGTGATTTTTTTTTTATTTAATATAAAATAATTTATTAACCAAAAACTTAGAAACAGTTCTATACTCGAAGGCGGACACAGACGGTATAAAATGAATATCGGTAGAGCTAAATGAATTGAATACGTCAAAAGGTTGAATGAAGGTCGATTGTAGAAAAAAAAATGAAAAACATACGAAATTAGGATTGCCCAATGATTGCGCGACTATGTTATTTTTATATCGATACATATAAATACTTGGCGAAGAGGCTTTTATGCTACCGATTGTGCCATCTAAATAAAATGTTTAGAACTACTTTTAAATTATTTTAGTCGAGTTATCCACTTTTTTATGTATAGACAGATTTAGCAAATTTTTAATTTTAAGCAAAAGAAATTCAAACTCCAAAATATAAAAAACTTCAATGAACAAATCAATGATGTAACGGGCTACAGCTAGATTATTGCAGATTTTACGTTTTTGCCTATTTCCGGTTCGTATCACTGGATTGTGAATTAATTCCACTAATATTTATTGACCAGAAACAAGTACACATTCTTCGAGTATGAGAAATATTTTGATGAATGACTTATAAAAATGACTTCATAGCCTTTACCGCCGACTCCCAACCCACTCATGCGTGGACTATGCTTAGCTCGTGCTGAATGTAGTGTTCATTTATCTTAAGGTCAAAATTTCCAAATGATTTCTTCAATAACACAAAATCGTTCGTTATCACGAATCATGAGTTCATTGGTAAGTAATTGATACATGTCCCGTAAGTCATTCCTTGCACCATGAAAATTGGTGGTGTTATCGCTCCTTATCATGTTTGGTTTCTCACGGCGGAATCGCTTCAAGCACGCAATGAAGCTTTTGGATGTTTAATCTGATACCACTTCAAAATGGACAGCTTTAGTAACAAAACACAAATATATACCTTGTAAGCTGACGAATTTCGTTGTAATTTATTCTTTATTAAAAATGGACCACAAAAATCGATACCTGTGGTATATGAAATGCTCGTGATGGTTTACATCGTTCTGTGGGTAAATCACCCATCAATTGTGAACTTATCCGTGGCTTGGCTCTAAAACAAATAACACAAGATCTAAGGCATTGCTTAGCTATGTTGCCTCACTAGTTGTCTCACTAGCGACACGAGCTACTGTGCGCCAGCGTGTAAATTGTGTTCGTGGTAGAATGGGAAAATTAATTTTATTAAATCGCTCTTTGATGGCAATAAAAGCTTCTGTTTTTGATCAGACTTAGATAATCTTCCTCCTACTCTAAATAAACCTACTGAATCAAGAAAGGGATTTAATGACAACATTGGACTTTTTCGAGAAAATTGACGTCCTTTGCTTAACGTCGATATTTCATCTTTGAAATGGAGTATGCACGCGTTGTAAGCACTCTCGGATGCATCGGCGAAACCGTGGAGCTGTACGGATTCATGATTGTCGCATAAGATTTTACGATTTATTTTAATGTTATTTAGACAAGTAAGATTTACTCGAAAATCTTCCCAAAATTTAAATGTTTTAACTGGCACGATTTCATCCCAATCGGTGTTTGCATTCCATAATTGTTGAATTAGTATTTTTGCTGAAACTATTACTGGACCAAGAAGACCAAGTGGGCCATATAATTTTGCCACTTCAGAAACGATTTTTCTCGGCTAGTCTTCGGCTGGTTGCCATGCTAGTCCAAGAGCTTTGATACACTCGCTGGATGTGGTATCCGTTGCCTTCAATATCTCTCTATCCTAAATAGGGATATTGGTTAATATACGTTCATCGTTTGAGGACCATTTATATAACCTCATTGATCTTGTAACCTGATTATGTCAGATAATTCATTAGTTCCTGTAAGAACGTCGTCAACGTAGAAATCACGTTGCGTTATGACACTTGCTTCCGGATAATTATGTGATTGATCCACTGCCAGTTGGTTTAACGTCTTGGTTGCGAGGTATGAGGCAGCTGCTGTAACAGTTGCCAAATATAACAGTTTGAAGTTCATAAGTTCTTATGGGTTGGTTTTATCATTTCTCTACATTATCCTTTGCAGTGGCAAAGTTTGTGCAGAGTTGATTAGAACTTGCCTATACATTTTGTTGATATCACTAATAAAAACATACCTATGTTTTCTAAATCGAAGCGTTATGTCAAAACAAGTTTGCTGAACACTGGGTCCCACCATCATGACTTCGTTAAGTGATAAATTTGTTGAAGACTTCGTCGAAGCGTCAAATACTACACGCACTATGGTCGCAGAACTTGACATTTTAAATACTGCGTGGTGCGTTTTATATTTGATGGAATATCCCAGCGGGTTGTATCGAAACTAGAAGATGGAATTTTTTGTGAAATCTCTGGAACAACACTGAAATTCCACATTAATTCGAACTGAGTATGTTTTGATTTTACAGTAGTGGAGATTTGTTCGTTTGATGACAATTTAGAATCCAGATATTGATACAGCATTTTTCATCCGTGACAGTTTCAGTTTGTCTGCTATACTTGATGATATATAATTTGCATCACTACAACTGTCAAGTAATGCACTGCATTCTTGAAATTTCTCTTGTTCTTTAATAATACGATGGGAGTTGGTAAAATGACACTTTTTATTACTGAAGTCCTTTCCACATAAAAATTTAATTGATGCGAAGGGTTATCACCTGTTGTGATTTGAGTGGGTACCGAAAATTGAATCTTTACCACTGATTTGGTGGAAATTGACCTCAGCTGTACATGATGTAATAAAGTATGTTGATGTTCACAGCAATATTTGTATCCGCGCGATGCACAATTCTTCAATGCATGATTTTTTTGAACAATTTATACCATTTTTTAATTCCTTTATTCTGTCATACCGTTAATGCGTAGACATAAGAAGAAACTGAGGGCAATTGAAAACCAAATGATTGGTACTGTAGCAAACAATACATGCCTGAGTATTCGAACTGGCGCTAGAATTTGAATTTCGATACTATGATGACTTATCAGGTTTTGATTTATCAAATGTTTTAAATACTGCATCGGAATTGCAATTTGTGGCAACAAAAGTTTGAGAATCTGGATTTGTACCTTTGAATTTAAAAAATTGTTGGTTTTTTTGAAATTCCTGATTTTTTGCACCAAAGTCCACCACACTCGCTACTGGCCTCTTTGATGAATCAAGTGACTCTAACACCCTACACTTCTTTTCCAAAAATTCAATGAAATTTTGTCATTTCGGATGATCCTTGATAAGTCACTTTCCCATTCTTTCCGAAGTGAGAAATCAATTTTCTTGAGAACTATGTTGATTAACATTTGCTCTCCTATAGGCCTTCCAAATGTTGTTGGCATTCCTGCAATGCCGAAATGTTAGAAATGCATACATTAACCAAATGTCTTAAGTCCTTGTGACTATCTTTAGAAACTTGTGGAAGGTTCAAAAGAGCATCGATATGATGATATACGATTTTTTTTATTATCATAATTGTCCAAAAGAGTTTGCCATGCAAATTCGTAACCGTCGTCGGACAATACAATTATTCCGAGCTGAAACATGGTTTCCTGACTTAATCGATCACTTGAATCATTATGTACAAGTGCAACAAATGTGTTACGAAAGGCAATCCAATTTTCCGGCTTTCCATCAAAATTAGGGATTGGAATGCCAGGTAATTTTGGTTTTCTGTGACCGAATGTAGAAAATACTTCTGATTTTGAATCCTGATTTGGGTTGTTTGTGGGACACCCTTGGTTCTGAACCACTCAGGGCAAATGCGCATTCAATTGACAAATGTAGTCATTTAACTGTTCTATATCATTTAGAATTTCATTGTAAACCGAATCTGATTCAAAATCAATGACCTGTTCAATGAGGTGGTCGCATTCAACGACTCCAACAACTAGGAATCGTAACTCCAGTTGATTTTTGAAAAATAAAGCAGCACCCATAGTAGTAGTAAAAAAAACAACCGTTCTATACGAATTTGTGCGGACTATTCAACCGGTTTAAATTAAGTTACTGAACCACATTAATTTCCATTACCATTACCAGAGGATGTTATCTCGAAAATTTCGAATGGGTCAATATTCAGCCAACACGACTTGTCCGATGCATTTTTACAAGAGGAAGTTGCCAAAGAGTCTCATGAATTACCCACGATCAACACCCATAGAGAACTGTTCCGTTTTAACCGACTTCCTCCTGGTCTCAAATCAGCCCCAGGAGTTTTCCAACAAATTATAAGTACAATGGTGGGTGACCTGGACGAAGCAGCAGCTTATGTCGATGATATTATTCGATTTTCACCTTCAAATTGAGAAATGTAGTTTTTACATGAAATCCATCAAATTGGGTTCCATCGTTGATAAAGAGGAAATCCGTCCTAATCAATCAAAGGTTGATGTAATAACTAAGATGCCTCCTCTGAAAGATATAACATCACTTCAGTCATATCTTGGTGCTGTAAATTTTATGATAAATCCATAAAGAATATGCATCAACTACGCAAACCGTTAGACGACCTATTGTCTAAAAATTCAATATGGATTTGGACTCCAGCATACCAGCAATTGCTTAATTCTTTTAAAAATATTTTAAAGTCGGATTTGATGTTAACACATTTTAATCCAAGTATGGACATCATATAGTAGCAGCAGTTGCATCCAACACTAGCATTGGAGCTTGCCTATTTCATAAGTTTCCAGATAAATTGATCAAGGCAGTTTATCATGGTTCCAAAACTCTTACAAAAGCTGAGAGCAACTACAGCCAGATTGAAAAGGAGGCTCTTGGTCTTATTTTCGTGGTAATAAAATTTCACCAAATAATTTTTGGTCGGAAATTCACTCTTCAAACTGACCATAAAGCACTACTCGCCATTTTCGGTTCAAAAAAAGGCTTTCCAGTCTATTTAGCCAATCGTTGCAAAGATGGGCTTTGACCTTACTTTTGTATGATTTTCATATCGAATATATATACATTAATATATATATATATATATATATATATATATATATATATATATATATATATATATATATATGTATATATATATATATATATATATATATATATATATATATATATATATATATATATATAAAGGGAGATGTTGCATACCCCTGAAAAACACGCATGGATAAAACGGTTGCTAGGGCATGGGAGAGAGTGACAGAAAAAGACACATGGTTATGGGGATTGGATAGGAAGAGTTGTATTTCAAAGGTTATAACAATAAATATATAATTATAATTAAGGAGTCAGTGGTTTTAATTAATAATAAGAACATAACAGTAACAATTTGAATTTCGTAGTAATCCATTCTAACAATAATGAACGGATGAGCGTACCTGAATTGGGCTGACGTTAAGTCGTCTAATAATTGTTGCTCCAGATTTGGTGTATGTCTACATTTGATCTATGGATTATATGCTTGCGACAACTTTTGTTCTTATTATTCAGAATCTTAGTCGTGTTAAAGAGATCAGCAAGCCACACCTAGTAAGCTACCATTTATATAATATGATCATCCAACATAATTGCTTTTGATATCAGTGCACTAGAAGGCAAGAGGATCTGAAGCTTCGTATTGTAAATAACCACAGAGTTAATTATTCGACCTCCAACATCAGTACCGCCAACATCTAGGAATGGATTCACCGCATTGCTGGTTTCTCTAATAACTCCATGATGTGGTAGTACTAAGCAGTAGTCATTCTTGGTGTTCTCTTTATTTATTTCCTCCATATGTCCGAGTTGCAAATATTAATTCATGAAATTATGATATTCTTACTTGAATCCACGATTTCGCCTAAACCTGTTTTCCATCGCCTCCAACCATTGTATTGCCATAGAAAAGTTGGATACTAGGCTTTTTAATTTGCCACTGACTGCGGTAGTTTCACAACAAGAGTTCAGTTGATAGACCCATTTCTATGTGGATGGCCTTAGTTACCATGCAGATGAATAATGCGATATACACCTTAGTAAATCTGGCCCCTTGCCTTTTTTTATGTTAGTTGTATTGGCACTGAGCAAATCTCCAATTAACTGTTTCGCATTGGTTTTAAAGTATGGAACACAGTTATTTACGATTTTTCGAATGCTGTTTGATTTTTTTGTCGGTGATGATTTGCACCGTTTGTTTTGTAACTGTATCTTTTTTTTCTACCTTCTGGACTCACGCTTTTGTGTAACTTACTTAGTTCTGTTTGTTCTACATTTTTGTTTGGTCGAGCATCTGTTTCCTTTTGTTTGTTTGATTCATTCGATTTTTTAGTTTTTGACCTGGTTATGATATTTATTTCTACTCTTCTTACTCTGCGTAAGGCATCTGCTCCTGCTTTCAGTTTCCCTGGCGTATGTATCATGTTGTAGTCATATTCTGCTAGCTTTATTCTCCATTTTCATATCCTATTAGATGCGTTCTTTAGATCACCTATTAGTGGCTTATGGTCTGTCCTAATTGTAAATTTTCTGCCAAAAAGGTATGGGCGAAATATATCTACAGCCCACTTTGTTGCCAGCATCTCTTTTTCGATCGTTGAGTAATTTTTGTAATCTTCCGCGATTGTCGAAAAATTTGGAACAAACTTTCTGTAGTAGCTTGGTAATCCTAAGAATCCTCTCATTTCTCTTATTCCTCTTGGATGTGGAAAGTTTACTATTGCTTCAACTGTTTTTGGGTTCGATTTTATCCCTTCAGTTGTTACTATTTGACCCAAGTATTGTATTTCTTTGTAGAGAAATTGGCACTTTTCTGTTTAAATTTATAGATTATTTTTTCTGAAAATGTCTGTTAATTTTCTGTTGTGGTCTTGCAAATTCCTACCATAAACAACTATATCGTCTAGGTACACAAATACTTTAGACCTTGCTGTTCCAGGAGCACATTGTTAATCATTCTCAGGAATGTGCTTTGCGAATTTTTCATTCCAAAAGGCATTCTTAGAAATCCATAGTGACCATAATCGGTACTAAACGCTGTTTTACACCTGTTCTTGGGGTGTACTTTGATTTGATGGTACCCACTGGCCATGTCTAGAGTAGAGAAATACTCGATATGCCTAACTGGTCGAAAATGTCACTAATTTGTGGAAGTGGGTACAAGTCACTTATTGTATTTTCATTCAGTTTTCTGAAATCCACAACTACTCGCCATTTTTGTTTTTCAGTTTCTGTTTTTTTGGAACTACTAACAAAGGGCTATTGTATGGACTCATGCTGTGTGAAATTATTTTATTTTTAAGCATTTCGTTCACCTGGTTATTCACCTCAGTTTTTAATGTTCTTGGCAGCCTATATTGCTTTCGTTCACTGGTTTTGTATCCAAGTGAAGCGTTATTTTATCCATATCCTGGCTTTCTATGCTGTTCGTACCTTCTCCTGTCCGCTTAAACGAATCTGTGTTTATATCCTCAATTTCGACTTTGTACTGATTAATGTTTACAATGCAGATATTTGTCTTATAATCTTGTGTACTTACAATGCAGTTACCGATGAAAACTCATTTTACTATTTCTTGTGAATGGCACTTAACATCTGTTGGGATGTTGAACCGATGTTGGATTGTCTGCTCGGTTCTAGGAGATATCACTATTGACGATGGTTTGTTATTAAAATTTAGTAAGTGTCCATTTCCTAATAGTTGTCTTGAACTATATAAAATATCGCCTATGTTCCTACTTAAGAAGTCCCTACCTATGATACCTTGTTCTTTAATCGGGAAATCTTCTCCAACTACTTGAAAATCTTGTTGTATGTGGCAATTTGGGTTAAGTTTAATGCTCGTCTCATAGCTCCCTATCGATACTATGCTTCCCTTGCCTATGCCTCTTAGAACTATTTTTTTCTCCGTTCGTATGCCCATTCCTTTTGGTAAATTATTTATCTTTATTAGGGATACCGAAGCACCTAAATCAATTAAGAAATTTGTTACTGTAGTATAAAAATTTTCTATACTTCAACTCTGTTGTCTCCGATGTTATGGCTTGGTATTCGACGTTCTGTTTTTCCGTCGTATTGTCATTATTAATCTGACTACAACTCGTTTCTGTGTGCACCTGTGCTATTGTTTTATATTTACCGATTGGTGGCCATATTTTTTCCAAGTTTAATTTCTTTGGTGATGAGGTTGCTTCACTTTTTTATTGTAGAGTTCATTGTTTGATGGTTTCTCCTTCAAAAACATTGTGCTGGAAATTATCTCGTCTGTACTTTATTCTGTATCTTGTAATGCCGGAAAGATGGTTTAAGTTTTTGCCAAATTGTGAATACCTTTAATATTTTCATGCATCGGTTTGTAGTGGCAGTTCTTATTTCCGCCACGTTTTCAACAGCTTCAATTCTATGGTGCGTCGGACTCGCTGTAACGGCTTTTGTGCGCGCCAAACCTTTGACGGCTTCAATACTATTGTGCGTTGGACTTGCTGCGATGGCTTTTGTGTGGGCTTGATAAATTGTTCTGCTTGCTGGTGCTAATATCTTAATTTCTAAGGCGGGACTCGCTCATGACAGGCCTATGTTTGTTTCATTTTGGCAATAATTCCATACGTGTTGTGAATTCTTCCGCATTTCCTCTTCAACGTAGTTGATCGATAGACCCTGATCATATATCTTTGACAGACATATCTTCTGATAGTGGCCTTCTTGCCGTATTGCCTGGTCTTGATGGGAATGCCTGGTGTTGTTTTGGATTCTGATAGTGGGTATTCGGTATACACCAATCTCTTGGTTTTTGTGTTTGGCACTGAATTGTGGAATTTTGCTGTTCTTTGTCGGTTGCATTGTATCCGTTAATTACTGTTTGTCGTCCTTTCTTTCTGGTAAAATGGTTCCCACTGAAATGTTGAATTCAGTTGGCTGTGATACTGTTGGTTAAATGGTGGATTCTGTCTCCGGAATACTGGTTTATTATATCTTGTTCCCTTTTGTCCTCTAATGCTCTTCTGCCTTGTCCTGCATTTTGCAATGAAATACCCACTCTTCTTGCAGAAGTGACAAACCGATACCCGGTGGTTATCCAGTGTCTCAAAAGTTGACTACTCGGCCTTCTTTGTAGATATACCGACATAAGTGAGGATATGCCTTTGGCAATGGGCACTGATGTCTGGGTGAGGCAAAGCATGAAACACGTTTTTTGACGGGTTCGGTGACCCCTGCAAAAAGATAAGGGTAGATACTGTGCCAACTTTGTCCAAATCCACAAAAAAACGACGTTATCGACTGAGGATACAACCCTGCTACAGAGTTTATTAAATAGGAGAGGGCGATCTGTGGAGCTACCAAATAATACTAACGTGGAATTAAAACAGCAACTGTGAGATGAAGGAATATTATCAGGGGTGTTTGGACGGTCTCCGGTTCTCTAAGATATCCTCGATGGGGATGCTTCCACCAGGATAACTGGAAAAAAGCGAACGGAAAACGCAAAGGAGCAAATAACTGGTGCACCAATAGCAGGTTGAAACACACGGGAAGTAGCCAAAACAAAGAAAAAATGATTGCTCCTTATAATTAAACTAGTGCAAGGTCCAATAAAAGAAAAGGTTATCTAGGTTTTGAGTACGAAGGTTAAGTCCATATACACCGCACCAAGATAAATGATGTCCTTTTGGAACTCGAAGCAAATCCGACCAACAAAGCGAAATTCTGAGAGACACTAAGAAGCCTTTAGACGAGACTTCAAAGGATTTAATGACGAATTGAAGGTGTAACTTACGAAATCTAATTAAAGAGATCAATGAATGACTTTTATGGATCTAGGCCCTCGTGATGTATTTGAGTTGCTTAGAATAGGTTGCATAAAAATAACCTGGCTATATTGCAGAATCCAGCGCAAGACTGTAGTGGGTTGATGCCATGCTTGTTTTCATTACGGTCACCACAAGCACCATAATAACAGATCAGTGAGTACACTTCTAGACCATCTGAGTTGAGATAGGTGCGAACCTGCTTATCATTAGTAAGCAATATAGAAATAGAGCAAAAGATAAATGGTTCCAATAATTTAGGATCATCTACCACGTGGACCCAGCATCCAATCATAATTGAGAATAATGGAGCCGAAGAGAATTATTTCTGTTGAAATAGTAAACTTCAGAAAGCGCAAAGTATACTACCTCAAACAAAAGTAGTTTTGTTTAACTTGCACTTTTTCGCACTAAATTTTATTCTGGTAGATTTTATCTGATCCAAAATGTCTGCCAAATTCTTTAAATGATTAGAGGGGTAGGCATATAACGTTGAATGGCTAGAGACCCCACCACCAGCTCCCACTACCAGCAGCGACCCTCCTTCCAATCTTTCCGAATTGGATAATTTTTTCCGAGTTGGGTTGCAGTTTTTCCCGATACTCGATTATTATTCACCTGGGTGATGTATCCGTACAATTTTATTGAAATGGCAACTCGATGTAAGCGAAACCGATAATAGAAGACGAATGGCTTATACAAAGTACATTTCTAAGATGACTTCAACCACTACAGTTGTGTTGATAGTTTAAAATCAAGGGAAGAACTTTTTTTTATACATACCTCATCTTTGGGTTTCATGAACCCGTTACTCGCGAACCACATTTCGCAGATTAACCAACTATATATAAAGAATGCACTCAAAATAGCTCGTAGTAGCTACAAGTGATGACTATAGTTTTGAAATGTTCGAGACGTCCGGTTTTCTTTGATTTAATCTCGTAATATTAACAGTAATCCAAACGACTGTCAGAATAATTATCATGTGATTATCTGAAACATCTGCTACCAATATGATTTATCCTTATCACGACCATAAAATTTATTTTTTTGTGCAATTTTAATCGGTTTTGGCACACTAGCTTATTGAGCGAACGTCTAAATTGTAATTTTAATCTAAAAATAATAATTTCTATGATTATAAAAATAAAATTTAAAATTAATAAACTACTTACGACTAGCAGCATCTCGTTAAAAATATAAAAAGTATAAAAAATTAGCACCATCTAGTAACGGACACTCAGAACTGAAACATCAAAATTTAAATTTTTCATTTTTTTGTTTTTTTTTTTGCTTAATTTTTTTTGTTTTTGGTTTTATTTTCAATAACATGATAATATTTTTGTTATAACATAATAATATTTATAATTAATTAAGGTTTATTCATAATAAGTATATTTAGTTATATTTTGTATTCTAAATTTATTTCACGTTTTTTTTAATATGAAACATTGCTTTTAATTTTGTCTGTATGTGTGTGCTTACAATACATTTTGTGTAAGGTTTTTTTATTGGTTTTTGGATTAGTAATTTTTATTAAAACATAATGATTAATATAATAATCATAAATCCATTTTTGTTTCGTAATAAATTAAATTTATTAATATTCTACTTAAGCATAAAAAAAAATATTTTTTTTACGAGTTTTGCTCAATTTTTTGTTTGTGTCTTGGATAAAAAACCATCGTTAAATTGAGCAAAAACATAAATTTTATTATGATTTTTTATAATTTTAACACAATTCTAATTTTAAACCAAAATCTAATTTAATTTTTTTTATATATATATAAAATCAGGTCACACCAATTGATTGAGAATTTTATTTTTTTACTATTTATTTAATTTAATTTTAAATTAAAGATTTTTTTTTTTAAATTTTTTGTGCGACCGACAATTTTGTAACTACTTCTGTAAATAAATTAGCCTTTTAATGCGACACTAGGATATTAACAATTAAAATATAATATTCGACGGAAAATATTCCGTAACTAACAAATTTTTGCTACATAAATAAATTATTTCGCATTAAAGGGACTTTAAACTCTATCAGTGCGGCTGTAATGTATTTAAAAAAATAATAATTGGTTTTTACAGGTCAATGGGTAGCCTGTACCGCATCAACAATCCGGCTCTAACGGTTTCGGTCCGAGTTTGCTCTTCATATTGTTCTAGATAACCATAAGAAGCCAAGTCGTTCATTACTCCGATGTGCCGTCGTCGTCGACAGCGACTTCTGCGCCTGCTTTCAAATGTCGGCGTTGTAGCTGGAGATCGTTACCCCATTCGTTTTGTATCGAACGTGAACGAGTCAGTGTACCCTCAGTCCTATTATTTCAAGAACAAAATCGGGCTTTCATCAAACTCCTGATCTCGAGGATCAATGTACGTGTATAGTGGGAGTTCACCAGACATGCGAGAACGACTGCTGAAAAACGCAACTAATCATGTTAACGTTTCCGTCTAGCACACCGATCGATAATCGATTTTAGGCCGAACAAAAACGACTTTCAATCGTTATTATTTAGAGAAATCTCTTCAACCACATAATGCAAAGGATCAAGTAAAAGCTGGATGATAATAGCGCTAGAAAATGTTTATCACTGGAAATGCTAGAACTGGCAAGACGTCCACTTCGGTGAGAAAAAGATTCGGTGAAGGCCGGTACACTTGCCGCTGTCACGCAGTTAAACTGATTTCTGCCCGCACGATGGAAAGCTGCTGATACTGCCAAATCTCAATTAAGATTACTAAAAACAGTTACGACGTAACTCGATCAATTTAACTCTAGCTTGCGCAACAGTTGACAGATAGCACGGATCATTGGTTACATAAACATTTTGCTTTTTGGCGACTTAAGGGATCCCACCGGATCAAGGCAGCTCCGTTTTCAATAAACCGCAGAGCACAGTACTATAACCTCATTTTGGACGAAATTGCCGTTCTGCGAAATTGGTCAAAATAAGCGACATCAAGGATGAGACACAACTTTCATCGACTTCGAGAAAATCGCGCACTATAGGGTTAACACAACATGGTGACGGCATTACTGTGTCATTTTACAGAAATGCAAATATTTTACAGATATCCCCGGATATGGCAAAGCAGACTATAAGCTAACCCGATGGATTGAGTCGATACCATCATCATGTCGAATACCTGTCAAGTTTAGTTAAAGAAATGGGGGCATATAATTCTAATTCGTTGTCCCAGTTGATGCATTCAACATAAGGTTGCATGTTGGTAATGACTCAGATTTGAATCGTCGAAGGTAACGATGAACAGACTCTCTTCTCTTTCTGAAACACATTTGTTGTTGGTTTCTACGTTCATAACATCGGATGATCATCCTAGGATGTCGATCCGTGCTCTTACCGAATGAAAATAACAATATGAAGTCAAACCATGCCCCAATTCGAGTTAAAAATATTTTATTTTTGAACCAATTATCCGAAGATGTAAAATAAAACAGATAAAATAAAGAGATAAAGAGCATGGTTGAAAAATACTGGGATATTCATCCGATAGTATGAACGCATTAAACGACATCTCTGGTTCGTTTATATTTGACCAATTTATAAATGAAATTGATTATATTTTCTAGGCGGTTAAAATTGCGTGAGCTATCCATAATATGCAAGAATTTAAAAGGATATCTACGAAGAAGTATAGAGGTGAATATTTGGACTAGATGGATAAGGTCGCTGAAATTGGTCTTGTTTTGATTATTCATTACCATAACTGATGGGGCTGGGAATTTAAATTTATTACAGAGGTGGGTGCTTTAGCCGAGTGATTGGTTGTCTCGTTACATCCGTAAAGGTAGCTCGACTGCTCGTAATCGACTGCTTTGAAACCCAAAAGAACCTTTTTAACTGGTAGCCCTCGAAACAATCCAGCACTAAGGTTGCCGAAGTCTGTAAAGCAACGTATAGCCTCTACTGTAAAGCAACATATACCCTTAGGACACATATATGTTTGGGTCCCAAACGATTCTTTATGATTGATGCGGTCCCATCAAACACACCTGGTTTTCTCAGCGACTGCACTGATATTCTAAGAACACCATGGTCGTGGAAAACATTTTACGAAATATGCGGGTGCTCCTCGACTACAGAGGCTAAATGTATGTAACAAAATAATTATTTCGGTTATATTCTCTCTTAGCCATAATCATCATTGAGCGTATCTTTCCTGTAACCAATTGGCTGGCTTTATACCTGGAAGGAGCTGTGCGGATCACAAGGAGCATATTGACACGATTATTAGGAGAACACTTTGGAAGGTATTTAGCGAAATTGGCACTCGGAGCTCAATATCTGCGCGAAAAATTAGTATTACTATGTCTGTATGGTTGTGAAATATGGAAAAACACGCAGAAAACCTCACGATGCCAAACAAAATCACGAACGAGAAGCCCTCCTACAAACAAGGTAAATCGATATAGAGCAAGAAATTAAGATGGATAGACGAAAATGAAAATGGATAGACCACCCACTTCGAAAGCCTCACAGTGACATTATCAGGATATCATTAGAATGGAACCTGAAAGGAAAGAAGAAAGTTGGAAGACCACCGATGACACGGAAAATAACTATAAAGCGAAACAACTACATAGGTAAACATATAGGGTGAGTTAAAGCCACTAGCTTTTACGAACTCTGTATGACTGTTAAAATAATTTTACGCTTATAGGCAATATTATGTTGCTTGATAACAAAATGGTACTTCTTTTCACACTACATTTGAGTGGTTTGCTGTTTCATCCTATAGGGTTCTATTTCGTTAGTCAGATTAGAAAATGGTTTTCTCAATGATATTTATGACAAAATTTTGCAATGCAATTTCTTAGGCTCTTTTGGGCGTATTTAACGAGACATACGTTCTCACATTTCGAAAAATATAGAAAATTAAAAATTGTAGAGATTCTTAAGCTTTTGGATAAGAAAAATTCTGAGGTCGCGCGACAGCAATTAATGGACATGTATCAGAAAGTTTTTATTTTTATTATAACTAAGCGAATTAAAATTTTTATTTTATTTGTCTGTCCGGTTATTATGCGGAGCCCCATTTCAGCGACATAAACCTATTTATTTTTAATTTCAATGGCTTTCGTAAAACTGAATTCAGCTTGAATGAAATGGGAATCGTTCACAAAATTTAAAAAAATTTAGTGTTTCGAAATTCTTTTAAGATACAGTTTTCAGGCTCAGGTTAAGGTACCGGCCACTGGGAGTCTATTAAATTATTGTTTTTTGCAGTTTAAAGTGACCTTTGCGCCTTCCAAATAGTGTTTCCCTTCTCAAAGATCGTTGCACCATCCGTTTAGGATCTATACTCGCACAAAGTGATTGAGCCAGTGTACTCGCTCTCTTTTTATTTCATTAACGACTTCCGGAATGATTATCAAATTGCTGGTCTCCAGCGCATGAATCTTCTCTCAAATGTCATAACCCATTTTTAATGAGTCCCATCCATTCAAGACAATGGGTCTGATCAACACCTTGTACGACTTCAGCTTGTTGGCATTTGCAAGTAGATGGGATCTGAAATATTGAAAACTCGACACTCCTTAAAATGAGTGGTCACATCTATTTTTATATACTAATCGAAAAAGGCTGGAACAGATGTTCCAAAACCGCTATGAATTTTAAGAGCTCGGACCAATGCAATTAACTGCAGGAGAATCATTTCATTTTAGTCTCTGCGTATGACCAGTGCGAATTCCTCGTAGGATGGTTCCTCTATGCACATCTCCGCACTCTGTATTTCACTACTTTTTTGGTAGATTTGACAAAATCCTGTAACACATTGAGTAAATCAGCGAATTTAATACGAACGATTACATCTTGGTTCCGAAAGGCATTAAATTTTTTCTGGAGATCCAGTCCATTTTTTTCTTTACTTGTTGTCTTTACAATTTATACTTACGGTTGCCCTGAAAACTCGTAAGACACTTTCCAGCACATTTAACACATTTCCGGGTGCTCGATTTTGAAAAGATTTTATTGCCAAACGTAAGCATAAAAAGCGGCCAGCTCCTTCTTACTAGGACGTGGTATTTTTATCACTTTCCGTTCTGCATTTTTGGTGATAATGCCAGCTTGGTGAATATAACCTTTATGCTGTAGCGTAAATTCATAAGTGCACCACTAAAACGTATCAGCGTTAAGCTTCAAGGTTAGTGTTTTATGTGGGTCTGAGTCTGATACATTTACCTTCTAGACCTCGTTGTTAAGTACTAGTAGCTTGTAATCATTATGGCTATACAGTTTAGGGCTACCACTATACATGACATACTAAAATTTAATTGGTAGTGCCTGTTTGTTTCCCTCATCATACAAAATGTTGGAGTTAAGGTCTTTTAAGGCTTTTCACAATATAGGAAAATTTATGGCCAGTTTCTTTATAACGACCCTACATTAAACCAACATATCATTGACTTTCACCCAATCAATATGCGAGTTTGCACACTTCTAATTCACACCAATAAATTCAACATAACGATCGCGGACGTTCATGTACCCACCGAAGACAAATCAGATGATGCCAAAGATTTGTTTTTCTTCGAGCTAAAAAAGCCATTTCGTGCCGTATCATTAAAATCTAAACGCTAAAAAAGAAGTTGGCAAAACGCAAATTTATGAGGAGCTATGGAATGAAAACATAAAGGACCATGCGCTTAAAGGAAACTTCTTTCTTTGCCAATGACTGGAACTTGCTAAATATGTTAATCCTAGATTCACCGTCATCGGCGACGAGAATGGTGAGTTGTTAAAAAATAAAACTGATTTTTCCTTAGTAGCGCAGACCTACTTTCAACACATACTTTAGAAGAATGATTATGTACTTCCAATCAGGGCCATCGCTTGGTCAGATTTGAAAAATACCATTTCCCACCCACTGCAGAAAACGTAAATGCAGTTACTAATAAGTTAAACTTTAGTGAAGCCCCGGGTTTCGATGGAACCTCAGAAGAGCTCGTCAAAGCCTCGAGGCTGAAAATAGCTCTC
The DNA here is from genome assembly GCA_963556175.1 of Tipula confusa. Lineage (NCBI taxonomy): Eukaryota > Metazoa > Arthropoda > Insecta > Diptera > Tipulidae > Tipula > Tipula confusa. The sequence continues at coordinate 173,682,664 of OY744476.1, read as the reverse complement.
ATATTATGCCCACTATATAAAAATGATTCACGCCCCTAAGAATATGAAAACATCAATCGCACGAAAACTATTGGTCCACGCTCATATGTCTTAATATTCCAGAGAAACTCATCGTTTTATGCAAATTAACTATATCTAGATCGAACTGTAATCGAAGGAATATAATAGTATCTGATCCTTTTGAGATAACATTGGGTGTACTGTAGTTGATGCACTCACGCCTGTTTTATTCAATCTGGCGCACGAGTACTTTGTAAAGAAACAATCGAAGCTCAAATAATCTCACACAGCTGAACCGAAATGCCAGACGACTCGGATAACAATAATCACGAGACTATAATAGGTTCTTGACATTATGTAGAAGCATATCTACTGAAAATTTTTGAAATGTGATTTTGGAGTGGATTATTTTATTTGTAGGATGGTCTAGAAAGTTCTAATTAATCGAAATCAAGTTTAAATATCTAGATTTTTCGAAAATAAAAAATCAAATATTTGACAGTCTGAAAATCTGAGTTAAATTTTTCAATTTTTTTTGTTGTAAAATGAGTGGAATTCCGTTCATAATGAGTTTAGAGTGGATTTTTGGGTTTTACGATGATCGTAAAATAGAAAGTTCTAGATAATCGAATTTAAGTTTTAAAATCTACATTTTTCGAGACTAAAAAATCCAACATTTGACAGTCAGAAAATCTGAGCTAAATTTTACAATTTTCTTTTGTTGTAAAATGAGTGGGATTCCGTTCATAATGAGTTAAGAGTGGATTTTTGGGTTTTAGGATGATCTAGAAAGTTCTTGATAATCGAATTTAAGTTTTAAAATCTAGATTTTTGAAACCAAAAAGTTCAACTTTTGACAGTCAGAACATCTGAGTTAAATTTTTCAATTTTCTTTTGTTGTAAAATGAGTGGAATTCCGTTCATAATGAGTTTAGAGTGAATTTTTGGGTTTTACGATGATCGTAAAATAGAAAGTTCTAGATAATCGAATTTAAGTTTTAAAATCTACATTTTTCGAGACTAAAAAATCCAACATTTGACAGTCAGAAAATCTGAGCTAAATTTTACAATTTTCTTTTGTTGTAAAATGAGTGGGATTCCGTTCATAATGAGTTAAGAGTGGATTTTTGGGTTTTAGGATGATCTAGAAAGTTCTTGATAATCGAATTTAAGTTTTAAAATCTAGATTTTTGAAACCAAAAAGTTCAACTTTTGACAGTCAGAAAATCTGAGTTAAATTTTTCAATTTTCTTTTGTTGTTAAATGAGTGGGATTCCGTTCATAATGAGTTTAGAGTAGATTTTAGGATTTTAGGATGATTTAGAAAGTTCTAGATAATCGAAATTAAGTTTTAAAATCTACATTTTTCGAGACTAAAAAATCCAACATTTGACAGTCAGAAAATCTGAGCTAAATTTTACAATTTTCTTTTGTTGTAAAATGAGTGGGATTCCGTTCATAATGAGTTAAGAGTGGATTTTTGGGTTTTAGGATGATCTAGAAAGTTCTTGATAATCGAATTTAAGTTTTAAAATTTAGATTTTTGAAACCAAAAAGTTCAACTTTTGACAGTCAGAAAATCTGAGTTAAATTTTTCAATTTTCTTTTGTTGTTAAATGAGTGGGATTCCGTTCATAATGAGTTTAGAGTAGATTTTAGGATTTTAGGATGATTTAGAAAGTTCTAGATAATCGAAATTAAGTTTTAAAATCTACATTTTTCGAGACTAAAAAATCCAACATTTGACAGTCAGAAAATCTGAGCTAAATTTTACAATTTTCTTTTGTTGTAAAATGAGTGGGATTCCGTTCATAATGAGTTAAGAGTGGATTTTTGGGTTTTAGGATGATCTAGAAAGTTCTTGATAATCGAATTTAAGTTTTAAAATCTAGATTTTTGAAACCAAAAAGTTCAACTTTTGACAGTCAGAAAATCTGAGTTAAATTTTTCAATTTTCTTTTGTTGTTAAATGAGTGGGATTCCGTTCATAATGAGTTTAGAGTAGATTTTTGAGTATAAGGGTGATCTAGAAAGTTCTAGATAATCGAAATTAAGTTTTAAAATCTACATTTTTCGAAACTAAAAAATTCAACATTTGACAGTCAGAAAATCTGAGTTAAACTTTTCAATTTTCTTCTGTTGTTAAATGAGTGGGATTCCGTTCATAATGAGTTTAGAGTGGATTTTAGGGTTTTACGATGATCTAGAAAGTTCTAGATAATCGAATTTAAGTTTTAAAATCTACATTTTTCGAAACTAAAAAATTCAACTTTTGACAGTCAGAAAATCTGATTTAAATTTTTCAATTTTCTTTTGTTGTAAAATGAGTGGGATTCCGTTCGTAATCAGTTTATAGTGGATTTTTGGGTTTTAGGATGATCTAGAAAGTTCTAGATAATCGAAATTAAGTTTTAAAATCTACATTTTTCGAAACTAAAAAATCCCACATTTGACAGTCAGAAAATCTGTGTTAAATTCTTAAATTTTCTTTTGTTGTAAAATGAGTGGGATTCCGTTCATAATGAGTTTAGAGTAGATTTTAGGATTTTAGGATGATTTAGAAAGTTCTAGATAATCGAAATTAAGTTTTAAAATCTACATTTTTCGAAACTAAAAAATCCAACATGTGACAGTCAGAAAATCTGAGTTAAATTTTTCAATTTTCTTTTGTTGTAATCAGTTAAGAGTGGATTTTTGGGTTTTAGGATGATCTAGAAAGTTCTTGATAATCGAATTTAAGTTTTAAAATCTAGATTTTTGAAACCAAAAAGTTCAACTTTTGACAGTCAGAAAATCTGAGTTAAATTCTTCAATTTTCTTTTGTTGTTAAATGAGTGGGATTCCGTTCCTAATGAGCTTGTGTGGATTTTTTGGTTTTAGGATGATCTAGAAAGTTCTAGATAATCGAAATTAAGTTTTAAAATCTACATTTTTCGAAACTAAAAAATTCCACATTTGACAGTCAGAAAATCTGAGTTAAACTTTTCAATTTTCTTTTGTTGTTAAATGAGTGGGATTCCGTTCATAATGAGTATAGAGTGGATTTTGGGGTTTTACGATGATCTAGAAAGTTCTAGATAATTGAATTTAAGTTTTAAAATCTACATTTTTCGAAACTAAAAAATTCAACTTTTGACAGTCAGAAAATCTGAGTTAAATTTTTCAATTTTCTTTTGTTGTAAAATGAATGGGATTCCGTTCATAATGAGTTTAGAGTGAATTTTTGGGTTTTGGATGATCTAGAAAGTTCTAGATAATCGAAATTAAGTTTTAAAATCTACATTTTTCGAAACTAAAAAATTCCACATTTGACAGTCAGAAAATCTGAGTTAAACTTTTCAATTTTCTTTTGTTGTTAAATGAGTGGGATTCCGTTCATAATGAGTATAGAGTGGATTTTGGGGTTTTACGATGATCTAGAAAGTTCTAGATAATTGAATTTAAGTTTTAAAATCTACATTTTTCGAAACTAAAAAATTCCACATTTGACAGTCAGAAAATCTGAGTTAAACTTTTCAATTTTCTTTTGTTGTAAAATAAGTGGGATTCCGTTCATAATCAGTTTACAGTAGATTTTTGGATTTTTGGGATGATCTAGAAAGTTCTAGATAATCGAAATTATGTTTAAAAAATCTAGATTTGTCGAAACTAAAAAATCTAAATTTTGACAGTCTCTATAGTCTTGCATATTTGGGAAAATCTGAGTTAAATTTTTCAATTTTATTTTGATGTAAAATGAGTGAGATTCCGTTAATGATGAGTTTAGAGTGGAGTTTTGGATTTTTAGGATGGTCTAGAAAGTTCATAATAATCGAAATTACGTTTAAAACGTCTTGACTTGTCGAAAATAAAATATCCAATTTTTGACAGTATTTTAACTGGCGTTGTGGTCAGCGGTGGGGCTTGCCGCGGTATTCTTAAGCCATTCCTATAACGATCACTATAAGACCAGTGACTCCATTATATTAGATCGGGAGTCTAAAATAAATTGCCAATGAGAGCATATATATTCTTTATATAAGTGGATAAGTGACTTTCTTAGATTGCATAAGGCTACATTAAATTTAAAGAATAAAAGCTAGCCCTTTCGACACAGATCATTGAACGAACTATTGATACTGTTGCCCCTCTATTGACGATTGCTGTCAACTAACCACAAATTTAAATTAGTTTGAAATAAATCAGTGCTAGGCACATATACGTACTAATATTTTTTTTTTTAAATACATTATTTTCGAAGCTAAACTAAAATTTAACTTTAACTAATTCAATTACATATTTAATTATCTATGTAGTATAATTTTTGTTTTGTTTTGTTTGTTGTATTTGTTGCTAATTATAATTATTTATTATATTATAATAAGCAATAACATATATTATGGATTAATTTTTTTTTTGGTTTATTGTTATATAAAATGATAATTAATTAATTTATATTTACATAATAATATTGCATAATATTGCATAGTTAGCAAATAATAATTCATATACACATGTGTTAAGGTTTGTTTATTAATTTTTTTTTTTTATTTTTATCGACTTTGGCTTAAGTTTCATTAGTATAATATATATATAGCTAAGCAGTGGCTAAATACGAATATATTTATAAATAAATTCTAAAATATTTTATTTATTTATTTATTCCATAAAAGGACTTTCTAAGTAAAAGGATACATAATATATTGTCAGAGTTTTACATATTTTTTATAAGCATTTGCTTGTTTGATTTGTTTTTTTATTTTTATTTTTTATTTTTGGAAAATCAATATACATACATAAATAAAATAAATGGAAAACATAAAATTATATAACTTCAGTTATATGAAATATGATTTTAATTTTCTTTTGTTTATTGGCAAATTGTTGAATTGGTTTGCACTTTGAAATATAGTACGAATGTCCTGTTTTTGATTAAGGTTTATAAAAGAGCAAACAAATAAAATTGAATTAAATTAAACCTATTAAATTAAATTATGCGTTGATGAACCGAAAGATATAGAATGTCACAAATATTTTATTTTATAAAACGATATTATTATGGTCGACTGAGTATATTTTGGTGTAAGTTTTCACTATATAGTGAATTTTGTTTTTAATTTAGGAGCTACTAAGCCTGGGACTCGAACGTATCATGAGGAACTTACTGCTGAAAATTAGGTATTTTTCAATTAATGCATGGAAACCTATGAAGCCTGTGATGTACATCATTACTTTTAAGTAGCAAGAGTACTCAGTAAAAGCAGGAACTTCTGGTTCTAGTAAACTAGAAATTTCTATGATGGACGCGTTTCCTTAAAAGCCATCGTGGGAAGTACATTCAGAATCCAGTAAATAGTTTTATTGGAACAAGGATAAGCAAGCCTGGCAAATCAAGAGAGGCTCAAGCGTGACCTTTAGTTATTAGGCAGCTGATCCAATAATTATTTAACGAAGTCAAGTAGGCAAAAATTAACCAACAATATACAAAATAATGCAAAATAAACTAAAAGTTAAAACTAAAATCTTCTTATTTTTTAGTTGGGTTTGCGCATCTTATTGGCATACAGTTTAAAATGCCTTCAGATTCAGAATTTAAAAATTACATTCTTTTATATCTGATTCCAGTATTAAACAGTAATTATGACGGGACACGTCCCAAGTTGCACTATGAAAGCTATACTTAAAAATTAGCTATAAATTAGCTTATTACTAGATGTCATTATCGTATATTGTAGTAATACCACTTTGCCGCTAGCGGTCACTAACAAATTAATTACCCTTTTTTAATATTGGCCTAGCTAATGCGTTTGAGTGTTGGTCTAACTTTTGTACTTCCTACCATTTGTCTGCAAGTGGAGCCCTTTAATTGAATGTCATATGTCCAGACATGTACCATCAGAAAGGAGAGTCAAAAAGCATGAAAGTATGTAGATCAAACATTTTAGATGTGGTTTTCCATAGTAATTATTCTGCTGCTTTTTTTGCTGTCAGACCATTGAAATAATCCTCAAATATTTCACTAAGTTCTTTTACTAAATCTATTTTAAAATTGTTAAAACTTTTTTCTTAGTTTGATTTAAAGATTGGAGATCTTTGTAGTTGACATTACAATCTGAACATATTAACATTAGTATAATTATTGAATATTCAGAGGCACTTTGGTCTTCTTTATATGAGCATAACTCTTTGGTATAGCTAGCACTGCAGTTTGTATTAATACATCCCTTAAGTTTTGCATTGGGATATTAATTTCGTATTTTTTTTTAGTTACTGTAGATCTAGTTACTGTGGTGGTTTGTCATGCGAAGGTTGTATTCGTTATCATTCCATATAGCCCATTAACTTATTTTTAATTATAATTTTAAATTAATAGTATTATAAGCGTATTTATGTTCTGGAGAATTATTGTGATATAAAACATTGCTAATATACACCACATATCCTCAAGTTGGTGATATAATTCTCTCCACAGATTACCACATATTACAATTAAAACGGGAGTTTGCAATACATATTCTTGACAGTTGGTGCATTGTAGAACTGATTTACGTTTGTGTGGCTCTTCCACTACAACTTTTCTATATCATTAATACCAGAATATTTGTTGTGGTTACCATTATCTTTTATTACTTCAGGCTTTAGCTCAATTTTAATCATTATCACGACTAATGATATTTATTATATGCATACCCTTTTAGTTAGCTCTTCCAGAATTTCTGAATTACCGGCTGCAATGCAGGCTCGTTACCTTTTACTACATCCTTGATCATTTTTGCACTGTCCAATCTGAACGTATAAAAATAATTTTTAATTATTTCAACGGCTGCTATAATTTTCTGGGAGCTGTCACAGTTTCTAGCTTGGATTTGAGTTACTTTTATTTTATTTACTTTGACAAAAATAATTATGAACAAATATTTTTGTTAACGAGTTGACATTTTTTTTTGATAGTTCTGTCATGCAATTATTTCAAAATTTGTTTCTCATTTTGCAAAAGACCAACTAATAATCATCGTATAAACTTACTGCCAAAACTTAACGTAAAACCTAATATTTTATCATAGAAAATTATGTGGACACCTACAAAAGTTAACTTTAAAGTTGTACTACTGGAAGAATACGCGCATTTTGGACTCTCTAATATGCTCACATAAGTTTTAGTAAATGTTTCTGTTATTCCCGCGAGTATTGCATTAAATTTTAATATTGACGTTCTTGCGATTAGTAGGAGATCGAATGGACAATTTTGGCCAAAACTCTATTCTATTAAACATTTTAAAGTAAATCCGTTTACCATAGGAATTTATTGTGGGCGTTCAAAACCGAACAATATTCTGAAATAATTCTTATTAAAATTAATAGTATCATTTGTGATGCTCCTGTAAGATCCTTTATTAAAGTACCAAAGGTCGTAGTGGCTATTTTGCATGTGACAGATGTGTTGTCGAGGACACCTACTTTAATCGAACAAACAAAAAGAACTTCAATCAAATAGACAGCAGGTTACGAACAATCAAGATTTTTGGAAAATAACTCAGGAGAAACACCACTTATGACTCACTGCTAGAAGTGCTCACTATAGATATGGTTTAATCATTTCTATAGGACTATCTTCACTTAATATGTCTATAGTAATAGTTAGAAAAGGTTAGTTATATGGGTAAAAGCATAGATTAAGATATAATAAAGATACCCACATACAAGCAACACAAATTTATATTGAGAAATAATAATAGAGAAAATAAAAATAAAGAGAAGGGATAACGTTTCTTGGTTACTATATAATGAAGGTATGTAAAATATGATTTGACACTGACAGAATAAAAAATAAATCCAAGTAGGCTTTCTATGCAATGAAATTTTTCTTTGTAGTTGCAAAATATATTTTTGCACTTTGTACAGTAAGCCAAAAAATGCTTTTAAATTGATATTCAAACTAGCTAGTGGTATCCATCAGCATATTAGAGGTACCGTCACTTATTTTTTGTTCTAATTGGATCATCTTTTTCCAACGGAATATCAGACGTATTATGAAGATTCCGTACACTTATAATTCCGTATAACTTGATCCGTATCCCACAACTTGGGGGCTCAACCGGGATCATCAAGCAAACATCTGTTGACTTAATGTGTTGACTTAATCGGGATATGCTTTTCGTAATTCGACGGTCGACGTTTAAGATTTATGTTATGTGTAGTTAGAAAATACGGCTATATATGGTGGATAGGTTAGAAAAAGAAAATGATGTTCTTCGGGAAAACAAACCAGGTACTATCGGGGAATCTCCTCGCATAGGAAATGCGATGTACGATTTGGAACAAAAGGATATCAACTCAGACGGTCATGGCACAGTACACTTGCGAGATTTAGAGAATTTTATTCCAAAATTTGAGGGGACTGGTACTTATAGAGTGGAAACATGGGTGGATGAATACGAGAATATATGCAAGTTGTACAAATTAAATCCACTTCTAAAGCTAATTGACATTCCTATATGGCAACAACTAAAGCGGCTTTCGGTGGGCGAAAAAATAGAAGCAACTTTCGGAATGGCTCAAAAATGAAGTCATACAACTTGTTCGGAGTATGCAAGTCTAATAGTCATAGTCAAATTAACGGCTGTAAACGAATTTGTATAGACTACAGGAAGCTGAATCGAAATATTGTAATGGACCGTTTCCCTCTTCCTTTGATTGAGGACCAGATTGACCAACTTCGAGAGGCTACAATATTTACAACCTTAGATCTACAAAACGGATTCTTTCACGTTCTAGTCGACGAAGAAAGTAGGAAATATACATAATTTGTAATACCAATGGAACAATACGAGTTTATGCGAGTTCCATTTGGGTTATGTACTTCACCTGTAGTGTTCCAAAGATTTGTGTACTTCGTCCAAAGGATCTCATCACTCAAAAACTCATAATACTTTATTTGGATTCTAAATCTGATGAAGAAAATATCTAAATATTAAAAGATATACTAAAAGTTTCTAGTGAATACGGTCTCAACTGTATATGGAAAAAGTGTAAGTTTTTATGTAAAAAAATGAACTCTTAAAAAAAAACAAGGCGTTTGCATTTGGTATACCACAGAGGCAAGTTTTTGATGGTCTAAAGAAACTTCTGACTAACCAACCAGTTTGAGTTTATTTCAGTCATCACGATTAACCGAGTTACACACAGAACCGTCGAGACTTGGATACGGGGCTATTTTACTTCAAATAAATCCAGAAAAAAATGGTTTTCATCCCGTTTACTTTTACAGTAAAAGAACGTCAGCCGCAGAAGAAAACCATTCAAGTTATGAACTTGAAGTCTGGTAATTGTGGCAGCACTAACAAAATTGCAATACACACTAGAAACACATTAGATAACTAGAATATCGCTCGAGACATGTAGATGCCCTTAGCAGGAATCCTATAACGATGATAATCAAAGATGAATTTCTAAGCCAAGTCGGTGTTGCACAGAGTAAAGATGACAAATTATCTCTTGTAATAAAGCTCCTAGAATATGGGCCATACCAAAACTATGTTATGCAGCGAGGGATCCTGTTTAAAATTAACGAATCCGGTGAACAACTGCTATTTATTCCAAAGATGATGAGAACGATTTAATAAAACGAACTCACCAAGATGGTCATTCTGGTGCAAACAAAATGATCGAAATTTTATGAAGACGTTATTACATTCCAGGCATAAGGAGAAAGTGTGAAGGTTGCCGTAGAAACTGTATTCAATGTATACTATCTGACAAGAAAAATGGGCCGGCAAGAGGGTTTCTTACACCCTCTGCCAAAAGAGGAGTATCCATTATTTATGTACCATATGGATCATTTGGGTCCACTGGCCGGTACCGCTAAAATTATAAGTATATTTTTTCGATCGTAGATTCGTTCTCAAAGTTTGTCTGGTTGTACTGTCAAAACGACAACATCAGCAGAAGTTATCTAAAAAATGGAAGTACATATCGCTTTGTATTTGGTAATCCAGTGCAATTTGTGACAGATCGCAGAATATTGCAAGGCTCAAGCTGTAAAACACATACTGATTACCACCGAAAACCCCAGGTGGAATGGATAAATTGAACGGATCAATGGCATTATTGTTCCAGCTCCGACCAAATTGTCGATGTCAAATCCAGATCATTGGTACCAACACGTTTCGAAATTACAACGGTTTATGAACTGCACGTGTCAGAGGTCAATAAACAAAACACTTTTCGAAGTTCTTTTTGGCATCCATATGCGGAATCCAGAAGACTGCACCCATAGCTGATATAGTAGCGGATGAGATTGTCAATCAATTTGTTGACGATAGAGGACAGGTTCAAAAGAAGAACTGTGAAAACTTCAACCGAAGACGCAAAAAGGTGAATTTACACCAATTGGGCGACTTGGTTGCTATTAAAAGAACGCAATTTGGAAGTGGGTTTAAGTTATCTGCAAAATACAGAGGGCCGCATAAGGTAGTAGAAGTAATTGGGTTTGAGAAATATCGAGAAGACCATCCAGGCCCAAATCAAACGACGACTAGTGCAGGTTACATGAAAAAAACGACGACTAGTGCAGGTTACATGAAAACCTGGAAAACTTCTGACGCAGTGCTGTTCAGTGGTGATTCAAATGAAGATTTCAACTAACACCCAATTATAAAGATGATCCAACATATTTCGACAAAGTCTGCAGTATAAATCAACCCCAAGACGATAAAGTAAGACGTAAAAGTAAGACGATAAAAAAAAATGTTTTAGTGAGATTTAGTGAATGTTTTAGTGAATGTGGCATAAAAGCCACTGACTAGTTTTGAATATTACAAATTAGAATTATGCTAAAGTCACTTTTTAAATCAACAATCTTATTTTAATTTTGTATAAGAACAGAAATTTTAACCGGAAAGATTAAAGTTTAACATGGCCTGCCCAAACTATTTCTATGCCTTCCACATGACTTTTCAAGGTCAAATAAAGTCAATTCAAGGTCAATTCTATGCTGTACTTAGTTATGTAGTAATTTACAAATTTTGTAATGAGTTTAACCAAATTTTAAATGTTTACGAAGAAAATTACATATTTATAATACATATTTCAAAGCGCAACTACCAAGTGACTGTCCAATAAATAACCTTTAATATTCATTTAAACTATTTACTTATTTACTGTAATTTTAAAAATAAAATCAATTCCTAAAATTGTTTAATTTTAATTAATTAAATTAATTCACGCAATTCTTATTTAATTTCATAATATATAGCGAACGAAAATTTTTAATTTTAATTGTTCGAGACGTATTATATATATATATATATATATATATATATATATATATATATATATATATATATATATATATATATATATATATATATGTATATATATATATATATAAATATATATATATATATATATATATATATATATATATATATATATATATAAATATATATATATATATATATATATATATATATATATATATATATATATATAAATATATATATTCATATATATAAATATATATATATATATATATATATATATATATATATATATATATATATATATATATATATATATATATATTCATATATATATATATATATATATATATATATATATATATATATATATATATATATATATATATATATATATATATATATATATACATAAATTATATGAGTTCATAGTTAAATTTAATTTTTAAATTTAAATTAAATTAGTATAATTTGGTTTTTGTTCAGCCTTTTTAAATGTTGTCTGTTTTAATATTTAAATTAGTTTTATTATATATACATAATAGCTATACAATTTTATAATAAATAGTACATGTGTCAGTATGTATATATTTTTAAAATATGATTTTTTTTATACATTTTTTATTTTATTATTGTGCGTATTTAAATTTTTAATTTTTATATATCATTAACATGTAAATCCATTTATAAATATTTATAATTTTGAAATTTATATATATATATATATATATATATATATATATATATATATATATATATATATGTATATATATATAAATATATATATATATATATATATATATATATATATATATAATGTAGGCAGTAATATATTCATTTATTATAAATTATTGCATATATACGTACGTGAAAAATAATTAATTGTTTTATATAATATTTCAATTATAATTATTTTGATTTTGTCCGAAAAAAATAATAATTAAAATTAAATCGTTTTTAAATTATAAAAAAAAACAATACAACTTTATGTATATCACTTGGGAGCAAGGTATTCGCAATGGTGATAAAATTTTAAATTTTTATTATAAAATTTATCTGTTTGCTATTATTTATTGATAAATAACACGGTTAAGTTCTTTTGCTTCAAAATGAAGCTTTGAAATAGTTGTGGAGTAGTTGAACCGATGGATCTGTTAAACCTATTAGTAATGGCTACAATTTGTTTTAGTTCTGGCATGGTGCGGTTCATGATAATTTTGAAACTTTATTTTACAAATAGTATAAATTATAGACTTAACACGATAAATAATATTTTAATGGCAATATTACAAGTTAGAATTTTATTTTTTAAAATTATGTTAAAGTTAGTTTTGTCAATATTTTTCATTACGAATATTATATTTATTTTTTTTTTAACTTTAAATTAAATATATAATATTATAATTAAGTCAATAAGGCCCAGAGATACTTTATATAATATTTGCTTTATATTTATATAAATAAATTAATAATTAATTAGAGTAACATTAAAATAAAAAACAAAAAACTGATGTGAAGCCTTCTTAGCCTTAGTTTTTCAGGTTTCATAATTTCCACTCAATACAACTCATTTTCGGAGCTTATCGACCATGCAATTAAGATTCTTGCTTATTGTAACGTAAACTGAGTTGGTTGACCAAATAAAGCTTTAGTAAGGCTTACTGCCTACACTTATTCTTATTTAAATTCTATATACTTATAAAAGTTGGTCAAGGCCGATTATTGAACTCTAGACCTCAGCATGACAAACAAGTACCTTAACCATCGCTATACGATCGGCATCTATACCATTATTGTTTTTAAAGGTAACTCCGATTAAGATAATTTATCCACCATATTTATAGTTATGTGCACCCCCTGGTTAAATTCGTATATGAAGTGAAAGTGACACTGCGGCTTGATATACAATATTTCATATGGAGAAACTCGTCTAACGTGCCGGCATAATTTTTCTCGAAAAACTGAACTAATATCATACCCAAAGACAACTGGGGAACTTACAATTACAATTGCTTCCATAAAGCTAATCAATTTAATGCATGGACTGTTGGAGAGGACCAGATTGGTTATGCCATTCTCAATATTCATGGCCAGTGATAGACGGTATAGACCATTTAAAAAAGCAAAAAGATGATATGGAGTATACCTTGTATGGGTTCCAAGATTTTCGAAGACGAATTCAGGCTTTATAAAATACTCAAAATAATAGTCATTTGTGCTTTTATATATAAAAGCTCTCAGACGTACAAATGCTGAGGAAAGCTATGATCGAAATTAAGAGGTCATTGATAATACTACAATTTAAACCACAAAATTACAAAAAGAGAGTGTATATTTTGAGCACAACTGACGGAATTTGAAGATGAGATACATATCATAAGATGATATAAATCAATACTGATGTCACTCGCTCCGTTTCTACACGAAAATAGAGTTTTGAGAGAAGAATAAAGATTGCAAAATGTGGAGAGCAACTTTAACAGCAAGCATCCGGTAGTACTCACGCAGAAAAACATATTCACTACCAAAATTAATTGTGATGCTGCATTATTGCGTCATCTCGCCATTACCAAAGCAAATTTCGATGAGGTTTGGGAAATTATTACTACAGTTTCAGGAGCAACTATCATAGTTGTCAGCAAAATCATTTCATCACATGCAATATGTTTCAGATGACGTTCTAAGAGGGAATTAAGTTTTAGCGGAAAATGATTTCTCGAGTTCCTTAGAAAACAAAGCGAAACATTAGAATGATTGTGAGCCAGAAAAACGTAGTACTAATCGTTTGCTTCTAAATAGAATTATGATGTATCTCAAAACTCAATTTGCAAGCTGTTTAAAACGTGGACAAGATCATCATCTACAAAATTTCTGAAATTATTCGTTATTGAAAGAAGGAGGTTTGTATAGCCGATAACAGATTAAGTTTCACATGCCTGTTTACAAATCTTCAATCAAAAATTTACCGGTTACATTATAGATGAAATATATGTCGAGCAAAACATCACTAAATGTTACATCAGGATGTTAAACATATGCCATCAAAGGCCATAAATTCTCAAACTGAAGTTGTGACCTCCAATTCCAGGATAAATGAAAAAAATGTTGATTCATTAAACGTTCGACAGGCTGTATCGCTCAAAAAATATCCTACTATTCTACCAACGGCTGTAATTAGGGTGTTGAAAGCTTCAAACCATAGATTAAGATATAATAAAGATAGCTCATACACAAGCAACAAAAATTTATGTGTAGTAATAATAATAAAGAAAGTAAAAATAAAAAGAAGAAACCATTTTTCTTGGTTACTATATAATGAAGGTGTGTGAAATATGCATTCGACAGTGAACGAATAAAAAATAAAACCAATTGCATCTATGAATTTTTCTTTGTAGTTGAAAAATATATGTTTGTACTTTGTACAGTAAACCAAAAAATGTTTTTACATTTTTCTTCGAACTATAGTTATATCCGTCAGCATATTAGAGGTACCCGTCACTTACTTTTATATATTTCGTTCTAATTGAATCATCTTTTTTTATCTTAATCTATGCTCAAAACAATATCAACAATTTTCGGTGTTGTTTGATTCTGGTACACAGGCGTTGTTGACAACTTAATCCAAAACTCTGCGATTTGCTTTACCACACACCGACGCTAACACCAATCGCATTACATCTGGTACTGAGGTAGTTAAAAAGAGAAATTATATTCAAGATTGAGAGTACAACTTATAAGTTAAGAGTCGTATTTGACGGATCTTTAGTAAAACCACTAATGGAATTTCCCTTAACGATGCACCAATGGTTGGCTTGACTTTAGTTCACCCTAAATACTACATTAACAAAATTGCGATCACTGCCGACATAGAGAAAATGAATCGATAAGTTCTAATAGCCGAAGAGGACCAAGAGCACTAGCGAATTCTCTAGCGAGAAAATTTCAGCAAACCATTAAAACAATATAGATTGTGCACGGTTACAATCGGTATGGCCAGTTCAGCATTTTTGGTGTCCAAAATGCAGACTATCATACCAGACCACTAGTAATGTCTGAATAGTTCCATTGTTTGAATTTTTTTTTCTTCAGTAGGTTGGTAATCGTTTCTAAAACATGCGAAGTTGGCTTACAGTTTCCGTGCGAGGAAAATCTTAAATGAGCCCACTTTTTCAGGATCCACTTTTGAGACGCCATCACCAACACTATGTCCCAGATATTCAATTTCTTTAAGAAAAAATTTACTTTTATAGTCAAATTTTCCCGTTTGAGCGGCTCATTGATTGTGGGGTATTGCAGAACCCAAATAGCATGGCTGTGAATAAATATAGGGGCCATTTAGGTACAGTAAAGGCTGTCTTATCTCTTGACTCTTTAATCTTGAATTTTTAATTGTGAATGCATTTACAACTACATCGCAACACAAACATGAAGTCAGATATTGGAGCACCTAATACCAAAATGCACGAAGAAACTGTCCACTAGGAACCACGTTAAACGAGGGCTGCCTTTAAGTTATGCTTAACTCTTAAACTCTTAAACTCTTAAATTAAAATAAAAATAAAAATAAAAATTAAAATTAAAATTAAAATTAAAATTAAAATTAAAATTAAAATTAAAATTAAAATTAAAATTAAAATTAAAATTAAAATTAAAATTAAAATTAAAATTAAAATTAAAATTAAAATTAAAATTAAAATTAAAATTAAAATTAAAATTAAAATTAAAATTAAAATTAAAATTAAAATTAAAATTAAAATTAAAATTAAAATTAAAATTAAAATTAAAATTAAAATTAAAATTAAAATTAAAATTAAAATTAAAATTAAAATTAAAATTAAAATTAAAATTAAAATTAAAATTAAAATTAAAATTAAAATTAAAATTAAAATTAAAATTAAAATTAAAATTAAAATTAAAATTAAAATTAAAATTAAAATTAAAATTAAAATTAAAATTAAAATTAAAATTAAAATTAAAATTAAAATTAAAATTAAAATTAAAATTAAAATTAAAATTAAAATTAAAATTAAAATTAAAATTAAAATTAAAATTAAAATTAAAATTAAAATTAAAATTAAAATTAAAATTAAAATTAAAATTAAAATTAAAATTAAAATTAAAATTAAAATTAAAATTAAAATTAAAATTAAAATTAAAATTAAAATTAAAATTAAAATTAAAATTAAAATTAAAATTAAAATTAAAATTAAAATTAAAATTAAAATTAAAATTAAAATTAAAATTAAAATTAAAATTAAAATTAAAATTAAAATTAAAATTAAAATTAAAATTAAAATTAAAATTAAAATTAAAATTAAAATTAAAATTAAAATTAAAATTAAAATTAAAATTAAAATTAAAATTAAAATTAAAATTAAAATTAAAATTAAAATTAAAATTAAAATTAAAATTAAAATTAAAATTAAAATTAAAATTAAAATTAAAAATTAAAAATTAAAATTAAAATTAAAATTAAAATTAAAATTAAAATTAAAATTAAAATTAAAATTAAAATTAAAATTAAAATTAAAATTAAAATTAAAATTAAAATTAAAATTAAAATTAAAATTAAAATTAAAATTAAAATTAAAATTAAAATTAAAATTAAAATTAAAATTAAAATTAAAATTAAAATTAAAATTAAAATTAAAATTAAAATTAAAATTAAAATTAAAATTAAAATTAAAATTAAAATTAAAATTAAAATTAAAATTAAAATTAAAATTAAAATTAAAATTAAAATTAAAATTAAAATTAAAATTAAAATTAAAATTAAAATTAAAATTAAAATTAAAATTAAAATTAAAATTAAAATTAAAATTAAAATTAAAATTAAAATTAAAATTAAAATTAAAATTAAAAAATTAAAAAATTAAAATTAAAATTAAAATTAAAATTAAAATTAAAATTAAAATTAAAATTAAAATTAAAATTAAAATTAAAATTAAAATTAAAATTAAAATTAAAATTAAAATTAAAATTAAAATTAAAATTAAAATTAAAATTAAAATTAAAATTAAAATTAAAATTAAAATTAAAATTAAAATTAAAATTAAAATTAAAATTAAAATTAAAATTAAAATTAAAATTAAAATTAAAATTAAAATTAAAATTAAAATTAAAATTAAAATTAAAATTAAAATTAAAATTAAAATTAAAATTAAAATTAAAATTAAAATTAAAATTAAAATTAAAATTAAAATTAAAATTAAAATTAAAATTAAAATTAAAATTAAAATTAAAATTAAAATTAAAATTAAAATTAAAATTAAAATTAAAATTAAAATTAAAATTAAAATTAAAATTAAAATTAAAATTAAAATTAAAATTAAAATTAAAATTAAAATTAAAATTAAAATTAAAATTAAAATTAAAATTAAAATTAAAATTAAAATTAAAATTAAAATTAAAATTAAAATTAAAATTAAAATTAAAATTAAAATTAAAATTAAAATTAAAATTAAAATTAAAATTAAAATTAAAATTAAAATTAAAATTAAAATTAAAATTAAAATTAAAATTAAAATTAAAATTAAAATTAAAATTAAAATTAAAATTAAAATTAAAATTAAAATTAAAATTAAAATTAAAATTAAAATTAAAATTAAAATTAAAATTAAAATTAAAATTAAAATTAAAATTAAAATTAAAATTAAAATTAAAATTAAAATTAAAATTAAAATTAAAATTAAAATTAAAATTAAAATTAAAATTAAAATTAAAATTAAAATTAAAATTAAAATTAAAATTAAAATTAAAATTAAAATTAAAATTAAAATTAAAATTAAAATTAAAATTAAAATTAAAATTAAAATTAAAATTAAAATTAAAATTAAAATTAAAATTAAAATTAAAATTAAAATTAAAATTAAAATTAAAATTAAACGTTTGGTTTTAGACGGTTTTCTGTTCCTGATTTAGTTTTTGAGCAGCCACATTATCTTCTAACTTCCTATAGCAAGGTGTTAAATTAGGTGCTACATGTAGCGTACCTACCACATTATTTTTGCATAATTAACAGGTATTTTTATATAATCAATAAACCTTTCAGCAAAAAGGTTTTTGATTAAAGGTTTAATCAATATACCTTTTTGACCAATGAAGGAAATTTAATATTTGGGTCATCTACGAGATTCTCACATCTTTTTCCTAATACTGAGATGTTTCGTTTATAGATTCGTTTATCCGACTTATTCGGTTTAGATTCCAATATTTATTTATTTGAGCCTTCTGATGATTTATGTGGTAGATTTGTATTGTAGGTTGGCTAAGTTGTGAGGGAAATTAATTTTTTAATGCATGACTAATTGCTGATTGTTGGTCCGACCAAGAATTTGCACAAATTTTGGACCCGGGCTAAAAGACCGTCAGACTGAAGTAAGTTAAAACTTTTAAGCATTTCAGTAACTTCATAGGATGGTAGAGACAATTAACGAATGTCATTTGATGAAATGTTATGATGACAAAAACGAAACATAGTTTTCGTCAGTCCAGACATTTGAATTATATCTCACAATTCACCAGCGATGGTTGGAGTAAGATTTCCAATTTAGGCTGGATATGAAGAAGATTTTAGAAATTGACGCCTGTTTCAGAAATAGAACACGAAGTTAAACGTCATAGACGACATTGGTTTTCTTACATATGTGTGTTGTGTTCTCTTACAAATCTATAATTGTGACGTGTTAAGATGACTGAACGTATTTTCAATGACCACGTGAAATCACTGAGTTGGAGAACCATAGATTTTGATGGGATGCGTTTTAAGCAAAGCTGTTAAGGTATTAAAAATTTACATTGTACTTAAATAAATGCCATAAAATCTTGTCCATCATATATAATGTATCTGTGTAGTATTCTGTTGTTAAATATGTACAAAATAGAATACAACAAAAAAAATCAACTTCTTATATACCCTATACAAAAATCTTGGCTCTAATGAACATAATTCGACATCAAATTTAATATTGAACGACTTTTTTATGTTATGTATCAGGTTTAATGGTTAAAATATGTTGACATAAATGTTAAGTATTTTTTTTAGTTAGATAGACAAACCAGACAAATCTAGACAAAGATTCTTAAAATGCTTCAAGTGAATTTTCAAGAAAAAATTGTTTCGTTAATGTTGTGCGGTGGTTTTTATAGTAGCAATTCCAGAAATATAGTCATTGAAGCTATAATCTTATTAGTCTCGGTATTTCTTATCATTTCAAAATTTGCAATAGACTCTCGTCTCGTCCACTGTTGGTATTTCAAAATATAAAAGGGGTAAACGTTAATTTTAATGAATATTTAAAGGTCATTTTAACTTTTCCAGCATTATCTGACAAACAATTTAAAAATGTTCGTAATATCTTACATCTTGCTACCAGAATTTCTAAGGCGATTTTAATTGTAACTCTTCCTGTGACAGCCTGTAGTTAAAAACATTGTTTGACGAGGAAGGTTTTTGCCGGGAAAGGTTCTTAGTAAATTTATTATCAATGGAAATGCTGGATCTCCTACAAAATAGTACAAAAACTTTAATGTTGAATTCGGTAGCTCTAAATCATCTGGTAATGGTAATTGTCCCCAAAGGAGCTTTTTGCCAAAAATGCTTTTTGATAAAAGGCCTAACAAAAATATGTAGTCCTTTTATTAAAAATAAATATTTAAATCTTTAAATATTTACCGCCATCACTTTAGGTTCGTAAGCCCCGATATCAACCATTGTGAAAGTGTACCGTACGTCACACGCCGTTAATATCACCATACTAAAAAAATTGTAATATTCGGAGACACTGTGTGGGGGACACTGAATGGAAATGTGTTTCCCGTCAATGACCTCTACACAGTTTGGCAAATTTGGAAATCTTCTGAAATTTGGTGATAATCTTCCCTGTTATAACATAAAGTATATAAAGTATATTAAACATATTAGGATCAAAATATTTGCGATTAGCAAAAATTTGAGTTCAATGTATTGTAGAGGTCGTTTTTGAGATCATGTCGGATTGCCAAGATCCAAACGAAAATGCTGCCATCTTTTCGAAAGTGGTATGTTTTACACGTATGCCTTAGTGCATTGATTATGCCACAAGATGTCGGTTAAGGTGTCAAAAAATATGAATAATATATTTTGTGGCGAATAATTATAATTGTATATAAATACACTAAACAACGAATAACAACAAATTTAAAACAAGAAAAAAATCATGGCCAACTATCATTTTCATTCAAACAATCTGTTGCTTTTAAACATTACATTTTTTTATGTTAGAATTAGTGTTTTTCCTTTCTTATTTTGAGCTTTTTTGTTGATTTATAATAGTTCACTTTTCCGTGTGACACGAAATGATTTAAAGAGCAATATAACAAAAAAAAAAAATCTTCCAGTAAAGTTTGGTACTATATGCTTTGATCGTGCTGCCTCTTTCGGAAAATATGGTATACTAAATACTTTGATCGTGGCGCCTCTTTCGGAAAACATTATCTATATCTCCAGCATAAAATTAAAAAACAAAAAAATTAGTACTACACTAAGAAAATGAACCAAAGCTAGAGCAATATCTCAGATCACATAATGAAAGTTAAAAATAGTTCAACTCAATGAGAATATTGTGCGCGTGTCTTTTGTTAATTTAAATTATTTGATTAGCTAAAATGTTTTAATTTTGAGATCTTAGATATTACACTATAGTATGAATCGGATGTCTACACAATTTATGCAACAATTTATTTTAAAAAAACCTTACAAATGTTTAGTTGTTTAACTTTTAGTAATGAATGCGTTCAATAATTTAATGCTTAATATTATATTGCCATCTACCGTAAAATTGTTTAACTATATTATGTAAACATTATTGTAAAATCATAAACTCAAATATAAAATCATTCTTCTCATTCCGACCATCGACGAGTCAACACTTGTCAATATAACTATTAATATAACTATTAATAGTTATATTGAAACGTTTGTCACACAACTGTCTATCAATCGTGTTGAACTCCTCAACCATTTGAAATTTAACTAATACCATTGAAGAGGTTATCAGAAGGCTCAAAGCAATTGGCACACAGGGTGAATTAAGAGATCCCTGGTTAATTTATATTATAGTTAATAAACTAGATGATGATAGTAGGAAATTTTGGCAACACGAGTTATCTAAAATAGACTATCCAACGATTCAACATCTTATTGACTGTCTTCAAACAAGAGTGGATTGAGATCGCACCGAAACCTATACCACGAGTATCTTCAAACCTAAGAAGTTCACATATCATCAGCGCACTGATGCCAATTTCCATTGTCCGTTATGCTGTATCACTGTCCAAAGTTCAGAGATATGGAAATCTCTGAGAGAAGATTGTTCATAACTAAGAAACAAGATGCTTCAATTGTTTGAGTGACTCCCATTTAGTGAAAACTTGTCAATCTAAACGATCGTGCCAAATTTGCCAAACGTTGACTACACCAATTAATGTGTCGCTATTACCTACAGCGATTGTTCATATTACGGATGTTTGTGGATATAAGCAACCTTGTCGAGTACTATTGGACTCCGGTTCACAGGCGTAATTTGTTAGCGAAGACTGCATAAAACGGTTAGGCATGCCAAAAACCGACGCAAACATTACCATTAGAGGAATCGGTTCATTTATCGCGGGAAATACGCGAGGTGTAAATAATCTGGAAATTTCATCCAGATTTCATTACGAACCAAAGATAATGATAAATGCGCTCATATTACCAAAAGTCACATCACCAATGCCACCATAAAAATTCAACCCAAATGATTGAGACCAGCTACAATCTTTGAAATTAGCAGATCCAACATTTTACGATTCAACTTGCATCGATATTTTAATCGATTCCGACTATTTCTTCGACATTTTGACTGAAGGCAAAATTCCGTGCGGTCTAGGAAAACCAACAGCACAAAACATCATATTCAGTTG
This sequence comes from Tipula confusa, assembly GCA_963556175.1. Lineage (NCBI taxonomy): Eukaryota > Metazoa > Arthropoda > Insecta > Diptera > Tipulidae > Tipula > Tipula confusa. The sequence goes on along the minus strand of OY744476.1, from coordinate 173,660,486 downwards.
GGTCATTGCTGGAAATCCTAACCCAGAAGTTACAACTGGTTCACTTCAACTAAGTTTATGTGCAGAACTAGACATTAATCGAACGCTGCAGACATTTTGGGACACCAAAGAATTGCATTTAACCGAAGAGGTTAAAACACTGTGAAGTCCATTAGGCATATTCATAGTACAATTGCCCATAGTACAATTGGTGTTTGATGCGTCGGCTTAGTCATCAACAAAGATTTCACTAAACGATAACCTAATGGTAGGACCTACTGTCTAAGATAGTTTATTTGCCGTATTAGTTCGATTTAGAAAACATAAGGTTGGATTTACGAGTGACATAGAAAAGATGCACCGTCAAGTACTAATATCACAAAGGGATACGGAATTCCAGGGAATTGTTTTGCGTGAAATCTCAAATTCACCTATCAAAGATTACCGACTGTTAACCATTACCTACGGAAGAGCCTCCGCACCGTATTTGGCCACGAAAAACTTAGTGACCATAGCAAATAATTATTCTACCAAATTTTCTACAGCTTCGAAAATACTGAAACAGGACCTGTATATTGACGACTTGATGTTAAGAGCGAATAGCAAAAAGGAAGCTCTAATTCAAATGTTAGATTTGGCTGGTCTTAACCTGAGAAAATGGGCGTCAAACTATCCATCGCTGCGTGAATCTATACCATTGAGTAGCCACGAAGTATCGCCAATTGACATATCTGAAGGGACTCGTTCCATCAAACTAGTAGGTTTAGAATGGTGTCCGAGGGAAGATTATTTCCATTTCAAAGTGTCAGCCAATCCAAAGTCACCAATACCAAACGCGAAATGCTATCTGAGACGTCTAAGATCTTCGACCTATTCGGTTGGTTATTTTACAAAAATGGCATAAACTGAGACAAAAATTATTGACCATAGACAAACAATCTATTCCAAGGTGGTTACCCACCAAAAGTACCGTTTTCTAATTGCATAGGGATTGTGATGCGTCGGAGTGTGCTTATGCTGCTGTCATATATTGCCTGAAAATTCAAATGGCATCAGTCAAACCAATTACGTTTGTGCCAAAACCAGGGTCGCACCAATCAAACATACTTAAATTTCAAGGTTGGAGTTGTGTGGATCACTTTTGCTAAACTGATTAATGAAGGCGATCACCGAGTCACTGTAAACCGAAAAAATATGGAAATCTTTAATTAGAGTGATTCAACAAACGTATTACGGTGGCTATCATCTCATCCGAGATGTTGGAAGAGTTACGTTGCCAATCGGCAGAAATCCTAAATCAACATCAAGAAATAATTAGCGTTATGAACCACCGATAGACAACCCGGCTGATTGCCCTTAACGAGGCATGTTGCCATTGAAGTTGCAAGATTTTGACGTTTGGTGGAAAGGTCCAGCATTGTTGTTACAAGATTTGAATTCTTGGCCTAGTCAAAATAATCTGTTCCGCACCAACCTTATCAAACTAGCGAAGAAAAACCTATCAATCTATACGTAAGTTAGATGTTGGTGTTATCAAACATATTTCTTGAGGAACCATCACGAAAGTATGCTACATTTTCCAAATTTGTCAGGCTCATTGCGTTAGTATTTCATTTTTACTTTAACATCAAGAAATTCTGTAAGAATGAACCGAAACCCATATTGTTATTACCTGATATTTATAAACATGCTATGTCCGATTTTGGACTTTTTCGAGTAGGCAGCCAAATAAAGCACACAAATATCGAATAAAACAAAAAGTTTCCAATCATATTACCAGCCACACATATAATTACTATCGACAAACACCATCTTAAATATTTACACGCCTTACTGTCTTTGATGGTATCTACATTAAAGCAACGCTACTGGATACTCAGTTGCAAAAACCTTGTGCGACAACGAATCCTTCGTTGTATCCCTGTACCCGACATAAATCTCAAACCATCAGCCAATTAAAGGGAGATCTACCATCCGCTCGACTAAATTTTAAATATGTTTCCAACTATAGACAGGAGTTGGCTGGTCTGATTTGGCTTCGATCTATGGTTGGAAGGCGTAGCAAACTACACAAAGGATATATTGCGATCTTTGTGAGTATGAGCAGCAAGGCAGTTCACATAGAACTGGTTAGTGACCTATCAACGAGTGCATTTTTGGTCGCACTGAAACATTTTATGTTCAGACGAGGCGTATGTCCCGACATGTTCAGTGATAATGGCACTAACTTTGTGGGTGCAAACAATCACCTTCGAGAAATTTTCTTTTAAACAAATCTACCACACACAATAATATTGTTTCCAATTGTTTATTAGATCATCAAACCAAATGGCATTTATCAGCCGGGTCTAACTTTGGTGGTTACGAATCAACCGTGAAGTCAACAAAATTCCACTTGAAGAGAGTATTGGGGAACACGATACTAAATTTCGAAGAAATGATCACATTATTAGCACAGGTCGAAGTCGTCTTAAACTCATGACCTTTATGCTCACTGTCATCAGATCCTGATCCAGATTTAAAGGCAGTCAAACCAAACACACTCACTTGATGGCGTCTTATTCAGCAAATGATGCAACAGTTCTGGAATCGGTTTTACAACGAATATTTAACCACTCTCCACAATTGCTCGAAGTAGCAACACAAAAATATAAACATCAAGCTGAATGCCATTGTATTAATAAGTGACGAATACACATCCCCAGCACAATGGCCATTAGGAAGAATAGTACAATTACATTCTAGTGTCTTAGTGTCTATGAATTAGTACGAGTGGTATCAGTAAAAATCAAATCTGACATCTACAAACGACCCGTCACTAAAATTATAATTCTACCAGTATCTTGAACTGTTAGTTCAACGTTAGCGGTATGTCTACACAATTTCTGCAACAATTTATTCAAAAAAAAACCTTACAAATGTTGTTTAACTTGTAGTAATGAATGCTTTCAATAATTTAATGCTTAATATTATATTACCATCTACCGTAAAATTGTTTAACTATGTTTTGTAAACATTATTGTAAAATCATGAATATTAATTTACGAATTGTACACTCAGTTTAAATAAAATACGAACACTTACCTAAAGATGACCGCATATGAAGATGTAGAAGTATGATTCACAAATCACTAATTCACCATATTTTATAAAATTGGATTTTTGCAGGTTTGTGTCACTCTTAATCTGCGGTCATCTTTAGGTAAGTGTTCGATTGGTGCTCACATACTGCCATCATTTTTTAAATGGAAATTAATTTTGTACGCAAAAATATGATTGACTTTGAAATAACCTTGAAACACGTTTTTTGATTCAATATGACCTAGACCTTTTTTTTCTCCCTCAAAAATTAGATACAGCCGTTGTCTCATAGTTTATGAGAGCTTGAGTTTTTAAATTATTGTTGGTGTAGGTTTTTAAATGAACTTTATCAAGATAATTGTAATTACACTATTATTGTAATATTGTCATTAAAATTTTATTTAATATTGAAAAAGGATATAATCGGATCCTTTATATATATATATATATATATATATATATATATATATATATATATATAAATATATATATATATATATATATATATATATATATATATATATATATATATATATATATATATATAAATATTTATATATTATATAATATTATAATATAACTATTTACTAGATATACTTATTTATAACCTAAAAACTTTTTTATGTACTTAATTTTATATATTCTAATCAACAACCTTGTAAGTATATCAAGTAATAATTTTATGTTAAATATTTTAAAATCCTAATGTTTTTCATTTTGTTAAATTATTATTATTATTACTATTATAATTACTATTATATAAATTAATTATATTTTTTAAGGTTATTGTTTGTGTTTTATACGTACGTTTTTTTTTTTTGTTTTTTTTTTTATTTGATACTAAAGTATGATACATTTACTTTTTTCTCTAGAAGCATGTGAATATTCTGTACCGGGCATGTTACCCGAACTTGTACATCCCATTAATTCTCGGAATACATCGCCAATTTTGTAATTATATCTGAAAGTGAAAAGAAACGAAATTTTTTTCGTATTGTTAGGTTTCCCCCCAAGTTTTTTAATTAAAATTATTTAAAAGTTTTTAAAAACCTGATGGGAATACATAATTAATTATATAAGTTTTACTAAAGTGTTAGGTTTTGGTTGAGAAGAAAACCGAGCTGGAAGAAAATCAAAATAATTAATAAAAATTAAAGGAAGGACAAAACTATGCCGAGAGACATCTAGGTAACGATAGTATAAATATTATGTTTAGGTTTAAAACAAAAATCCGAGGTATGTGGGGCTTGTCACAATTTCAAATGTGTGGTCGTCATAATACTAAAATCCATTGCAGTATATCATATATTTTATATTAGACTCATTGATTTTAGGACCAACGGATGCCAGGTTAAAGAGTATTAGAGACAGAGCATTTCCATGCCGTACGTTGTCAGGTATTCCCAGATACTACAAAGCAAGCCTAAAGCTTGTTGGAAGTAAAAGAACACTTGACGTACGCTACGGGATGTTTCGTAATATTTAGAAAGCGTCATCCTTAGCGAAAAACTTGATCAGTAACTGAGCGATTTGGACGAAATCCTCCTTAGTAGTTACCTACAATTTCCTCAGCCAGTGGAGTAATTCTCTCCAATATTATGGAGGACAGTAATTTGTATGCTGTGCAAAGGAGAGCTATGCCACAATAGCTTTCTTTTTCGCGGCCACTTTTCATTCATCACGCATATCTTCGCTTTTCCATACTAATCGAATATCGTCGAAAAGATATTTCCATAAAATATCCCCTCCGAATACCAAGAGGTCGGGGTTAATGCGATCAACCCCAGAGGAACGGTTTTTTTAGTCTCTGCACGGCCAGTGTGAATTCCTCGTAGATTAGGTTCTCTATGTGCATATCCGTAGTCGGCTTTTGATAACTTTAAATTACAGCATTTGACACTTGTTAAACGTTAAGGAAATTAGAGAAATGCGGCTAAGTGTCGAGCACTGCATCGATGTTAGGTTTTCATCCTGGTCCCAAATGACAATAGACATAAGATAGAAGGTAAGGTGCAGTTTGGTGACTCCTTTATAGAAGTTACATGACTTGTGCTTATTGCTGGAATGTTTACTCTTAAGACTTCCGTTTACAAATCCGTTTTGCGGTTCTCCTAGCAAGGAGCGCAGTGTTCTTTCATGTGATTGTTAAACGTATTCGTGCTTCTTTATAGACTATATTTTGATGCTCGACAGCAAGACGACACTCCTCATCAAACCAATGATGAAATCGTCAAGAGTCGCCTGGGCAGCACTGACAAACCTAGGCTCCGGAGGAATGAGTTTCAAGCGATACACTTTTATGGCTGATATAGTGCCATCAAATGCGCCTAGTTTTCTTAGCGACTGCACGCTTCGTGTACCAATCTCAAACTACGTGTCCATTAACATAAGCAGGGGTAGGGTTAAGTTTCTTATGTTGATTTTTTTGACAGTAAAGTGTTTTAAAAATGGGTGTAGTCAGCACAGCAATACAGCCGAAAAGGGAGTGCCTCCCAATAAAAAGGGCTATAAGATAGTGACCATAAAAGAGACAATCACTGAATAAATTTAAAGGGCCGCGGACGAGAAGACAATCGTTACAGAAGTTACAACCAAATATGAGGAGCTGCCATGCGTTAAATGGCATAATCCATTATCAGACTAGCAAAGTAAATAACATGTTAAAACGGAAGTTATAACGACGGCGGTGACGTGTCGTTATTTTAATTATTCAGAATTAGATGTTGTGCAAAGCAAAGCTCAGTTTCGATCTGATGAGGAATTTAGTTAAAAATTAATTGTCATCTCATCAGGCCAGACGATCAAGTGCTATGTGTAAATGCTATTTTACGCTCTATATATGTATATTTATGTACAGTGTACATGTAGCGTTAGCGAATTATATGAATGTGCACGAAATATCTGAATATTTGTTTTTTTTTGTGTTTGTGTAGCGAAGTTGCTACAAAGTCCTAAATATTAGGACTTCAAAATAGAGCATCAATAGAAATGGAAATACTCAAGGTTTTATTAAGACTAAGGAAACAGTTATGGAGGGCTATTATTGGGAGTGCTGCTTTTCTAGCGAAAATACGGCACTAATTCTAGTAGTTAGAAAATTCACAAAAAAACAAAAAAAAATTTTGATTTTGCTGTTTCCGAAGAAAAATGCTAAATACGATATAAATAAGCCACAAACGATACTTTTACATTTATAGTCACATGTTACGGTTTTAGAGAGAAGTTACGATTACCAGGGGATTTTAAGTTTTTAACGGCTCGAATAATCGGATCATAAAGGATTTGAAGAAGGAAACAAATGTATCATCAGAATGCCGAAATGTCTAGTTTTAGAAACACACTATCCCGTTAAATCGGATATTAATTGCTACATTATTTATAAATTGTACTTACTTTGCCGAACATTCAACATAACCACATCGCCAATGCTTCCGTACTAGAGTTGAAATATCTTTTAGTTCCTGTAAAATAAATTAAAAATTAATGTTAGTAAAACAAACTTCATATAGTTTAGTAATTAGTTGCTTAACTTAGTCAGTGAAACCGTCTAAAATTTGGTTTTCTTCACCAACACTATATTTGTATATTTTATCAAAACCCATTGAATGTCAAATGTATCGTGCCTTGCCACCATTTGTCGAGGTAAGCACTCACCTATGTGACGACGCAAACTATCACGAAGCGTTTACGAAATTAGTTCAACGGTACGATCGGAAACATTACAAGATTAATTCATTCATTAAATCGTTCGTGGAGCAACCCATTATCAGTCAACCAAAGTCAAGCAATATTCGGAATATAACGGATTCGTTTGATGAGGACATTAGGGGACTTAAGGCACTAGGTGAAAACGCAGAGACTCGAGATCACAACTTTCCTAAATGTTCAATATGCAATCAAGGGAAAACCTAATTCATCAATGTTAGAAATTCATAAGTATGACCGCTGAACAACGATCTACACTTATATAAAATCAATGTTTCGCTGCTACAATTGTCTAAGAAAGAATCATCGAGTGCGTGTGAATGCAAGTCGAAATGACGTTGCCATAAGTGTCATCGAAAGCATCATTCTATGCTTCATGAAACAGTGTTAGACCAATCTAGCCAGAATCCTAACAACGGAGTAACTACAGAAGTGGAGAAAGTATCTAGAAAGTTCCACAACATTGTGTGCTAACACTTAAGTAACCACCAACAAATTTATTTTACCAACAGCCATGGTAAACATTAGAAATCGATACGGAGAATTTCATCAAGTATTGATAAAGGGAATTGGTGAAACTACGATTGGACAAACAAGAGGAAAAACAGAGTTATGCGTAGCTTCTAATGGCAACACTAAAATGGTATGAAAAACCGAAGCATTCATAGTATCCAAAATCGCTACCAAATTAAACCGATATATCAGTACCAACAATAGCAAATTCTAAAATCTCCACCCTATCAAATTCTAATATGTTTCCGGCAATACAAATTTGCACTTACCGGGGACATCGAAAAAATGTACAGGTATGGTTGGCTCCAGACGATCGGCTTCAGCAAAACATATTGTGAGAGAAGACTCCAATTTACCAATGCAAACATACCAGATAAACACCGTGCCGTATAGAACTGCTTCTGCACCATTTCTCAAGGTCTTAAGCTTACAGGAAATCGGTGTAATAACCCTCCAAACAACACCATTACCAGCAAAAACCATAATGTGCGACTTCTACTTCGACGACCTAATGTCCGGAGCAGCAAATAAGAAAAATCTCGTGAAATTAATGTGAGATCTCATCAAATTATTAAGTGACCATAGGTTTAATTTACGAAAATTACTATCGAACAGCCGTTCACTACAATCAGGCATAGAAAATAACGAGGCTAGAACCGAGAAATCAATCGACAGCATTCCAATCAATGAAAGTACTTGAACTGTCGTTGAAACCAACGCGTGATATCTTCAAATTCAGTTGCCAACTAAATGAACTTTAGGCCTATATAAAAAGAAGTATCAGAAGCTGGTAAAACTTTTGATCCTCTAGGGTGGAGTTCACCATTAACCATTCGAGTGAAAATCATATTTCAAGACCTCTGGCTCCAAGAATTATCCTGGGATGATAAATTGCCGGTACATATTCTAAAGACATGGGCAGCAATCTGAGAGGACCTACAAAAAATCACTAATCGATCACTATTTTACATCACTAACGATCACTATTCCATAGAATCATAACTCACGGGTAATCTTCCTGAGGCAAGAGTAGTTTACTCTTATCCATTGGAGATCGGCGGTGTCGACTACTGTGGGCCATTCAAGGTTCATACAATCCAAAGAAGGGGAATAGTTCCTTCATTGGCACATTAAAACGCTTCATATCACGAAGAGGGTTGTGCAGCACGATATACAGTGACAACGACACAAATTTGGCGCAAGAAACGAATTATTGAACAAATTTTTAATTTTTTTTGGGTTGGAACTCTGCAATCCCTTCTGGATTCATAGTTATGTTCTTCGTCATCACCGATCGTAATCAGGTGATGAAAAATCCTTTTTGCAACTCACCAAAAAGTTGGGATTCGGACCCGGTACCTCCCGTCCCAAACACAGCAGCTTTAACCACTGTGCCAATTGCTCGGTTTGAACACAATTCTAATGAAATGTCTTCCTTCCATTTAATAAATAACATTGATTGGCGTTTCAAACCTTCAGCAATGCCACATATGGGCGGCATTTGGGAAGCAGCCATAAAAGTAGCAAAGGTATGTTTAAAGAAAATATTAGACGAAACAATTCTAACACTAGAATATGACCCAAATCGAAGGCATGATGAGTTCCAGGCCGATATCGGTCAACTCCTCAGATGAAATACTCAAGCCAGGACATTTTTTTGATGTAGATGCACTCACGCCAGTACATTTTCTGATTGGCCAGCCGCTAATTGACATAACCAATATAGACATTACTAATCAAAAGTTAGCACCAACAGAACGATGGAGTGTATCGAGAATATTTAACGACGTTACAAAAACCAGGCAGAAATGGCATCACTAACAAAACAAGGTCTCAATTGGTGACATAATATTGATGGTCGTTGAAAATCTATCTCCTACCCGATGGGCACTCGGGAAAATTATCAACACACAACCAGGACATGATGGCAAAGTGCGGATGTTTACGATAAAATTGGGTCACACTGATAATTTAGTCAATTCACAAAATTCACAAAAACCTCAAAAGAATTCTTCAGTTGAATCAGCCGATTCAAGGGTTAATATTAACATAAAAACTAAAAAAAAAAACAACAATTTAGAAAATCGAGTTTGTAATTTTAATACACGCACATTTAAATAAGGCTTTCAGAAATTGTAACTTGACTTTCAAGGGAATGGCTGCATTATTGAACCAGATAGAGGCCATTTTAAATTTCAGACTATGTACTTCTTAAGAAGACGATACAACGATAGATATACTGACGCCGGCCTATTTTTTTTTGATATCGCAAATTGATACAAAAATGATCAACATGATGTCTATCCGATTCAAAATGGATTAATACGAGTAGTATCCAACAAAACAAAATCGAATATTTAGGAAGTATTTTTGACGCTATGATTTAGTTAGCAAATGAGGTAGTTAACGGTGCTTTCAATATTTTTAATCAATATTTGGTGGATACACTGCAGGTGGACGAAAATATTCTCAAAGCATTAAAAGATGCAAAAAATTTCTGCTAAAAATTATTTGCCACAAAGCACAGTTAATAGAGAGATATCCATGTTTTCAATACATTACACATTACATATTGGATGATATAATTTTTAAAATTAATTTGAAACAGTAGATCTGATAGTTAAATGTCTGTCGTCTTTGATTGGTAAGTCAGGTTTAAGAAGGATTTTGAAAGCTCAATTACCCTATTTCAAGATTTCAGACCGTTATTAGATTAAGAAATATGATTTGAGAATCCTTCATTTCCACAATATAGTTAAAACTAAAGCTAATTGCATCTTAAGAAATACATCTATAAATGTAAAGTTGATATATTTATATTGATGCCAAGACTGTCAATAATATTTTTCAGCAAGTACTTTCCTAAAATGAAATACTTTAAGGAGGAAGTTTTTTGAACTATATTAGTTCAAAAAACTTCCTCCTTAAAGTTCCTCCCACCCTCATTGTGCTATTTTATAATATAAAAAAAAATTTTCTATTGTAAAAAAATATTTTACTCATATATGTTTACTGGTATATGTCTGTAGCAGTAGGACTAGTATATATGTATAGAACTATATAGTTACCTTTTATAGAGTAAATTAATCATTTTCAGGTATTGCTTTTCGAGGGCCAATCATTTTGTCTTATTATTGGCATTTTTTACTGTGGTTATATATATGTCAAAAGCAATTTTGCACGTAAAGCTAGCAACATTTTTTTTGGCTATTATGGTTGTCATTATACGGTTATATTAAAATAAATTACATGGTACGATGAGTACCAAAAATGCTGATTGGAAATAACGTATATTGAAAATCAATAAAATCTGTACTACAAAATGCTATCAAATTGTTGAAATTTGTTTTTTAATGTAGCCAAACATTTTTCAAAAGATTCCAAGTTACAGGACATTAGTAGATCGTTGGTAAGTTAAAGCTAACGTAAAACTTTATTTTAGAATTTTTCTGTTATTTTCACATTGGTATCCTTGGTACATCTCCAAAGTTGAATACTGTTGGTCCATTTTTCCGTTTTTGATGTTAAGCACTTCTGGTTTCTTTTTTGCATGCTCTTCACACTTATACTTCAAGTGACATGCCTAGATGCTTTGCGCTATTTGTATCTTGAACTTGCTGTGAGTTGATTTACATGGTATCCAATTGACCTTGCAGTGGTTTTATTTAATTATTTGGATTCATCATCTCTTTGTCCAGTTACTCAGTATTTTAGAGGCCATTTGGCTACCCTTTGGCTAAAAGCCAAATTGATCTCACTCCTGCTGTTATTTTATGATGCAGATAAATTAGCCATTCAGTTTGCGTTTCTTGTTCCAATATCACATTTTATTGCTGGTTTACACTAGCGGTTTAGGTCATTTGTTATGTTCTTTTATGTTTTATGCTCTAGTTTTTTTTACTATTAGGCGTACTATCCCAAGCAGCTTGTTGTATAATATTTCAAAGTTGTTTTTATTGTTCCTCCAGTTGTGCCGAGTTTTTTAAGGTTTTTCTTGCGAGTTCTTCATCGTCAGTAAAATGTTTTTAAATTGTGTCTACCTTATTGCTAGTCTGAAGAGATGCTTTAGCTTGTCAGTCAACCCTTTTCAGTTTTTTAGCAGCATAACTCTGTTATTTAGCTATGAGGTAAACTTCTCAATTTCGCTTAATTTTTTTTCTAAGTATTCATTTTCGTTTGTTTGTTTACAAGAACTTACATTTGAAAAAGTTAGAAAAGCCATAGTTAATATACCTTAAAATCCATTAGGCGCACTTACGAAAATGATGATTTAGTTATCATTTACCTGTGGTATAAATTCCTTTTTCTTATTGTATCCATTGCTTTAATACCATTGGAGGAGGGTTGTACATATAAAACCTTAATTTAATAGTGACTAGCAATTCTAATTTGGTCGTCGAAATACATGCTTGAGTTTTTCAATGTAGTTATATACGGTTACCGGTGCGAAATCTATCTGACTGGATATTGGCTTGCTATATGCGAGGCTCATTATGCTTATAGCAGCATGCATGCATGCTGGGGTATATTCGGTTAGTATCAAAAGATCTCGAGCTATGTTGCGTTGCGACTAAGTAATTGCCTTAGTGGTGGTGTAATGTTGAACTCAATCTCATCTTTTTCGATATTGGATTGATGTAGGGGAAGCCTTGAGACTTTGGTGATGGGTCTCATGACACTCGGCGGTTATTATGATTAACACGCGTGTCAGTCCATCATTACCCGGATGGATACCATTGATCCGACCCAACTTAAGTCTAACTTTCATCTTATTCGTGTTTGTAATCCACCCCGAAGTAAAAAAATATCTTCAGGTGTTAGGCTTGCTGTATCTTGATGCCATTTTGTACGATGCTGTAGAGTTTTGAACCACTTTCCATTGTGACATTAGGAGTGTTTTGAGCTCAAGAGGTGCCTTATCTGGTGGAGTGGTTACTGCATCTCCAATTTAAAAGTACCTCGGGGTCAACATCTTTCGTGATTTCGGGAACCTCCATTAGTGAGCAAAGTTTTCTAAAGGTGAGACAGGCCCCAATCTGGGTGAGTAGAGTTGTCATATCCTGGAATAATAGTTTAATGTCGCTTATGCATTTTCTTAGGTTGACTACTACAAAAGTGGTCCCGCTATCACTGTACATATGAGCGACATTTCCTTGGAATGGAAGATGAATCTGCGGAACGTGCTTATCGAAGCCCGCAGTTTGCAAAACGGGGGCGGTTTCGATGTGAATTGTAAGGCAAGTAAAAATACAAATGTAAGCTTTTTTATGATTTGCCTCCATGAACTTTTTTAACTGGATATTCCGCATAGTCGACCCTGGTATGGGTAAATGGCCTCGATATAGTAACTCGAGGGTTAGCAATGTCTCATATCAATTGTTCTAATCTTCTAACATTAAAGCAATGACATCATGCACATTGGCGACTATGCTGCTTTCCTGTGTACCTTTTTGATAATCAAAAAATTGCGGATGAATGCCAATGTTATTGCATTGCTGCCGTATAATGTTTCTCGATGACCTTATCATTTTCGTGAGCTGCCTCGTGTACGTTAGAATCAAAGGATATCGCTCTTCGTAAGATAACTGAAAATTATTTAGCCGACCTCCTACTCGAATGAGGTTGCAGTGATCTAATAAAGAATGTATTGACTGCAACTGGCTATTCTTCAAGGCGGCCATTGTTTTGTCCAGTATGATTTGTTATTCTTTGAACTCCGAATATTATACTGCTCGGGCTAAGGCTGTAACAGCATGTAATCCCATTCTTCTCGTTGAACGACACCCTATGTTTTACTCACTATTTTAAGAGATGCCTCGTTATTCGGATAAGACGTTTGAGAGATGACTGGTTGTTGATTAAAGTTAGAATATATGATTCTGCATCTTCCGTTTACAGGTGGCTTACGACAATTGTTTCCTTCTCCTTCGACGTTTCGAATTGCATACTATCCTGATTTTGGTTAAAATTATGTAACCAGCAGGAATCTATCCTATTCTGCTAAATTATTTTCGGGCGGATGTGTTTCCTTGAGCCCACTCGATGTGCCACAAATGGAAGTCTGATGGTTGAATCGAGCCACCTTGCCTGATGGGTTTTCCGTGCGTGATAGTTTTACTTGAAAGTACCGCGGTATTCACATAAGCTGAGTGGCTTTCAGATCTGTTTTGAGTTGATCCCACCGGTCCAAAAACTCTAATGGTAAAGTATCATTCCATCCTAAGTTTGAACTTCATAATCTCTGGTAAATCATTTTGCAGTTAGCTGTTAGTGGGTAGCAAACTAGAGGTGAACATGTAGTGCCCCTCACATCGATTTAGCAGTCAACGAAGGAAGTTAAAAGTGAACGTCAAAAGAGTAATATGAGATTCGGCTGCAAAATCATCAGTTTTTTTATGAGCTGTGAAGGTAGTTTATTTACTTAGTGATTGTAAAAAAATGATCCCGGCCTGGAATTCTATATTTGATTTAAACTAAGTCATTGACTCGTTATACCAACGCATCTTAGTATTTATCAAAACATCGGCAATTGGTGTTGACTTCTGATTAGGTAACCAGAGACTCCTTCATGAAAATTGTTAGTGATGAAGATACCTAGAAAAAACATTTGACGATGCAGAAGGTTGTTTCAGTGCAATAGTTCGTGCAACAATGAAAATTGTTCCACCGGCCACAATACAAAAGATGTATTTGGAAGAAATCTTAATTTTACCGATGCCAAATCGCTTATATAAACAGGCAATTTTTTGGCTAAAAGATTTAGCCGTTGAACTTTAAGGTGTGTGTAATTTAATTCTGGTAATTTTATTTTGTTTTATTCTGCTTCAAAACTCACCACCAAAAGAAACTTATGCAATGGAAAAGGCATGGACTGGGATGGACTGGGACTCCTATAAGGAAGTGCTTAAACCATATAAATACAAATAAAGAAGTGCCAAATCAAAGCTTGAGACTATCCTGTGACAGCATACAGGAGCCTCCTGAAGCAGCTAGACTAGCTTGTCATTCCAAGTCATTCCAAGTTACCTCCAATGATCGGATGGTATCTGGACTACAACGGGATGGAATATCTGGAGCTCCTGCTGGAAACTCATTTTCCAGGATGATCCGAATTTCCGACTGTTCTGCCTAAAACCAATAGGGGTGCAGGTATCGCTAGCAAAATTATCAACAGGAAGAACATCTTGTTGTCAGTAAATAGCTTTAAGCCGTTTAAGTCAGCAAGTCCGGATGGCATTATCCCTGCCAACATTCAACAAACCAGCGACTTAATGATTTCCTAGCTTGGAATGATTCTTAAAAGTAGCCTGAAACTATGTCATGTTCCAAACAAATGAAGTGTACTAAAGGTCATTTTTATACCTAAGGCAGAAAAACGCTCTCATTGCGACCTTAGGCCCAATAGCTTATCCTCGTACTTCTTCAAACTCTAGAGACCAACAGAAGCTTATATTAGACGCTCAATCAAACCAGTAAAGTTAGCAGCATCACAACATGCTTACTGTAAGGAGAAATCCGTGGAAACTGCATTCTCTCTTAGCTTATTAAAAAATCTCTCGAATATAAAGAATCCTTTTTGGTGACCTTTTGTGATATAGAAGGAGCCTTTAACAATGGCAAACCAGAGGCGATCAAGCAGGCACTTTCAGAGTTGGAGCTGTATGTGTAACTCGGATGCTGAATTGATCAAGTGCTCAGGGGCAGGGTCAGTTTAGGTAATCTTGGTGAAGCATCCATCCGGAAATTTGTGAGTAGAGGTACACCGCAGGTTGGTCTATTATTTTCCTTTCTTTGGAACTTGGTTATAAATGACCTGTTACTAAACCAAGAGAGGTCTGGTTTTAAAGTGGTCACTTAAGCAGATGATATAGCCATCGGCGCCTTCGGCAAATATCCTAGCACTCTCAGAGATCTTATGCAAAATTCTCTTGGTATCCTTATCAAATGGACCAATAGGTACGTAAGTGTTAATCCACTTAAAATTGAATTGGTTCTATTTTTGAGGAAGCACAAACTTCCTTTTTTCAACCCACCACTTAATGGAGTTGGTTTGAATATCACAGATAAAGTGAAATCCTTGGGTCTTATTGTGGACAGCAAACTAAGCTAGAAACCTTATATTTTGGAAACGGTCAAGTAAGCGATAGCGCTATACTCTTGTAAGAATGTCATTGGGAAAGGATGGGGTCTCAACCTTTGCATCGTACATTGAGTGTACACCACAGTAGTTAGACCTGTTCTACTGTACGAAGTTACAGTTTGGTGGCCAGCTCTAAATACAGTGGCAAACTAAAAGCTCTTGATGAAGTTTCAAAGAACCGCCTGTCTATGTTTTAGTGGTTCAATCAGGACCACTTCAACTCAGGAACTAGAGATTCGCCTTCATATAATCTCTTTTGATATCTTAGCTAAACAAATGGCGGCATATACAGCTGTTAGGCTTAAATCAATTTCTTTGTGGACCTGTAGTAATAAACACTCATCTATTCTAATGAATACGGAAATCCCCAAAACTATGCCACCTCAACATCAAACCTCGAAATAAAATTTCTGACTGTTATCCCTCCCGGAGAGGAATAGGCGAGTGAAGCAATTCTGAATTCTTTTCGCCCCTCTGTTCACTGTAGTGTCTTTTAGGATGAGCTCATCACAATCAAAGAAGCCATAGACTGGATGAAGTATAATGTTATATCTGTGAGGGATATAGGCATTTTACGGACAGTTAGGCTGTCATTAAAGTTCTACAATCAGGCTTTGTCAGGTGAAAAGTAGCCCGAAACAATCTCTCATCTCTTATAACGAGATGGCAGAACACTTTAACATTCAGCTTACATGGGTGCCAGGACATTTTAATATAACGGGGATTATTAAAGCCTCCTGTCAGATCTTACCATGAAATGCTGATACAGAAGCCTCCTGTGTAATTACTGGGAAAAATTGGCCTACACTAGACTAAATCAGGTTTAACAAAGTATTAGCAATATTATCATAATTACGGGTGTCATTACTGGACACTGTCTCATTGGTAAGCATGCTAGTAGACTAGGTGTTCTTCTCTGTAGAAGTTGTAGTAATCATGAGAGAAAACTGTAGAAGTTCTAGTCTAGGTGTTCTCTCTCATGATGAGGAGGAGGTAGAGACTATAGTACATCTGCTCGGCACCTGTCCCAGCCTAGCTCAGTACAGGCTAAAGTTTTTATTGGACCTCAGTAGGATGAGTGTTAGAGATAACAACTGCTTCGTTAGAAGCTCGAATTGATTCCAGTAAGTATTACACTTTTATCCTGTGAGAGTTTTTTTGTGTGTTTACCCTTTAAAAGTAAATTTGGTGACAATGGCGATAATACTATGATGTTAGGTAGCTATTAAGATATATTTCCAACCAAAAGATTACACTTAATGTACCACTTCTTAATCAACCGAACATATAAAAAAAATTGCCGTTTAATTGAAACCAGCACTTTATGTTGTAAAACATTCTTTATGGTATCATTATTATCTCGTCACACATTTTTTTTTATGCTGTAACATTTTTTTTGTGGTTAACAGGTGTCCCGTATACAAATTGCTTAAGGCAATTTAATGAAAAAATAAAAACTTTTCGTTTTTATATTTTTGGATAAAATGTATTTTTATATTTTCAATTAAAATATTATATTAATTTTAATTTACCAAAAAAAAAAAAAAAAAAAAAAATTAAAAGCATAGCATAAAAAAGTCTTCAATTTTGCCATTACGATTTTATGTTTTCATTTTTTTTTCTAGCCGTAATAATCGTATCGTTACTATAAACTCTGAACAAAGATTACTACTGAGGTTTACAGGCCAATGCTGGCCCGTACCCAATTAGAAAGTTCTAGGCAACCAGAAGACAACAAGTCGTTCTCTTTTCCGAGAAGCAATTGTCGCCGCCAGCGATTTACAAAAAGCGGCCCTCCTATCAAAGACTGCTGTACCATCCGTTTGGAATGAGTTCGCAGAACGTGACTGAACAACACCATGAACAACTTCATTGTGACGGCATTTGCAAGGTATTTTGACTTTAGCAGCATAGGGTATGACGTGCAATTACGCCATGTTTTTGGGCTAAAGTTGCTTATACTTGATCGTAATTGTGAAAAGAGAATTTTCTATTCACCTTACAGCTTCATTGTTTGTTTGTAGACAAGCTCAGCTGGGGAACATCTTAGAGTATTATTTACTGTAGCACGGATATCTAGTAGTACTATGTAAGTAATACACAGTGTTACATCATTTTAGACTGAATTCATAGTGTGCAGTGCATCGAAAATGGTTGAAAATGGACGCATTAGTGGAATCAGATGCAATGGTTATATTATGACACTAGTGATATAGACCAAACAAACCCACAAACGAGGAGCTCCTCCTGCAAACAAGGCAAATCGCTAATGAGAAAGAAATTGGGAAACAAAAATGGAGATGGATAGTGCACACACTTTGAAAGGAAAGAAGAAAGTCAGAAGATGGTCAAGTCTAGTGACGCCAATTGCTCCTAAAGTTTCCATTTATACGGATTCTATTTCCATTCAAAATCAATCATTACTTGTTATTTATCCGGTACCACTCCAGTCCCACCTGTAGCTAGTTCATCAACTGCGCAAATTGCTCGATAATTTAATCATGCGCAAATTTAATTAATAAATCGATTACGATAAAACATAATCAAATTGTAATCGTTATAAGTAGGTGGTAATATGCAAATAGATCATCTGTGAGAGATAATCTTAATCTTAATTTTTTTTTGTTTTTGTTTTTGCCACCTTTCATAGTTAATTAATTTTTATCTAAATTATATTATTTTTGTATTATCAATATTTTTTTATTTTCTATCGTTGAATTAATTTTCCACTTAAGTAAACAATTTTCTTAATATCATTTTCATAAAATATCAATCATCATTAAAATAATTTTACCCAATACAGAATTTTTTATAAAATTTTTTTTTCCGTCATCTCTTAACTTAATTATTTTAGAGCAAAATAGCTAAATATTTTTTTGATGTGAGATGTAATATATTTTTGTTCGTATTTATTGATCCCCTATCTTATCGTATATCCTTAAAAGTGGAACTAAGTCAAGATGTTGATGACTTTTAGAAAAAAAATTAACAATCATGACTTTACAACAAAATTATAATGTAATTCCATTCGGATTTACATTTTCAGTTGTTTGCAAAATCCCGATGGTTTGACGATAACTTGCTGAAATCAGTTACCAAGTCTCGACTCATGCACTTGTAAAATAATTTTAAACGGCCATATTCCATTCTTAAAATTTTATCTCAGTATCATTCAGAGTTTTTGGTTAAATACATAATGTTCTGGAAATTTAGTACACAAAAGGTCACCCCCCGTAAAATTAATACTTTGTTTATTGGTAAGATGAACTTGAAGTCGTCCGAGTGTATGAGAATGTGCATTTTGAAATCCAAAATTTTCCAAGCTGTTTCGGAAGCGCTAACGAACCTTAAATCTGGGACAACCGCCTACATTAACCAACGTTATTTCTTGTAATTTTTTGGGGAACTTTTTGGATATTTTCTTTCAAGTCATACAAGGGGAATTTAATTTATATTCTTGCACGTGAAACATGTGTTGTGTTTCATTTGCAAGTAATCTGAGGCAAGTTTCAATATTGGGGATTCCCACTGAAAAACAAAACATTCTTTTAGGATTTTGGGGATTTCCAACCCTTCAAGAAAATTATGGTGCCCCATCAAATTTTTGCAGTAATTCGGAAACTTCTTAATCTGAAAAATTTATGGCGTAATTTGAAAACTTCGAAAATCAAAAAAAAACTTAAAGATTAGCTTATCAAATCCGACAAATTTATGCCATAATTCGAAAACTTCCAAATCCCAGAAAAAACTTGATGGTTACCCCATCAAATCTGATAAATTTATGACATAATTCGAAAACTTCCAAAACCTTGAAAAACATGATGGTTAGCCCATTAAATCTGACAAATTTGTGCCATAATTCGGAATCTTCCAAAACCCTGAAAAACCTGATGGTTACCTCATCAAATCTGACAAATGAATGCCATAATTCGAAAACTTCCAAAACTCAAGAAAAATTTGATGGTTAACCCATCAAATCTGACACATTTATGCCACAATTCGAAAACTTTCAAATCCCAGAAAAAACATCATGGTGTGCCAATCTGGCAATTTTATACCATAATTCGAAAACTTCCAAAAATCCCCAAAAAAAATTATGGTTAGCATATCAATCCTGCGAAATTTATGCCATAATTTAAAAACTTTGAAATCATATCTGATACATTTATGCCATAACTCGAAAAATGGCAAAACCCAAGAGAAACTTGATGGTTAGCCCATCAAATCTGACAAATGAATGCCATAATTTGAAAACTTTCAAAACGAAGCTGTGGATTCAATAGCCTTATATCGGATTATACTTCTGGACCGGTATTAATTCTTTGATTTGCAGCGTAATACGAGTCCAAAATTTAGAATTGCACAAACTTTCGTGAATCCTCATTGGTGTGTAAAGTTCCAGTTCAATGTTAGATAAATTATCATTTAGAAAAGCTTGCTAGACTTGTTTTATGCCGGCTCTTAGGTTATTTTCTCTAAACATTTTGTTGGATTGACTTACTCGCAATGCGATTCCGTTGGCGTTTGTGTTCTTTTTGGTCAGTTCTCATATAGCAAACTCATTAATGCATGGCTAATGTTAAATTCTACATTTTTAAACCATGAAATCAACAGTTTGTTGAAATTTCTTCATGTTGTGCGATACAGAGGTTCACCATTTGGTAGTGTTTCCATCTATTATCATGCAAAACCACATTCAAAAAAAGACTTGATGACAAATTATAGACTGCCAAGAAGTAGCCAGTTAGATAATATTCGAAATTAATTTAACGGAGATTTTGTCAAGTGATTAGGATAAGTTACTTGTTATACTCTTGTATGCTCTCCGTTCACCAACAATTAGCAAACTTTATTATTGCACCAATGCACCTACTACAGACAGTCCATACACTGTTCATAGTCTAGGTAGTATTGACTTTGAATAATAACAAAATTTTTATATATTTCAAAGTCCATACTATCATTGGCTTGTACTTGTTGCTAATTTAATGCAGCGTATACTAATTTGTTGCAACTAAACTGTCTATCGATATTTAATCTTGAAAGGTGGTCTAAGTAAAAGTTTTTCATTAATGTTCCTTTCTAACGTCTCTATTTTAGTTGTGGCAACGTAACTTGTCAATATGAACTAATTTCATGGTAGTCCTGATGCTTTATTGAATCAGGTAATTTATTTTTTAAAATGTTACAGGTCCTTTCTAACTTTTTTGACCCTTTGACTATCATATTTATCTTGTGAAAGGCACTATCATATTTGATATATAATCGAACGACTTTTAGTTTTGAAAAGCTATGTTCCATCAAATTTCCCCACTATTCGAGCTAATGACGTAATTCTTTTCATAGATACGCTGTCTTCATAGATACGAATATCTTCTCAATGTCGTATGAGTTCCAAAGTCGTAGAATTAATCCCAACTTTGATCACATTCACTGTTTTATGCCAAACACATCAAGCATTTGCATGAAAACATTATTTATATTCACTTTACTCGATTCAAATCACCGAAATTATTATAAATCAGATTTTAATAAATTAATTAAATGTTCAAATTTGATCGTATTCACCGTTTATGCCAAAAACATAAAGTATTTGCATGACAACCTTATTTATATTCACTTTACTGAACACAATTCACCGAAATTATTTTAAATAAGATTCTATTCAATTAACTAAATATTCAAATTTGATGGAATTCACCGCTTTATGCGTTCATGCTTTATACATCATAACACTGACCCAAAAACCAACATGGATAAAAATACGTTCAATTTTCTGCAAATTTACCACGGAGAAATCTTGATAGAATTTTTTTCTCTAAAATCAATTCAAAATTAAGAAACGCGCATTTGACACGAAAAAAATGAACATAATATGGCCTGGACACTTTGTGAAATGGGCATTGCAAAAAAATAATCGATCTCATACAAGAATTTTATTGGGATGCTAGAAACAAAGTCTAATACAAAGGGTAATAAAGTGAAACATAATGCAACACTCAAGGACAAGAATGCGTCCTCCAACCAATTCCTGATTGTATTAGATATTATCATGGGAAAATTGGATAAATCATCACTGATTGGCATTCAAAAGAGATTAACAGGTAAACTCAATTATCTGGATTACTCAAATGATATATGCTTGCTCACCCACAAACACTCTGACATGCAGCAAAAGTACAACAGCTTTCAGATCTAACTAACGGAGCTGGTCTTAAGATAAACATCAGGAAAGGCAAGATGATCAACCAACAACAAATTGAAGAAGTAAACGAATTGGTATACCGTGCGGTTGCACAATAGCAAAAGCTATTGCAAGACATAAATAAAGATGCTAAACATTCTACTACATGCTACTACTGGATGGATGTGAGAGAAAAACTGCAGGTGTTCGTAAATAAGTGTCTTTGACGAAAATTGAAGTGCACAGGATCACTCAGCATTGTGATACCAGCAAAGTCATATAACAAGGATGTCATTGGACTGGAACTCACAAGGGAAAAGCAAAATAGGAAGTTATGGGCGACTGCCAGTTATATTCTATTATGAAGTTCTTAAACGAATGAATTCGACATTTAACCATGCCTTTTACATTTTACTAGTAATTACGAATGATCTGGCTGTTCTTCAGAAGATATAGCAAAGATTGTAAATATAGTCAAGCACCCTGTATAAGCATATTTCGCTGTAACGATCGTTGAATGTGGCAAAAAAAAAGGGAATGTTAATTTAATTTTTTTCCAACATTTTTTCTTTATCTAACTAAAACATTGATAAGAAAATGGTGAAGTACAACGAAAACAAAAAAAAAAATCTTAATGATTTTTCCATTTTTTTTTATCTTCCTCATTATTTTACTGCTACGAGTACTGTATACGAATATACCAACCACTCCACAACTATGTGTACATCATAAAATTGAAAATCGATAAATTAAAATACAAAATTTGATTACGAATTTTTTTTTTTAGTATGTACTTGTAATACTCTAGAGTCATCGACTATCGACGATTTGAAATGGATGACTTGAGTGAGTTAAGGATTGAATCGTTTTTTTCTTCTGTTAACAATGTATGATACTATTTTTAGATTCTTGAAGGACATAAAATAAGTAGGCTAATTTAACTACTTTTAATTATGTATAAGTTTGAAAATAATTGTACCAGGCCGATGAAGTCCAACGGAATTAAAACTTATAATAATTTCATGGTTGTATTATGGGCTAATTCTAGGTCACACACCTGTTGTAGTTTGGTTGGATTATTAGGAGAATAAAGAATAATGAGAAGTGCCAGCAATGAAGTTGAGATTTTGAAAATCAGGGCTATTCTTTTGAAACATCAGAGATGCCTCACCTGTGTCCTCACATTCACTTGAAACGAAATCGTATTTCTTACCGGATTTTCCACTAGCCAACATGTCATTATCATTAGTATTTCAGCGCCGATTGATGCAAACCAACCCAAAGATAAAGACTCATTTTACAACAAATTAAATAGGTCCTTTCTTCAGACATGATGTTGCGACCGATAATGGGAGAATGATGTACTTTGGATTCTCCCATGACTTCATTGAGGCTAGCACTCAATGAAGGCCATGTATCATGCAGGAAATTAAAACCCTCTTTTTAACTATCAACGTCGCATAAACGAAGATGAGATAGTACAATACCAAAATCTCATTAGCAGGAGCATTATAAAAAGCAACCACTATTCTGATGATGTGCACAGAAGGTATTGAAAACTTCGGTTGTCGGTGCTTCTCAGGCGACTTTAAGTATGGTAAAAATTAAACCCAAAATATGTTTGGTTTAATGAGGAGTATCGCCTAGCTGTCGAGTGACAGAATATATCATCCTATAAAGAAGTTCAAAAGTGAATTTTTAGACGGAAAAAGGGTGAATGGTAGAAGTCTGAGTCTTAAAAGTACAAAAACTAAACAATGAGCACAGTTCTCATAACATCTTTAAATGAGTCAATGGACTGCACTATACCTTTAGACCTAGCTCTATTGCCAATCGGAATTAGGATGAATACCTCCGTGTTTTGGGAATATCTGAAAAATATATGCGTCTTTGTAAAATGACAGTAATGCTGGTTTACGGCAAGAAGATGTTTTGTCCCCGATACTCTTTAATCTTAAGTTAGAATTTAATTTTCGTAAAAGTGAAACACCTAAGGACTAAGGTTAAGAATGAGTATTAACCTTCCAATATTTTGGATGCTTTGTCACTCAAGATAACTGTATACATTAAACTAAGTTCTCAATTTTATTCAGATGATTTTGCAATTGGTTTGTGACAGTTTGAGGATTGTTACAAGACACGAAGATAGCTGTATTATCAACAAATGTTGATATTATAGCTTCATTAGAAATAGGCAAATCGGCTGTATATAGTAAGTATAAAAGTGGTCCCAAGATAATCTATATATATAGATTATTCGGTTTCTGCATTTTTCTTCGAAGATGAGTTTGAATGAATTGACAATTCTGTGAACTTGCTCTACAGTGTCATGCTGATTTCATAAACCCTGGTTATAGTTTACTTAGTAACAATTTTTTCTGAAAACTTTAATACTGTGGAAAGCATGCTTATTGGACGATATGACGTGATACGTGGCTCATCTGTGAGGAATGTACCCAGTTCACATGATTGCGTTGAGGCTATACGTTATTAGTTTCATACATTTTTCTGGTAATTCTTGAATCAATTTACCGGTAATAAAATCATGTGCTGGTGCTTTATTCGGACTTATGTCTTTTTTTATTGTGCTCTTAGCTTCCCTCCATTTAAATTTTATAGGTTTAAAATTCGAATCATTCACCATTTGGTTTGATAGCATGTTGTTAAATTGTTCATGTGGTGAGAATACAGAATTGGGTTTTTCTTCATCACTTTTTGCCCAATTGCCACTTGGCATTCTAATAGGCGAACACGAGTTTGCCGGCCTCTTAAAACTTTTAGTTGCTTACCATAAGGAGAAGTCTGTTCATTCTGTTGCTGAGAGTTCACTTAAATAGTTTTGAATGACGTTATTTTATTCTTCCCTTAGAGCTACTTTCAGAGTTTTAATTGCTCAAATTAATTTCCATTATATTATCGGCGATCTTTTCCTGGCACTGCCGTCGAATTATTCGCTTTTCTTGTATTAATTCTTCGATGTTTTTAGAAAGTCTATTAACTTTTTCAAAAACACTGATGTTAGGTGTTAATTTTTCTGCTGCTACTTCTAGTAGATCTCTGAGGTATGCTTCTGCTGCATTAATATTTGCTGGTGCGCTAAGAGAAATTTATCCAGTTGGAAATTCTCTAAAATTTTTTTTACTGTATTGATCCCATTTACCTTTTTTTACTGGTCAGACGTTTCATATCTTCAGCCTTTGGGGCACTCACTGTTATAATTATTGGTAAATGATCGGACAAAATGTTCTATTAGAACAGGAATTTTCTTGTGACCAGGCAAGGGAAAAATCAGTTCAATTTCTCGTATATGTTGAGGAGCTTGATTGTGAAGCCAATAGGAAATCATTCCCATCATAGCTTGATTTTTATTTTAACCCCTGCATCCGTCGCTTTCAAACCAATCTATGATGCACTGCTGAATCTATCTCGTTACATCCTTTCGAATGAAGATTTTCAGTCCACAGATAAAGTAATACATTATCCTACTTTAGTGGGGACCGAGAAGATCCTTGAACCATAGCGAAATTAAAAAGGTAGAGCTACCGACTATAATAAGCAGTTTGGTCTGGAAGCTAACTCAAAGAACGCTTAAGCTCGCAATTTATGCACTCGTGACTGAACCAAAAGGTTGTTTTTTTTAATTGGATTTTCTTTAATTTTATCTGCTCCTTCAGCATTATACAAGTAGAACAATTGTCGCTTGAAAAGCTGAGCTTGACGTGGAATTCCGTAGATGTGGATTTTATGAAGTCTCTGCACATTCGAGTGACAGACAACTAGCCAAGTAAGTCCTGCCGCGCAGATGACTTTGACCGGCAATAGTGTTTATCTATAGGACTTTGTGCTTTATGTATGTAATAACAATTTCCTTCTTCATGATAAACTTGGCACTAATTCTATTTCCCTCTCGGTTCTTTTTTGAAGCAATTCCGGGATGAAAATGCCGTGCGCAGACCCCTTTAACTCATTTATTAGATATGCATAAAGCATTTAAAAATGTTAAATTACGTGGTATATGTGACAGTCAAATACGAAACATTAAGTTTTTATTTTATGACTGTTGTATGAAAGAGCAAGTCTTAACTGTTCAACAACCCACAGTTTGGAGGCAAAAATATCAAAGCTCACAATCTATAAAAAGAAATCATTAAAGGAACCCTATTTTGTCCAAAATACCTGCCGCGGAAGACTAAAATATTGCCAGAATCCAAAAACCTAAAAACATCAACTTTACCAGCTGTTAAACTAGGTCATACAGGATATGATATAAGTTGATGTCTCAGAGGTCACCTCCATAGATTACCTAGGTGTTCGAACAAGGGAAGAAGAGGAACAGGTAACTTCTCAAACAACGGCCACAATTTGTGATAATAACAATAGTTTCATCTCTCAGACATCGGGCTTCTCAACCATTGGTGTTGGTATTGGTTACATGTCTCTCAACTCTAGTGAATGGGTTAAGCTCAACTCCTTCGAAAGAAGGCGTTTTAAATGGGGGCTCAAGGAAGGCAAAACTAAATATAAGACTTTAGCAGCTGCTAATTCCGAGCTTATTTTCAAAGCACCCTCTAAATCTGTAGCAACTACGCTAGAAAGTAGGTCTTGTGGTAAGAGCGGTTTTTCGGAGGTTGCTTTGGAATACACTAAACCACCTGCCAAAAAAAACTAAAATGGGCCTTCTTCCGTCAAGGCCTTTTTCAGCCAAGTAGCAGACAGTGTTAGGCTAGGTATCTTACCTGACAACCCCCTCAGTATGGAGCGAATTGCAAGCATTAAAGAGTGTATCATTGACCTTATTATTGAAATACAAGGTCCAACTGATAAGCCATAATTTTTTGGTTCTTTCCAGAGAACAAAATGGCTTTTTTTGCATGTTACGATTATTCCACAGCGGAATGGATGAGGAACAATTTCGATAAGTGAAGACCAAAATATGGTCTGAACATAGATTAGGTGGAAGAGGAAGATTTTCCTCGGCCAAACATCGTTAGGAGAGCGAGGAAATTCTTGCTACCATTGCCACGCAAAACAATGGTCTCGTGGTCAACTCCTGGAAGATACTACAACGGATGACAACTGGCGCACTCGACCATTTGGTTATGGCCATAGGCGATTCTTCCACAAAAACACTGCGCGAACCCAAGGGGCACGTTAAATACAGCTTCGATTACATCAGACTTATTCTTAAGAGCCATTTCCCTCCACCAATCAAACTTCTGGAGTCAGCTCCAGCAAAGCGAGTACTTAACCAGCTTCAGAAGGGCAACAAGGGACATTTAAAAACAGCAGCGCTGTAGAGCATTATATTCCTGCTGCCTCTTCGTCGGGAGAACGATCAATGGATCTTTCCGTAACTCCTATTTTAGTTTCTGATAAATCAGCTGGGTTGACCTCACAAAGGATTGTCCATGGAAGACACTCCAAGTAAACGGCACCCACCTCGGGAATTAAGCCTAGAGGGGATATTTGAAAACGTGGCAGCACCACGCTCAATCCTTACCTTAATAATCAAGTACGGCTGGTACTATTAGGGTATTTCAAGCAAACCAGCATCATGCAAAAGGAGCCTCGCATACTTTTTGCAACAGGTTTGCTAAAAAACATTTAATCCTTGGCCGGGAACTTTGGGTTAGTAAATTTTCTGATTTACTCAATGTTCAAAATGTGTCAATTGCAGTAGATGAAAGTTATCAAATACTGCAGGGATGTACATGTAGGTCCCACCCTACGTGTAACTCATACTGGCCGTGCAGAGACTAAACAGGAATCGTTTCGCTGGGTTTGATTGCATTTATTTTGAACTCTTGATCTTCGAAATGGATACTTCGGGGAACTTTCTATTTGACTTTATACGATTAGAGTTATCATTATGCCTGATTATTTGAAAGCTGTCGCGTTATGCCCTAACCCAATGGTTGAGTTTGAGAAATAGATCTATGTATATAGGAAAATAGGAATGATTTATCTTCTTCTGGTTGTCTATAAAAACAAGAAGATCAATCTCGGAACCAAAACCATTGGAGCTGGTTCAGACTAGCAATGGAATATATAAACCGATTAACATTTTATGTCCTTTAGTTCCAAAGGTGTGTAATTAATTTTTTTGATGAAAATTTATTACATAAATCCCACCCCTTGTACCATTTATCGTACATATGATAATATTCGGTCAGTATATCTCGCCCTACAGCTATACACACTCCATTAAAATCCATCCATTAAATTTATTAAATTTACAATTTTAGGATTTTCATTTTTTTCTTTAATAAAATTCACATTAAATAAAAATGATAACTTTGCTGTGCACACACAAATTCATATTAAAAATAAAAAAACGCGAAATGAAATAATAAAAAACATCCAAACGCGAATAAAATATTATCACCTCTTACGTACGGTTATCAAAAATAAAAAAACAAAAAATTGATACTGTTATTGTTTACATATACGACTTACCTGGCTATGTGGATTTGTTTCGGCAACTAAATCATATTTATTACCAACAACCATAATACTAAAATCACGATGACTGAAACTTTCTAATATTTGATCTCTCATACGACGACAGTACTGAAAATATATAAGCAGAACAAAACAAAAGACGGTTAAATGAAAAATGAAAATTAAGGAAAATGGAATTACAACAATAATGTAATTTCCACTTTTATAATATATATAGAAAATTATGAGTTTTTTTTATGTTTTGTTCTTAAATGATTAATGAATCTTTCTACTCAAAAATGCTACATGATATTCGTATTTCGTGTGTGGGTGGCTTTTGTGTGCGTGTATGTCTGCGGGTATGAATATAGCTTTTATTGCTCTCTTATAGTGTAATCTTAAGATTAATTTAATTTTTTTTCTTCACATTTTGGTTATTTAAGACTTCTTATTTATGTATATGAACATCATGAATAAAACCTTCAACATAAAGTACGTATATATGCACTCCTTAAAGATTCGTTTTTTAAGAGAAGAATCTCTCATAGAAAAAAAAATGATGACCATGAATAAATGAAGTAGTAATTCAAAATGATGTGAATTGGTTCATTATGTTTTGTTACGATATTTCATTATGTGAGTAATACAAAAAGATTTAAATACAAAAAAATAAAACAGACTTCACTAACTTAACAACCATCATGGGTAAAAACGCGCTGCATTCACGTATTAACGATTCAGAAAAGTCGTCGACTTCTGTATCACAAACCAATAAGAAATGCCTCACATCAATTTAAAGTGATAATTGGTAATATCACAGTTTCAAACCAAGCCAATCGCAATGAACCACACTAAGTCAAAAAGGAGGAATTTAATACAAACAAGAAATTAAGCTAACAGTATACATCAACGATAGAACTAAACTAAAGAAGCCCACATCAAAGTACTTAGGCTTCCAGGAACACTATCGAAAACCTTGGATTAGTGATGATACATGGAAGAGAAATAGGAATAACATCAACTTGGATCTAATGGGGATGACTAATGCCTTAATTTATATGAAAGTCATAATAATAAGACAAAACAAAAGAATTCCAGTAAGTTAATTAGGCTAAACAGGAAGTGCGAACTTTAGAAAATTAAATGGATCTTGGAAATACTCGTATTTAATGTGATGATCTTGAAAAGGATTATATAATTGGTTTATATAATCCTTTTCAAGGTCATCACATTGACCTTTTTAAGGTCATCCCGAAAAAAATAATTGGTTTTCAAATATTAGCTTCTGAATAATTTTCAGATAGATCATGCGATGATTATCCGGTTGAAATGATACACTGTTAATTTTAACCGACTAAAATTATCCAAATCCAAATCGAACGTAGTTGATCTGCGACTATTTCTGGATCGAAAGAAAGGAACACAGTTCGCCAAAGGAATAAAAATCACCAATTCACTTTATGAAATCTTGCTTGAGACTGATTTCTATTTTTATTTTTTATAACAAATTTAATTTTCAATATTGTGAATTTGTCTCCTCAACATGTTGATACAATTGTTAAAGAATGGCATAAAGTAGTTAATACTAACCGGTAAGATTGGGATGTGACCACCATCCTAAATTGACAATATTTGTGGCAATAATTCTAATTTGACAATATTGTTTACATTATAAACTTAATTTTATACAATCTTACACTGTGAACATTCTGCCCCCATTGAACATTAGAGTTCAATTAGTCGGCAGTTGGATGACCTTCGTGATAGGTCGTTTTACTGACTTCGATGTGCGATGTGCATGTTACGAGACGAATAATACCATCGTTGTCAGGATGTATTTCATTAATTCTGGCTTTTAATGACTCGCATGGAGGCAAGTTGTCTTCCTTCACTAACACGATATCATATATTTACAGATTATTAAATTTCTTATTCTACTTGCTTCGTTGTTGTGGGTAAATAATCGTGAGAGTAACATTTCCTAGTAAAGCTACTCATTCGTGTTGTGATTTGTTCACATCTCGAAAGCCTATTGGTTAGTACTGCTTTCAAATCTTGTTCTGGTAGTGACGTTAAAGATGTCATTATGAGGAAGTGACCTGTAGTTAATACTGGAGTTATAAACGAGAATTTAGTATTGCTTCAATTGGACAGGTTAATGTAGCCATCACCTTAAATGTCAAATTGGAATTTGAAATCACCTGGATGTGATGCGTCTTAATGGATTTGAAGGCAGCTTCCCATAACCCACCAAAATTTGGACCTGCTGGAGGTTTGGAAGTTTTCCATGATGAACTATTATCACTAAGTCTGAAATGATATTAAAATCCTTAATGTCAAATTTTTGCTTAGCCCCTACACAATTCGTGCCATTATCCGAATTGATTTCTGACGGAAGCCCCCGCTAAGAAGCAATGAATCTTTTTAACGGTCCTAGAAATACATCAGTGGTTCAATCTGACACAACCTCCAAAAGTATAGGTGTTGCCACCATGCACACAAAGGCCGATAAATAAGCTTTTATGTGTTTTGCGCCCCTGCCGTTCTTGATGGCAATAAAAATTTCACTGAAGTCCGCGCCAACTCGACTAAATGGCCTGGAAATTGTTACCCGAGATGTCGGCAATATTCCAATGAGTTGATTGCTCGTAACAGCCCTTTGGCGGACGCATAGTTGACACTTGTACGCAATCTTCCTGGACATACTTCTGCCGTTTACAATGTAACATTTTTGTTTTAGCAGAGAAAATAATAGGGATGGACCGGGATGATACTAGGGTTTCTAGTTTACCGTTGGCAAACAATGAATCCCTCTGTGGTTACCGTCCCATCCATGTCGTGTATTCTTTGACACCACAGTATGCAGGCGCAGTCTGCCAATTATAGTTCATTGACTGTGATTACACCAAGTATGCTAGTGCTAATTTTTTTTCTCGACTTTTTCATAAATCGAAAGCCTTCTTCCAGGAAGATATACGATTAAATAATCTGTTCAGTGTATAATTTGTTGGCTGGATATGTGTACATTGCACCCATTTTTTGCGTTCTTCGCTTAGAATAGTTTCGGTATCTTTTTTAGCTGTTGCGGATTTAGGAGTCATCCATGATGATTTAGGTTGCTCTAACCACTTCGGTCTATGCCACCATAAATTGGACGATTTCAGTTCTTCTGGTAGCATTCCTCTACTAGCACAATCTGCGGGATTATTATTCGCCTTCACGTGATTCCATTTGCCGCGTATCATAGAGCATAGAATTACTGATGTTCTATTGGCCATAAGCGTTTGCCATCGACGAGGTTGAGCTGACAACTATGTCAAAACGATCGTACTATCCCTCCGACCGCACTTTGTTAACTGATGTATAGGTCATTGCAATACACACAACACAATAAGTCAATGGTGGGTACATTTGCTGAAGACCCAGCTAACATTTCAACTTGATCGCATTCTCAGAAATTTCATAAAATCATCAATTGTATATGGAAATCTTTCTCGAAGAATGATTTTACCCGTGAAATTTTTGCCTCCTTGTCCCACCTTTCAAATAACCAGTAAATTAACCAGTAAGGGTTACGTTTCTTGGCTTCACTACCCAATGCATCCAATTTTCGTAGAACTTCATCTGCAATATTGTATAATCCGTGTCTGCGAGATTGTTTCACTGATGTATTGGCTTTATGCTAAAAAAAGTGTTAAGTAAGGTCGAATCCCTAGGTGGGAAATATCAGATCAGGAGGAGAATAAAATTACGGTGGAGGGATTAGGATGCTCAGTTCCGGCGACTTCGGCAAGTGAGTGAGCGAGTTTCCAGTCGTCACATCTAGTGACCGCAATGCTTTCCACTAGGAAAGCTTAGCTACTAGAACAGATAGAAGTTTAAGCCCTTTATCTCTAACAGATCTCAGATACTCTCCTATGTTAGTGCCAAGACACCACCTGCGCCTAGACGACAAAGAATTGGCCTCAAAAATTATCTTGCTTGAGAGACAAAATAATGAATTAAAGATTAAATGCCAGCAATACGATGTAAACTTACAAACAGAATTGAAACACTAGAGAGGCAAATGAAACCTTCTATGTCTACTAATATTAGAAGTCAGAGCCTAAAAAATCTCAACAATGAATATTTTACGGATGTAGAGGAACTCGAGAAGGAAGTCACTCAATCCAGACAAAATAAAGTAAATGTAAATAAAAAAAGGTGACTCTATACAACACCATTCCCAACCGTATCTCAATCACAATCGAATGAAATGCCAAAACAATCACAACCTGCTCCTGAAAAGGAACCACTAATTAATGTTAGAGATTTCAATGTACTCAGACCTCAAGTTTTGATAGAGAAACCTGCTCAGTTTAAAGCTATATCAAATAATGAATAATGTGCACAGAATCATCAAACAAATCAATGTCAAAAACCACGAAATGTTATGCCAACTTGTGCACTGTGCGGAGAAAACGGTCATCCGGCTATTAACAGAGGTTGCCAGATATACCAGAAAAACCTAAATGCTCAGCTATCGAAAATAGTATCAGTAGTTCAGCGCAAATGAATGTAACGTTCCTATGTATAATAGCCTGGAACGCTAACGGGCTTATTGCAAGAGCCCGAGAATTAGATGTTTTTCTAAGAATCGACAATATAGACGTAGCTTTAATATCAGAGACATATTTTACAGATTTCTCTGTATTATTAAAATTATGGGATATAAAGCCTATTGGACAATGTATCCCAGTGATCATCTCGAGGAGGGACAGCAATCTTAATTAAACAAAATATCTTACATTTTCAACAAGGGGAAATTAAAGAGCCATTTATGCAAGCTACCATAATAACGACGAATCATGGTGGTGCTGAACTAACTTTAGGGGTGATCTACTACCAACCAAGACATAATATAGAAAGAAATCAGTATATTAGCATTTTTAATAAACTTGGACCAAGGTTTATTATATGAGGTGACTACAACTTAAAACACACATTACAGGGATTACGACTCAGAACACCAGGAAAAGGAAAAGAACTCCAAAGCACAATTGAAATATCAGGTTGTGAATATCATTCATCGCGTAAGCCAAACTATTGGCCTGATTCAATTGATTTTGATATCTCGAAAGGAATAGCCTCGAATTACATTGAAGTTGAAGGTACTTCTGATCACACATTTGAGTACAGTAGTTATGAGTTCAGATAGAGAATTATTTAGAGAGACTTTGGACATTTTGATTCAATTAAAACTTTGTCTCAAACCTAAGCAAGAACTTGAAATACCAGCTGAATATTTTATTAACTCTATGAAAGAGGCAGTCAAAGAGGCCGTAGGATAAGAAAGGCGTAGGAAATGACGCATATGACATAGAACCAGAAATATTATCGACAAAACAGAATTTAACCGATTAATTAAAGAGCAGCAAGAGACTTGAACTGAAAATTTGCTGAAAGGCCTGGGTCCTGGAGCGGACAGAAACTATTCTCTTTGGAAATCTACTAAAATATATAAGAGACCAATAATCCAAGTGCCACCTATAAGGAGCACAAATGGAAAATGGGTGCGTCGTAATGATGAAAAGCTGAATTGTTTGCACAACATCTGGCATAATTATTTCAACCACACGATATTCAATTTAGGATTGATCCCAACCCAGTCTATAAATCTCTAATAAATATTAGTAGTGTGACCCCACTAGAAGTCGCACAAGAAATAGTCGCACAAGAATCTGAATCCCGAAAAGTCACCTGAAATTGACGAAATTTCCCAAAGGCTGTTTAATGAGTTATCAAAGAGAGCACTTATTGATCAAATTCATTGCGTGACTGCAAAGATAGAACAAGCTTTTGAAGAGAAAAGATATTACCCTGCCATATTTCTAGACGTATCACAGGCTTTCGATAGAGCATTGCATGAGGGTCTATATAAGACAAGTAAAATAGTGGAACAATATTACTGTCAACTGTTCGAGCCGGTATCTCTCCAAACGGAAATATAGAGTAGTATCACACAAAGATACATACTCTAACTTTTACCTAGTCAGAGCAGGAGCACCCAGGGTATCGTATTAGGGCTTTTCCTATATCTTCTCTAGACTTCCGATATACCAACAACAGAAACAACCTTCATCGGAACCTTTGCTGATGATACTGTAGTATTTGCATCAAGGGAATCGCAGAAGCAAGCAGTTGAATACTTACAACAAGCACTCGATAAAATCAGCCTATGGACCAGTGGTTGGAAAATAAAGCTGAACAAGCTGAAATATGTCCATGTAAGATATGCGTTGCGGCACAAAATTAGCAACCTCCATACAGTTTTTAATGTGGTACAAATTCCCCAAGCTGAATCTGCCAAATATATCGGAATGCATCTTGATTCAAGATTGAACTGCAAACATCACGTTAGACAAAAAGCTGAACAAACTAAAATAAAGCAACGTGAAATGTACTGTCTGATAGGAAAACATTCTAAGCTTAGCCTGTACTGTAAACGCCTTATTTACGAATCGATAATTAAACCAATTTGGAGGTATGGTATACAACCATGTAGGGCTGTACTTAACCATCAAATCGTCTAATTATTCAACGTTGTCAAAACAAATTTATTCGTGCAATAACGATTACCATTACGTAACCAGCCAGGAATTACATAATAACCTAAATATCAAACGGGTTGATGAAGTGATTCAGGAATTGGCCAACAATCATGAAAGAAGATTACTCCATCATATTAATACTAAAGCAATACAACTTCTGGACCTAACGCAAGAACTAAGACGCCTTAAGAATATCAACCGCATGAGCTAGTCATCTAATAATTGAAGATTTATTGTTGGGAGAAAATTATTGATTGAATTCGCTATAAACTATATAGTCCTCGTGTACCAAACCTGATTATACCAATCCAAAAATATAGGGCATCTTACAAATGTATCAAACAATGTTTCATATATGACGAAGTTCCCAATACCTCTTTATGTTGCCACCTCCTAACACATTTCATTACTGACTTATTAAGGAGCTTCTGACTATAGACAGAGAAATTGCCTATAAATGTCTATCGGTTGTCGTTCATAAAACGAGTAATGCAAACTAAACTGTGGGACGGGTCACGCTAAACGACAGCAAGTTGGCTGGATTAATGTGTAAAGTGATACGTGCCAATGATTGGCTAGCCTGGGGCTTAATGGTCAAATCGCAGTCTAAAATGCAGCCCTCTGGATACCTGGCGACTTCTAGTTGTATACCTGTCTATATGGATCTTATAATTGACCGGCACTAGAGATGTGGTGTGGAAAGAGAGCGCGTAAAATTTATGAGTGTCTGCGGATGATAGATTTTTGGATTTCTATAAAAAAAAAAAGTTCGTGAGTAATGACCAAGTACCCGGATAATATCCTTTAGATTATTAAAGCAAGTAACTGTGATCTTCCAACAATTGGTTGGTAAATTAATAGGCAGCAGGAACCTAAAAGGCCTTAGACTTTAATAATGGTAGTAAATAAGAAGCCTCTTGTTCTTCTAGCCAAAAAAAAAAGGATTTTCGACGTCGGTTTCGGTTCTTTAATGGTGGGCATGGACAACCAACTGCCTGACACTCCCACTGGAAAGAGTAGGGCCGAAAAGGCTATCGAGGAAAATGTTCATGTGAAGAGGAAGGGATGTTCAACTCCTTCAATACTATGTAGAGAGGTTAATGTGGTTAGTCCGGTAAAAAGTTAAGCATACTTCAGATAACTCAAGGGACATAGCTTAAGGGTAGCCTCAACTACTATGGCCTTCAGACTGACTAAATCTGGTGAGGATGTAGTTCTAATCCAGGAATCTTGAATAAATAATAGCTTAATCTGGGCCCTTCAGATAAAAAGGAATATTTCCTACGCAAGTAAGTCTGAAAAACAGAGGCCCTGCATTCTCGGAACAAGTAATTTTATCTTTTCCTTCTTTCTTAATTCAACAATGGTGACATAACTGCGATCAGTCTGGAGGTCGGCAATAACAAAATCTGGCTGGTTGCAGGCTATTTCAACCAGAAGAAAAAGGTTCCAGTCGGGTACGGGGTTGACCAGTCCTCGAAGCGAAACGAAGAAAGATTGGTGACCTCCTTGAACATAATTTCAATCCACATTACACGATCAGGGGAAGCACCGACATTATCGAAAGGAGTCAGTCATTGTTTAATTACTCGATACAAACGAACCTATTTGAAGAACTTTTTTTTCGACCATCTTCCTGTCATCTACATCCTCAACATTTCCTCTGCTACCTGGAATGTAAACTACTCAGGATTCCTAGGAGAACAAACTGGAGCAAATATAGGGAAGTGATAAGGGGACTTTTGCCGTCGGTAGTTCCGAAGCCCCAAATTTTGTGGATCTAGATTACATGGTAGATAATATCATAAAAAGTTGCAATCGAACCTTTTACTCTTTTTTCCCTACGATAAAGTCAAGAGGAAAGCAGACACCCGAATTCTTTGGTGGTCCAAAGAACGCAGATATTACAAGTAAAAAACGAATTCTGTTGGCGATAAAATGGTTGAACCCGTTCAAATTATGTGCCCCGGATCAGATTATACCAACAGAAATCCAGAATATCATTGAGATTATCCTCTTATGGCTTCATTCTTAAGAAAAGGACGGAGGTCTAGGTATAGACTATATCTTGAAAAAGGGAAATTGCTCGCATGGATACCTGAAGGATCTAAGATCTTTAACAATATTATCCTTTTCATTCACTCAGAAGAGAACTTAATAGTTGCATTCTTCGATTCTGGGATTGTCATTCATGAAGGTGGAGTTCCTTTTAATCAAGTTGATTAGTCTTATGCTGGTAGGCAGGACTAAAGGTTTAAGCTGATAAAATACTCTATAAGAAAGCGGGAAGGTTTAGGGGTGCCTCACAAGAAGCGCTCTGTCATTTTTTCTGTGGAATATGATGATCAATAGATCATCATAGATTATTTCTGGTACTGTAGGTAATCCAAAATACGCTCCTCTTTATTACAAAGTGGGCCAGCAAATGTGGACTGGTAACCAATTTATTTACCAGCTCTTGTAGTATTTTGCCCCAATTATCGTAAATGGTATTAGACTGGATTTTAGTGACAGAGTGAGATACGCGAGCCTTAGAGTTTATGTTCCACTTTCAACCAGATGTAGTGCAAATCTAACCAGTTCTTCGTGGACAGCTCCAAGTTACACAGTAAAGTTAAAACCAGAGGGCTCTGTGATATATTGATTATGAGTACTTCTGTTCGACTACCTACTTTAGCCTGTACCAAGCTGAAGTGATAGTGATTGAAGAAGTCAAGACTTGATTGAGGCTTAATGTGATAAGCGGCAAGCAGTGCGCTTGTAGCAGTTTTTTAGGCGTCAAAGATGGCGTTTTGCAAGGCCTGCTAAAACGATGTACACTGATTTGCTTTGCGGCAATGCAAATGTACTGGGGTGGCTTAGATTAAAATTAAAGAATTAAATGTTTTTTAAGAAGGATAAGCGATACACGATCGATCCGGTTGATATTGTTAAACTACTAGTATTACTTAAAACCAAAAATTAATGACACGACAATAGTTTTATTGGTGTTTTCAAGTAACAATATGAACTTCAAATCTATACTCTGGTGACCTAGAAAAAATATTCTTAATTCGTCTAGCAAACATTCGATTATGTGAAAAGTTTTTTTTCCAAATTATTGGTATGTGTGATGGTAATTGAATTTATAACTTTCACTACTTGTGTTTTGACGAGGGTCGGGGTGAAGAGTGAGCATAATGTTGAGTTAAAAATTATCTAGTTACTTTCTGAATCTAATGAACGATATATAGATACAATAACAAAATATCAAGAATTAATTAACTATACAGCAGAGTAAACTTTGGTCACATAAAATTATTATTGCTCATAGGGAAAGGGAAGTTCGAATTTTATTGTTATATGTATATATACGTAAGGACTTAGTTAAGTTTATCCCGATATGAATATATACTAAAGATCTAACACAAATAAAAATCTAAAACAAAAACTTTTTAATTATGATTATCTCTGTGTATCTATATCTGTATTTTCTCTTAAACATAATATAAAGAAAGACGAATCTGTTCAGTTTATATCGAACCCATAATTTTGTGTTATATATATACCCTCCGAAAATCTCGTACATTATGTTCCCCTTATTTTTGTGCTGATTCCACGCATACATTCGCATTCGAATGAAAACAAAAAAAATAAAATAAAAATGAACATCTCTCTAGAATCTAGATATATATCTAGATGTACCACGATTTTCTCATTTTCGTATACGTTTTCATTTGTTTTTCTTTTTCTTAACAACTTTTACTTTTATTGTTTTCGTATTTTATTTCGTTCAATTTAATTAAATTTAATATAACAAATTTTTTATTTATATATTATATAATAATATATTTATTTTGTTTTTTATTTTGTTTCTTAAAAACCGTAAAAATGATAAGAAAATGATAGGAAAACAGAAGAAAAATAAAAACAATTTAAGGCAAACTAAAAATATAATTAAAATTAAGCATTATATATAAATGCTTTTAGAAAATAATTATAATGATACAACAAAATAATAAAATAAAAATTAATAATTTAATTATATCATATTTATTTATTTGTTTGTAATTAAAAATGTCTAGGCCGTAAAATTTAATTGTTTTATACAATTATAGCTCGAGACATTAATTATTTATGTGGGTGTGTATGTATGTGAGATATGGCCATTAGTCTCGTGCATATCTTAGACAAAAATTGTGGGAAGATAATTAATAATTTACATTAATAATGGGGCCTATTCTAACTTCCAAACTTTTATGTTATGTTATGTTATTTTTGTTTTTTCAATATAAATTCAAATAGGAAGCGGGGAAATAAAATAACATAACATAAATTTTATTGTTCCAGAATAGTGCCTAATAATAATTGTATATTAATAATAATAATTATAGGCAATTCGATCGCAAACCATTGAACCGCAAATATTAACATTTTTATATTGTGGTCAAAATTAAAAAAAAAATAAAAATAAAATAAAAATTTAAAATAAAATAAAAATTTATAAAAAAGTGCAGTGTTAAAAAAAATAGTGATCGTACATTATAAAGTGCTAACGACCTAGTTTTTAGAGCATTGTACATTATAATTAGCCTTCTTATGATAACGTCATGGGTGATCGTTACTTCTCGTGCCACTCGTAAGAAATAATAACCTAAGAAAATTAGAAAACGAGACGGATATGTTTCTAACAGCACCAAACCAATCATCACCTTTGGTTGCCAATACCATGGATCCTGAGTGAGACCAACTATTGCCAATTAACGGGAACAACTTCCTTAAGGACACGTTAATGTTCAGATCACTAATTCTTAATGTTCTAAATGTAAGTAGTTGTACATTACAATTAAAGACGGCGGCGGCAGTGGCGACTACGCCCCATATAACTATTACTAATCTATGAGCAAGTAATCAACGCTCTAGCCGAGTCTAGACAAGAAAATAAAGAATTAAATTCAGCATTTCAATGGATGCAGCAACATATTCAACTTCTTGAAGAAGAAGTTAAAAATCTTAAAAATGAAAGATGGACTATCAAACTAGGCCTGAAGTTCCGTGCCAGGAAAACAATAAAAAAAATGAAAGACGGTAGTGGAAAAATCAAAAAGGGCTTTAAAAAAGCAAAAAACACAAAAGCAGTAAATTCTTCTAGTAAAAGGAAAGCTGAGTTGTCTCCAGAAATGAGCACCAGTGTAAACACATCGGGAGTAAAGGTAAACCAATTATTAAAAATCAGCAAGATCAAGAAAGAAAAACCACCACTACCAATCAATATAACACATACCGATAAATTTAGCTTTATCCAAGCGTTAATGAAAGAAGTGACAGAAAAAGGGTATAAGCTTGTATCGCTAAACAATAACGTCTGGAGGTTAAATATGTCTGATCCAGATGGTTATAGAAAACTTGCAACTGCATTGAATGATAAAGGTCTCTAATGGTATACATAAGAAGACAAAAATTCCAGGCCCATTAGAGTAGTTGCTAGGGGTCTACTTTAAGCATGCACGCCAGATGAGATAATTGAAGACATCAAAAGAACAAATTTAATGGTCTTAGATGCAGTTAATATGTTTAAAACTGAAAGGAAACCTCCCGAAAACGGAGGGAGTACTGATAACAAAATAAAGGTAACACTATTCACTCTGATCTTTGCAAACTCAGAGAAAATTGAGAACATATTTAAAACTAGGAACATCTTGGGAATGGTTGTCCGAATGGAGCCATTGAAAAAAGCGAAAGGGATCATATCAGAATGCAAAAAGTGTCAGGCATACAACCACACGCAAAAATACTGTAATCGTGAAACTAGATATAAAAAATGGGCACAAAGCCTATGGCTAACTGCCAGGGAATCCACGCTGCTAGCTATAGGCGATGTGAAGTAGTCAAAACACTACAAAACGTGCGAAATAGAGCACACAAAAACCAGCCAATGAGAGCAACAAAAGAAAAAGAAATCCCGACAAAAACTGTCACTACGTTCCATATAGTGCGAAAGTGACAGAGAGATTCTCATACTCACAAGCAGCAAGACAAGGACAAATTGTGCCTTCAGATCAAAATAATGAAATTCAACAAGCTATGACAATAATGCAAAATACTCTAGATGCTATTGTTAATCGCCTCTCTAAAATTGAAGAAAATATAGAGTTTCTAAACAAAAGGCAAATTAATCTTGAACAGCAAATAGAACATCAAGGAAAAATTAACCAGATTTGTAGCAAAAAAGTTGCTTTATCTGATCCAACACTAAACAACACAAAATGAACAAAACACTAAAAATATTAACCTGGAATGGTAATGGACTTCTGCAGCAGAGCTATCTTCTTCCAGAGCTATCTTCTAAACCTTTTTTGAATACAGAAAAAATTGATATATAGCAGAGAGCCATTTCACTAGAAAGTCTTATGCAAAATTAAATTGTTATTCTTGTTACCATTTTATACATCCAGCAGAAAGAGCTTGAGGTGGAGCAATTATCTTTATTAGAGAAAACAGCAAACACTTCGAAGATGTCAAACTCGAAATAGAGACAATGCAAATTTTATCAGTTAGCATGCAATTAAATAATTACAAGGAGCTGCGGGTTGCTGCGATATATCGTCCACCAAGGCATCAACTAAAAAAGGATGATTACCTCTTAATGTTCAAAATGATAGGCTCAAATTTCATCATCCCGAGCAATTGGCGCAGTGGTTAAAGCTGTGGTGTTTGGGACGGAAGGTACGGGGTTCGAAAAGGAAGGTACGGAGGGTTGCAAAAGGGATTTTTTTATTAAAATTTAAAAAAAAATTTCATTATTAAATTTTTTACATTATATTTTATATTTTTTATCATCACCTGATTACGATCGGCCCCAGAAAAGATTGCAGGGTTCAAAAAAAAATTCATCATAGGAGGAGACTTTGATTCCAAACATATATGCATTTATGTTCAAGACTAAAATCACCTAAAGGTAGAGAACTTTTGGAAGCTGGATATCAAATAAACTGCGGTTTTCATTCAAGTAGTATTCCTACTTATTGGCCAACGGACACAAACAAAACATCAGATGTGATTGACTTCTTCATAGCTAAAGGTATTTCAGAAAATTATATCCATATTGAAAATAATGAAGGTTTATCTTCGGATCATTCTCTAATCATACTTATGATCAGTGAAACAGTACTTCAAAAAGAAAAACCACCAAGGTTAACAAGCAAAAAGACCAATTGGGAAACCCTTGCACTGTTAATTGAGGAAAGTATTGATCTTCAAGTCCCAATCAAAAACCAAATACAACTTAAAACAGAAGTAGAGCTGCTCATAAACAATATTCAGATCGCAGCATGGAAAAGCACTCCTCCTACCAAAAATAAACCTAACAAGAATGAAACATAAACACAGGAAATCAGAAACTTGGTCAGAGAAATGCGGAAAGCTCGCAAAATCTGGCATAGAAGTAAAGTAAACTTCAACAAATATTTCATAAATCTGTCTGGCCACAAAGAAAGTGAGTATATTCTTTATAGAAAGTTACAAAAGGACTAAAAATACCAAAAGCGCAGACGCCACCAATCAAAAAAGTAGATGGTACTTGGGCCAAAAGCCCCAAAGATAAAGCTGATCTTTTTGCTGAACATCTGGAAGAAACGTTGAAGCCTTCGACTAGACAAACAGTGGATGAAAATACCATTCTAATGCAAAAAGAAGATGAGTTATAGACAAAGGACCAGTTACAATGAAAGAACTCAAAAATGAAATCAAACATAATGTAAAAAAGCTCCTGGAACGATCTTTTTACAGGAAAAGTTATTAAAAAGTTACCAGAAAAATGTCTTAAGAACTTTCTACACATAAACAACGCAGCATTTAGAATGAAATATGTTCCTCAGTAGAGGAGAATAGCAAAAAATATTATGATATCCAACCCTAATAAGCCACCTAATGAGAAAACGTCTTACAGACCTATATTTGTATTACCATCATTGTTCAAGCTGTTTGAAAAATTACTCCTGAAAAGGATGAAACCTCTAATTGAAGAAAGACAACTGTTACCATCTCACCATTTTGGTTTCAGAGAGAAACACTCCACCATAAAGCAGAACACAGAGTCACTAACGTAATTGAGAAGACGCTTGAAAACAAAAAGGTATGTTTTGGAGTTTTTCTTGATGTTGCCGAGGCCTTTGATCGAGTACAAGACATCGAGGACTGGAATATAAATTACATCGCGACCTTCCTAAGCAGTTCTATGAGATATTAAAATCATACAATGAAGGGAAATATTTTAGAGTGAAATATAAACGAGAATTCTCATCACTCAAGAGAATTGAAGCTAGAGTACCACAATTTAAGATAACAATTCAGATAATCAAACTCCGCCATTCAGCAGTAAAACGAAAACGCTGAGCTCCATAAAAAATCAAGTGCCATGTATAAATTTTTTTTAGCCCAACTAAGAAACGAAAAAATAAAATGAAGAATTAAAGAAGGTCAACGAAATAGAGACTTCCGAAACCCCTCTAACCAGTTATAATGAAACAAGTACTTGCAACAGTTTTTACAACGAGTTCCACAGTGATGAAGAGGATATCGTAAGATAAACCGATTACAAAAACATAAAAAACAGAATCCTCGCCTGATGTCGTATTACCATAGACTAAGATATAAAAAGATGTTCCAACTAGAACAAAAAATATAAATAATGATAGATACCTCTAATATGCTAACGGATACAACTTTAGTTCGAATACAATTTTTAAAGCATCTTTTGGTTTACTGTACAAAGCACAAAAACATATTTGTTTAACTACAAAAAAGGATTTCATTGCATAAAAAGGCTACATGGGTTTATTTTGTTACCAAGAAACTAAGAAAAATGGAGAAATATTAAACACTACGAAGAACCTGGCATTGAAGAGGAAAGCATGCAAATTAAAACAATAAAAGTTGAAACTGAAGTAATAATAAGAAATACAGATGATTATCCCTACTGCCGTTCAAGATTTAATCTTAACAAAGAAGATTATAGTTTACTCTTTAGTTCAGTAGAATTTAATTATATTATAACTGGTAACTTTAATGCAAAAAACACCTACTGGGGATCAAGAATCAAGACTTACAACTCATAAATAAAAAGAGATTTTCGAAGTAAACCACATAAATAACATGCGAATTCCATGCAGCAAGCAAATCTCATATATTGGCCTACAAACAAGATACAAACAATCAAATAATCATACCAGATTTCATTGATTTCTATGTACCAAAAGAGATTTTTGAGGATTATAAATGCATCGAAACACAGCAATTTAGATCACTCACTTGTTTTCATGACTCCTAGCATAAAGATAACCTGCAAGTACCAATAAAACCACCGATACAGTTGAAAGGCGAGCTCGAAGTACAAAGCGGTATTATTCAACAAGCAGCGTGGACAAGTTCTCCTATAAACCATAATAGGTATGTGTTTTACTTTCTAGCCACTATCCGGAGCCGCTATAGAGTTTATTAAATTTTACTTTTTTAAATAAAAAAATTAAAAAAAATTAAAAAT
This sequence comes from Tipula confusa, assembly GCA_963556175.1. Classification (NCBI taxonomy): domain Eukaryota; kingdom Metazoa; phylum Arthropoda; class Insecta; order Diptera; family Tipulidae; genus Tipula; species Tipula confusa. Next base: position 173,616,333 of record OY744476.1, on the reverse strand, counting down.
AATTAAAACAATTTATAAAAAATAATAAATAAATATACAATAAAAGAGTTTAAAAAAACAGACAAATTAAAAAAATCAAAAATAAAAAACAAATAATAAAAAAATAAAAAACAAATAATAAAATAATTTAAAAAAATAATAAATAAATAAATATACAATAAAAAAATTAAATAAAAAAAGATAAATTAAAAAATAAAAAATAAAAAATAAAAAATAAAAAACAAATAATAAAAATAATTAAAGCAAATAAAAAAAAATAATAAATAAATAAAAATAAATATATATACAATAGAAAAATTAAATAAAAAAAAGACAAATTAAAAAAATCAAAAATAAAAAACAAATAATAAAAAAATTAAAATCAAATAATAAAAAAATTTAAAAAATTAAAAATAATTAAAACAATTAAAAAAAATAAATAAATAAATGAAAATAAATATATATACAATAAAAAAACGACAAATTAAAAAAATAAAAAACAAATAATAAAATAATTAAAAAAAATAATAAATAAATAAATATACAATAAAAAAATTAAATAAAAAAGACAAATTAAAAAAATAAAAACAAATAATAAAAAATAATTAAAAAAAATAATAAATAAATAAAAATAAATAAATATACAATAGAAAAATTAAATAAAAAAAAGCAAAAAAAAATTAAAAAATTAAAAATAAAAAACAAATAATAAAAAAACAAAAAACATAATAAATAAATAAACATACAAAAGAAAAATTAAATAAAAAAAAGACAAATCAAAATCAAAAATAAAAAACAAATAATAAAAAAATGAAAAACAAATAATAAAAAAATGAAAAACAAATAATAAAAAAATTTAAAAAAATAATAAATAAATAAATATACAATAAAAAAATTAAATAAAAAAAGAACAAATATAAAAATAAAAAACAAATAATAAAACATTAAAAAACAAATAATAAAAAATAAAAACAAATACAAAATAAAAAAATATATATAAAAATAAAAATAAAATAAATAACAAACAAATAAGAAATAAAAAAATAGAAGGTTACACTTAACCAATAAAATGTAATCTTGATATGTCGAATTCAAAAATGGTATTTTTAAATCGCTACGACGCTTAGTTTTCGAAATAAAGTCATTTGAAAATTCGAAAAATTAACTGAATCGGAGGATTTTGAACTAATATAAGTTGAGAAAAAAACAAATAGATCGTCTTGTACGATTCTCGGCTTCCATTGATTTCAAAGGCAATGAGTCTAATACAAAATACAGGTTTAAGAGACCAGGGTGCAATGAATTTTAGTACTAATGACCACACATTTGAAAGAGTTTCTGACACCGTCACAGTTTCATCACAATATTATGAAAAAGGATCATGCTTCTAACAACCGTCCTTTGTATGCCCTACATTCCTTGCGAAAGTTTTATTACCTTGCAAATCACGACCAGTTGAAGTTGCACAAGGCGCTGATCAGACCCGTTCATATGTGTGAGTGTAATATCTCTGAGTAGAGAGTCGCGATTTAGCAGGCGTAGAGATTATTGTTAGTGACAATGGCTCTTCGGCGTAAAGAATAATTGGTCTTCGTGTTGTATAGAACAATACGAAAAAGAAGGTTTTTAATCGTATCTAATGAAGCCAGATGGTCGATTCTGCATGGACCAGCAATAGTCTGTAGAACCGTTTAATATCAGTATACTTACCCAATTAGTAATAAAATACGAACATACACACACAATCATCATAAATATTAACGGACTCAAAAACATTTTTATGCAGTTCATGCATAATTTATCGATTTCCAAACAGCAACAAATAGTAACTCAGACCCAATTGTATACCCACCCAATCCCTACATAGTAGGAATTTTCCAATAACCATAACTAAATATTCCGATTTTCATTTTTTTATTTTTTATTTAAATTTCAGTTTATATTGAAAATAAAAATAAAAATAAAAAATTTAGAGAACACAAAAAAAATGTAATATAAATTTATTGAACTGAACCAGAGTCAGGATAAAAGGAGGAAAAAACGAAAGTTAAGTAAATGGAAACTAACCATAAAAAGCTAAATGTTCAATAAAAAAAATGTTTATCTCAAACCCTTCTATTTTTTTTTTAATAAAAGATGTTAAGTCTGTAAAGTTGGTAGCTATATTATACATTTGTAGCAGTATGTGGAAAAAACTGTATCTGTAAATATCTGCATATGTATATAGAAAGATAAACGTCTGTTTGAAAAACTTAAATATTTTTTTTACAGTTTGATAAGAAAATAAAAAAGTTTAACGTGCACATTTACCGTGTAAAATAGGAGCGAAAGATTGACATTAAACATGTTATAAAATTAGTAATAAAAATTTGTTTAACTAACCTGGAAGGAATCCAGATTCCCCATATCAAAAACCAGAATATAAGCATTTACTGTTCGTAACCCCAGAGGATGTCCATTATTCCACTCGGCTAAACTATCGATTGGGAATTTTTTCTGTAAACAAACCAATAAAAAACAAAAAATAGCAAAAACATTTGAAATTCATTTAAAAAAAACAAAAACAAAAATTAAATTTACAAACATTTTTTTTTACTTATATTGTTATTTTGTATTACCTGGGGTGGAACATCTAAAACTATCAGCTCTTTGATCCATGTGTCACAGACCAAACAGCTGCGATAAATATTTCGTCTATTTGTATTAACATGACGTATGGGGAAGTCATGCTTAAAAAATTGCTGAAATGATAAAAAAAAAAAAAAAATATTTGAAATAAATTTGTAATGTTGGCAATCGTTTTGATAGTTGTATGTTATCAGAATTATGAACTATAGGTTTAGCAAATAGTATACTCAATGGAAGAAAAAATAAACCTTGGTGCGATATGTTCCATCGAAACATTTTTGGAAAACAATCATTCGATTTATGTTACTTTAGGTCGTCAGAGTTCTAAATTAATTAATTAATAATATAATAATATAATAATATAATAATATAATAATATAATAATATAATAATATAATAATATAATAATATAATAATATAATAATATAATAATATAATAATATAATAATATAATAATATAATAATATAATAATATAATAATATAATAATATAATAATATAATAATATAATAATATAATAATATAATAATATAATAATATAATAATATAATAATATAATAATATAATAATATAATAATATAATAATATAATAATATAATAATATAATAATATAATAATATAATAATATAATAATATAATAATATAATAATATAATAATATAATAATATAATAATATAATAATATAATAATATAATAATATAATAATATAATAATATAATAATATAATAATATAATAATATAATAATATAATAATATAATAATATAATAATATAATAATATAATAATATAATAATATAATAATATAATAATATAATAATATAATAATATAATAATATAATAATATAATAATATAATAATATAATAATATAATAATATAATAATATAATAATATAATAATATAATAATATAATAATATAATAATATAATAATATAATAATATAATAATATAATAATATAATAATATAATAATATAATAATATAATAATATAATAATATAATAATATAATAATATAATAATATAATAATATAATAATATAATAATATAATAATATAATAATATAATAATATAATAATATAATAATATAATAATATAATAATATAATAATATAATAATATAATAATATAATAATATAATAATATAATAATATAATAATATAATAATATAATAATATAATAATATAATAATATAATAATATAATAATATAATAATATAATAATATAATAATATAATAATATAATAATATAATAATATAATAATATAATAATATAATAATATAATAATATAATAATATAATAATATAATAATATAATAATATAATAATATAATAATATAATAATATAATAATATAATAATATAATAATATAATAATATAATAATATAATAATATAATAATATAATAATATAATAATATAATAATATAATAATATAATAATATAATAATATAATAATATAATAATATAATAATATAATAATATAATAATATAATAATATAATAATATAATAATATAATAATATAATAATATAATAATATAATAATATAATAATATAATAATATAATAATATAATAATATAATAATATAATAATATAATAATATAATAATATAATAATATAATAATATAATAATATAATAATATAATAATATAATAATATAATAATATAATAATATAATAATATAATAATATAATAATATAATAATATAATAATATAATAATATAATAATATAATAATATAATAATATAATAATATAATAATATAATAATATAATAATATAATAATATAATAATATAATAATATAATAATATAATAATATAATAATATAATAATATAATAATATAATAATATAATAATATAATAATATAATAATATAATAATATAATAATATAATAATATAATAATATAATAATATAATAATATAATAATATAATAATATAATAATATAATAATATAATAATATAATAATATAATAATATAATAATATAATAATATAATAATATAATAATATAATAATATAATAATATAATAATATAATAATATAATAATATAATAATATAATAATATAATAATATAATAATATAATAATATAATAATATAATAATATAATAATATAATAATATAATAATATAATAATATAATAATATAATAATATAATAATATAATAATATAATAATATAATAATATAATAATATAATAATATAATAATATAATAATATAATAATATAATAATATAATAATATAATAATATAATAATATAATAATATAATAATATAATAATATAATAATATAATAATATAATAATATAATAATATAATAATATAATAATATAATAATATAATAATATAATAATATAATAATATAATAATATAATAATATAATAATATAATAATATAATAATATAATAATATAATAATATAATAATATAATAATATAATAATATAATAATATAATAATATAATAATATAATAATATAATAATATAATAATATAATAATATAATAATATAATAATATAATAATATAATAATATAATAATATAATAATATAATAATATAATAATATAATAATATAATAATATAATAATATAATAATATAATAATATAATAATATAATAATATAATAATATAATAATATAATAATATAATAATATAATAATATAATAATATAATAATATAATAATATAATAATATAATAATATAATAATATAATAATATAATAATATAATAATATAATAATATAATAATATAATAATATAATAATATAATAATATAATAATATAATAATATAATAATATAATAATATAATAATATAATAATATAATAATATAATAATATAATAATATAATAATATAATAATATAATAATATAATAATATAATAATATAATAATATAATAATATAATAATATAATAATATAATAATATAATAATATAATAATATAATAATATAATAATATAATAATATAATAATATAATAATATAATAATATAATAATATAATAATATAATAATATAATAATATAATAATATAATAATATAATAATATAATAATATAATAATATAATAATATAATAATATAATAATATAATAATATAATAATATAATAATATAATAATATAATAATATAATAATATAATAATATAATAATATAATAATATAATAATATAATAATATAATAATATAATAATATAATAATATAATAATATAATAATATAATAATATAATAATATAATAATATAATAATATAATAATATAATAATATAATAATATAATAATATAATAATATAATAATATAATAATATAATAATATAATAATATAATAATATAATAATATAATAATATAATAATATAATAATATAATAATATAATAATATAATAATATAATAATATAATAATATAATAATATAATAATATAATAATATAATAATATAATAATATAATAATATAATAATATAATAATATAATAATATAATAATATAATAATATAATAATATAATAATATAATAATATAATAATATAATAATATAATAATATAATAATATAATAATATAATAATATAATAATATAATAATATAATAATATAATAATATAATAATATAATAATATAATAATATAATAATATAATAATATAATAATATAATAATATAATAATATAATAATATAATAATATAATAATATAATAATATAATAATATAATAATATAATAATATAATAATATAATAATATAATAATATAATAATATAATAATATAATAATATAATAATATAATAATATAATAATATAATAATATAATAATATAATAATATAATAATATAATAATATAATAATATAATAATATAATAATATAATAATATAATAATATAATAATATAATAATATAATAATATAATAATATAATAATATAATAATATAATAATATAATAATATAATAATATAATAATATAATAATATAATAATATAATAATATAATAATATAATAATATAATAATATAATAATATAATAATATAATAATATAATAATATAATAATATAATAATATAATAATATAATAATATAATAATATAATAATATAATAATATAATAATATAATAATATAATAATATAATAATATAATAATATAATAATATAATAATATAATAATATAATAATATAATAATATAATAATATAATAATATAATAATATAATAATATAATAATATAATAATATAATAATATAATAATATAATAATATAATAATATAATAATATAATAATATAATAATATAATAATATAATAATATAATAATATAATAATATAATAATATAATAATATAATAATATAATAATATAATAATATAATAATATAATAATATAATAATATAATAATATAATAATATAATAATATAATAATATAATAATATAATAATATAATAATATAATAATATAATAATATAATAATATAATAATATAATAATATAATAATATAATAATATAATAATATAATAATATAATAATATAATAATATAATAATATAATAATATAATAATATAATAATATAATAATATAATAATATAATAATATAATAATATAATAATATAATAATATAATAATATAATAATATAATAATATAATAATATAATAATATAATAATATAATAATATAATAATATAATAATATAATAATATAATAATATAATAATATAATAATATAATAATATAATAATATAATAATATAATAATATAATAATATAATAATATAATAATATAATAATATAATAATATAATAATATAATAATATAATAATATAATAATATAATAATATAATAATATAATAATATAATAATATAATAATATAATAATATAATAATATAATAATATAATAATATAATAATATAATAATATAATAATATAATAATATAATAATATAATAATATAATAATATAATAATATAATAATATAATAATATAATAATATAATAATATAATAATATAATAATATAATAATATAATAATATAATAATATAATAATATAATAATATAATAATATAATAATATAATAATATAATAATATAATAATATAATAATATAATAATATAATAATATAATAATATAATAATATAATAATATAATAATATAATAATATAATAATATAATAATATAATAATATAATAATATAATAATATAATAATATAATAATATAATAATATAATAATATAATAATATAATAATATAATAATATAATAATATAATAATATAATAATATAATAATATAATAATATAATAATATAATAATATAATAATATAATAATATAATAATATAATAATATAATAATATAATAATATAATAATATAATAATATAATAATATAATAATATAATAATATAATAATATAATAATATAATAATATAATAATATAATAATATAATAATATAATAATATAATAATATAATAATATAATAATATAATAATATAATAATATAATAATATAATAATATAATAATATAATAATATAATAATATAATAATATAATAATATAATAATATAATAATATAATAATATAATAATATAATAATATAATAATATAATAATATAATAATATAATAATATAATAATATAATAATATAATAATATAATAATATAATAATATAATAATATAATAATATAATAATATAATAATATAATAATATAATAATATAATAATATAATAATATAATAATATAATAATATAATAATATAATAATATAATAATATAATAATATAATAATATAATAATATAATAATATAATAATATAATAATATAATAATATAATAATATAATAATATAATAATATAATAATATAATAATATAATAATATAATAATATAATAATATAATAATATAATAATATAATAATATAATAATATAATAATATAATAATATAATAATATAATAATATAATAATATAATAATATAATAATATAATAATATAATAATATAATAATATAATAATATAATAATATAATAATATAATAATATAATAATATAATAATATAATAATATAATAATATAATAATATAATAATATAATAATATAATAATATAATAATATAATAATATAATAATATAATAATATAATAATATAATAATATAATAATATAATAATATAATAATATAATAATATAATAATATAATAATATAATAATATAATAATATAATAATATAATAATATAATAATATAATAATATAATAATATAATAATATAATAATATAATAATATAATAATATAATAATATAATAATATAATAATATAATAATATAATAATATAATAATATAATAATATAATAATATAATAATATAATAATATAATAATATAATAATATAATAATATAATAATATAATAATATAATAATATAATAATATAATAATATAATAATATAATAATATAATAATATAATAATATAATAATATAATAATATAATAATATAATAATATAATAATATAATAATATAATAATATAATAATATAATAATATAATAATATAATAATATAATAATATAATAATATAATAATATAATAATATAATAATATAATAATATAATAATATAATAATATAATAATATAATAATATAATAATATAATAATATAATAATATAATAATATAATAATATAATAATATAATAATATAATAATATAATAATATAATAATATAATAATATAATAATATAATAATATAATAATATAATAATATAATAATATAATAATATAATAATATAATAATATAATAATATAATAATATAATAATATAATAATATAATAATATAATAATATAATAATATAATAATATAATAATATAATAATATAATAATATAATAATATAATAATATAATAATATAATAATATAATAATATAATAATATAATAATATAATAATATAATAATATAATAATATAATAATATAATAATATAATAATATAATAATATAATAATATAATAATATAATAATATAATAATATAATAATATAATAATATAATAATATAATAATATAATAATATAATAATATAATAATATAATAATATAATAATATAATAATATAATAATATAATAATATAATAATATAATAATATAATAATATAATAATATAATAATATAATAATATAATAATATAATAATATAATAATATAATAATATAATAATATAATAATATAATAATATAATAATATAATAATATAATAATATAATAATATAATAATATAATAATATAATAATATAATAATATAATAATATAATAATATAATAATATAATAATATAATAATATAATAATATAATAATATAATAATATAATAATATAATAATATAATAATATAATAATATAATAATATAATAATATAATAATATAATAATATAATAATATAATAATATAATAATATAATAATATAATAATATAATAATATAATAATATAATAATATAATAATATAATAATATAATAATATAATAATATAATAATATAATAATATAATAATATAATAATATAATAATATAATAATATAATAATATAATAATATAATAATATAATAATATAATAATATAATAATATAATAATATAATAATATAATAATATAATAATATAATAATATAATAATATAATAATATAATAATATAATAATATAATAATATAATAATATAATAATATAATAATATAATAATATAATAATATAATAATATAATAATATAATAATATAATAATATAATAATATAATAATATAATAATATAATAATATAATAATATAATAATATAATAATATAATAATATAATAATATAATAATATAATAATATAATAATATAATAATATAATAATATAATAATATAATAATATAATAATATAATAATATAATAATATAATAATATAATAATATAATAATATAATAATATAATAATATAATAATATAATAATATAATAATATAATAATATAATAATATAATAATATAATAATATAATAATATAATAATATAATAATATAATAATATAATAATATAATAATATAATAATATAATAATATAATAATATAATAATATAATAATATAATAATATAATAATATAATAATATAATAATATAATAATATAATAATATAATAATATAATAATATAATAATATAATAATATAATAATATAATAATATAATAATATAATAATATAATAATATAATATTATAATAATATAATAATATAATAATATAATAATATAATAATATAATAATATAATAATATAATAATATAATAATATAATAATATAATAATATAATAATATAATAATATAATAATATAATAATATAATAATATAATAATATAATAATATAATAATATAATAATATAATAATATAATAATACAAAATCAAATCAAAACAGTGATTTTACAGGGCATAATAGGAAGCCAGCAAAAAAGCGCAAAATGGAACAATCCATCATTCCTACAACTCAGGACGGCGAATAAACAATGAAATATATTGCTCTCAACGTTTTTTTTTCTTTCTGAACTCTGCAATCTGTTCTGGTGCCGAAGCTTTCCCAACTCTTTCGCAGTTAATTTTTAACGTCTTACCTTACGCCGTCACCAGCCAAATTGAGGACGCACGAATACAGGTTCGATTTTTAAATCCATCTGCACATTGCATTGCTCCAGCCAGCCTGCACTGACATGGACGATGGTTCGGTTCATGGATTCTACACTCCAACAGGGGGTCATAGTTGTGTTCATCGTCATCACCGATCGAAATCAGGTGATGAAAAATCCCTTTTGCAACCCTCCCCCATTGGGATTTAAACCCGGTACCTCCCGTCCGAAACACTGCAGCTTTAACTACTGCGCCAATTGCTCGGTGCTCTCAACGTGGTTGATGATGAATATAAAATAGAAAAATCCACCAGCAACGTCTACAGGTTAGTAATTCAATGCAAACATCAAATACTCAGGTGGAACCGTACCAGAAATAAAAAAGAGGTAACATAAATAGCCTAAGAAGTAATTCTGCTTATTCTGTGCGGTTTCCAATTTTGGTAAACCCGTTTTCAAGCGTTAGAAGCAATTAACGATAGAAGAAATGTTAAGAAACGTCGTTCAGCCACAGTTCTGTCAAAACAAAAAAAGAGGCAATTTTATACTATTTAAGGATGTTTAGGGCCGCAAAAGATTTCACCATTTACTACGGAATTCAGAGAACTTGAAAATTGAAATTGTCACGGTATAATTTATACAATGCAGTCTAGAAGTAAAGTAACAGTTAAATAAGCTTGAGATTCTTGTGCTATCTTCTATCACGAACTTTACGCAATCGATAATAATAAGTGTGGGTAGCTGGTCCATGCCAGAAAACCTACGATTCACTGATCTACCATTTGTGAAGGATGAAAGGATTGACTTATTAATTGGAGCAAAATTATACTTTAGATTGCTCTAGGTGATAACTTGCCTAAGTTGTATATACTATACCTTTCTCAGGCAACAAAGCAACTTCGATCCGCCACGTGTCTCTTTCATCATCATCTTGTATTAACAACGACCTCGAACTATTCTTGTGCATTACTTTGCACGATGCATTCTGTACAACATTCATTGATGAGTGCTTAGAACACAAGCACATGCAAAGCATATACCAGATACTTAAAACCCGATTTTAAATTATAACTTTCCTTATCACTGCATGCTGAACCCATATCGTTCAACGACTAAATTAAGAGTCGTCTTTGAGGGTTCAGTAAAGACAAGGAGTAGCTGGTCATTGAATAACTGATGGTTGAATAACAATCGCTTACCACATTAAGACTTCGATTATCAGAATCAACTCCGTCTATATGCAGCTTAGAGTTGTCAAAATGGTGTGCCAATTCTCAATTTAAATTTAAATTTCGTGTACAAAAGGTCTTTTTTGTGTACAAAAAAGTAATAGATCACCACAGGTGAAGTGGTAGATCCCGGTTGTAAATTGGTAATCAAAACCGAATCAACCAAAGAAATTGTAAATAATTTAAAGCCTTCTAAGAAGTTTGCAATTGTTTGTTGACATTTGATTGATTTTATTAAAGGACAAGCGGTTACATGCAGAGATATCGTTTTGGATATGATTCTAATCGAGGATTCGAGGTAAAAAATATTTGACCAAATTTGCATCAACAGGAGCAATAAAAAATAACTTGTTTAAACGTGACCCGGTTATCTATAAATTTCTGGAGCACCCTAAAATCCACTTTTAAATCATTATGAATGGAATTCCACTCATTTTGCATCAAAATAAAATCAAAAATTTTTACTCCAATTTGGCCAAATGACTGTCAAAATTTGAATTTTTTATTTTCGATAAATTAAGATTTTTTTTAACGTGATTCGGTTATCTAGAAATTTCTAGACCAACTAAAATCCACTATTAACTCATTTTGATCGAATTCCACTCATTTTCATCAAAATAAAATCGAAAATTTAAACTCAGATTTCCACAAATATAAAAGCTATAGACTGTCAAAATTTTGGATTTTATTTTTTGAGAATTCAAGATTTTCTAACCAAAATCCACTCTTAACTCATTATGAACGGAATTCCACTCATTTTTCATCAAAATAAAATCGAAAACTTTAACTCTGATTTTACCAAAAATACAAGACTATAGACTGACAAAATTTGGATTTTTCATTTTTGAAAAATCAAGATTTTTTTAATCGTTATTTCGGTTATCTGGAACTTTCTCCTCTAGAACTTACTATAGGACATCCAAAATCCACTCTTAACTTATGATAAACGGAATTCCACTTATATTAAATCAAAAGGCTGATTAAAAGAGGTTTAAGGGAGCGATAAGTCTATTGCCCATAAGTTGAAGTGGTTGGAGAGAAGTTATATACCAAATAAAAAAAGTCCTACATAATTTTATAGGATAGCACAATTTTGGCCATTTAAAAGACATTAAAAATGAAAGGTTCTGAAAGGTTGCCAATTACATACTATCTCAAATGTTTTTTTGTTCTTAAGTTGAACATAATCATAGGAAGTGAATTGGTGTCTCTTCCGCTCTTCCTCGTCCATACAGCTTCTGTAGAAAGCATTACTTTTCAGACCCAGATTTCCCACATGTTCACCAAAAGGCGATGTTCTGTGAGTACTTCTACGACCATCCTTATTTCACTTCTGCGAATAGAGGTAAGTATCCTGGAAGACATCAAGTCCTTTCAAAAACTACTAGGGACTCTGATTTACTGAAATTTTGTTTTTTCAGTGAAAAATATCACAGATCTCTTAAAAACGGGATGAATCCCATTTCATACTTGCTGGATCATCTTTGTAATGATGACAAGTCCATTCTGCATTACCTCCTTAATTTAGAATAGTTGTTTACCAGTAAGCCTGATCGCCACGTCTCAGCATAAGCGATGCGATGCTTATGCAATCCTGTTTAGTGTTTGCAGCATAATTCTCCCATGATTTTCAAATTTTTTCTATACTATGTTGTATCCAGGACATTTTTTTGTGTTTGTTTTAGAACAAGCAGAACTAATTAAATTTTTAAATCTTTCGAATAAAATTTTCCCAGACTCATAAAATTTTTGAAAAATTTTAAAGCAAACAAAAATATCGAATACCCAAGACAAACACGTATATAAGACATCTTTAAAGATATAACCATCATTTTTACGAATAAAATACAAATCTTAAAACGAAATAAATCGAAAAATGGAATGAGGCATTTAGAAAAAGGCTAATTGTATTTTTTAGGTTTTGTTAAATTTTCAGTTTTCAATTGTTATTTAAAATGTAAAGTGTATTCATTAAAAATAATTGTATAGAAGCTTTTCTGATACGTTTGGTGGTGACCTTCATTCTGGTAAATTAAAATACAATAATACCCTTTAAGGAAAATAAAGCATTAACTTAAGCCTTATTGTTTTTTCATATACACTTGTGTCATGGCTTTGATTTTTGTTTTTGTTTTTATCTAATTTTTTAATCTCTGAAATGCTGTGGTATTATTTTATTTTTTATTTTTTTGTATCTGGAGAAAAAGAGGAAAAAAAAAGAAAATAGGCAAAAGGATTGTTATTTTTGATAATGGAATGACCAAAAAATCTCATATTTTTCATTCGTACATATAAGCATGAAAACAAAATAAGAACGAACAAAAAAAAAGAAAAATGAAAAACATGAAACGGAAAAAGTTAAGTGATTCTTGTGTTCGGTTTAAAATTTTGTTTTTGGAAAATTAAATAAAAAAATAAAAGAGGCGAACAGCATTAGGGAAAACTGTGCTCTGTGTGTAGGCGCAATATTTTTATGTATATAGGCAAACATAAATAACCGTTTTGAATATAAATATGTTCGAAATATAGAAGAAGGAAACATTTAAATATTTTCAGTAAGACTCCCTTAACCTAACTTAACCTTATACATTTTTTTTCAAAAAATGAATTAAGATACTTTAAAAGATAATATAAATCGTCCTCCTAGAGTTTATGGCATTAATCCTGGGTTCTTTATATTCGGAGGGTGTACTTTACGGACCTATATTTTCGGCCTTATTTGATTAGTGCGGTAAAGCGAATTTATTCTAGATAAATTGAGAGTAGCAGCGGTATTATCTTTAAGAAATAAGATTGCTGCAAATGCCAAAACTATCGTGGCATAACTCTACTTTGTTGGATTTCCTCTTTGTGTTGGTTGTATTAGGACGTGTATTCGCAGTACATCCTAAAAATACTGTTATTATTTGCCATTGTTGTACAAAGGACCAAGGTATAAAGAAGCATGTTTCAAACTAGGCTTATTTTAAAATTACCACCATAGGAACGCTAATCGAAGCATTACTTACATATCAACCAAAGCAAATGCGTACTTTGTTCGCAGTCATTTTAACATCATATTAACCGTTAAATCCACAAGACCTCTGGGAGACGCATATAGTGAAAGCCTTATTGAAGACAAGCACGGATGCAACCAGCTCTGGAATATTTGGACAAGATTTTCAATAAAACGCTAGTACTATTTGAGGATTTATGCAAATCAATCAACAACAAAGCCTTATGGCAACTTGGTAACTTGTAGCGGAAAATAGCGGAATTGATGTCCCTGACATCTAAATGTCATCTAATCTTGTAACTACCCGAATTTTACCATCGGTTCCGGGATGTGTCTGAATTATTCTACCCATCACCCAATTAATAGGTGGAATATTATCATCGTGTAAAAGCACCAAAGACCCCAGTTTATAGTTATTATTCGTAGGTTTTTGCCATTTATAGCATTTCTGAAGTTCATTAAGATATTCCAAATGCCACCGTTTCTAGAAATCTTGAAACATAAGTTGTATCATTTGGTACCTAGATAATTCATTAATATTCAAGTCTAGCATTTGCGGTTCAGAAAAGGCTAGTAAGGGACAACTAATTAAAAAATGGCCAAGAGATAAAGCTGACAAATCGGTTGGATCACAATGTAGTCAATGGCCTTAAACTTAAGCACGCTTCAATTTGACAAACTAAAGTATAGTACTCTTCTAATGTCATAGAACGTAATCCGATCACCCGTTTCATGTGCTATTTTGCATTTTTTATTGCATTGTCCCACCCTACACCGTGACGCTTCCATATGGAAACCTTTCTCAGATGCATCTGAAAATCCGTGGATTTGCACCAATTTATTTTGCGGTAGTAAAATACGTCGTGGAACTACTATTCGGTGAAGTTTTATCATTTGTATTTTAAACTCAATCCACCGATCATGCAAATGGTTTGTAATAACATTGTCCCACTCTACACCGTTAAGCTTCCATATGGATTGCATTATAAATTTAGCTACTAAAATTATGGGTGAACATAAGCCCAACGGATCAAACAATTTACATATTTCAGACAAAATATTACGTTTGGTACAAATAGTGTTTAATAAGAATTTGGAAAAGGTCATCTCAAACTTATCCTGAGAGGTGTTCAAAGAAAGACCAAGTACCGAAGTAAAGATCAAATCGACCTTTTTCTAATAAATTTCGTAATTCGACCTTTAATTTTAATGCATCGTCAATTGTTTCCGATCCCGTCAGAACGTCATCAACATAAAAATCGTTCATTAAAATGGTCGAAAGCTCAGGGAAACGAAGAACTTTCATTTGAAGCTAATTGTTGTAAGGTACGTGTGGCCAAATAAGGAACAGTTTTAGTACCATAAGTTACTGTGCGTAATGTAAAACAATGTACTTCTTTCCATTGATTGTCTCTCTACCATATTCTTTGAAGATCCTGTTGCGTATCATCAAAAAACATTTGGCCATACATTTTAGCAATATCCGCAGTAAAAGCCACTATCTCTTAAAATTATGGAAAACAAATCTTGTTGAATAATGGGTCCGTTTCTCAAACAATCATTTAAAGATACATTCGAAGAGTAATTTAAAGAACCGTTAAATACCACTCGTAACATAGTGGTGGTACTACTAGCGTTTATTACGAAATGATGTGGCAAATAGTAAGCTTTATTGTATATAGATCAAAAAGTCGTGAATACTCAGATAACAATTGGTTGTGTGATAAGGTTCAGGTAAGTTCACTCTAAATTTGAAAATGTCTTGCTTTCGTTGATAATAGATGCCCAAGGTTGAAACAGTTTTGATACCATCGTGAAATTTTTTGCAAGATAATTCCAAGTCATGTTGTGATAGATGTTCCAGTAACACTGCATGGTTTGCAGACCATTTTCGTAGTTTTAAACCCAACTGTTGTAAAGACGACTTTAATTGCATTTGAACATTTAATGCTTCTTGCAGTGTATCTGCTCCTGGCATCAAGTCATCAACGTAAAACTCTTTATCCGAACCGGTCAATCACAGATCAATTTTTTTTGCTGAGAATGATTTTTCTAAATATTACTTAAGGGAAACAACAGGTGTTCCTAAATTTCCAGCTAACCAAATACTCAGTACATTCGTTTATGAAAAATTACAGTAAT
The DNA here is from genome assembly GCA_963556175.1 of Tipula confusa. NCBI lineage: Eukaryota > Metazoa > Arthropoda > Insecta > Diptera > Tipulidae > Tipula > Tipula confusa. The sequence continues at coordinate 173,598,806 of OY744476.1, read as the reverse complement.
GCAGTCACAATGACGTGTTAAAGTAGAGAAGAAGATATCGGAAGTTATTGAAATTAACTTAAAGCCCTCTTTGAGGTATTTTATTTAAGACAGATTTTTATATGTAGAATCCAAAAACTGCTCTTGGACGAGTAAATCGAATAATTTGAAACGGTTTTATACCTTTTGTCACTTTTCAAGTATATATCCTAACAAAACTTTATCGTTGACATTGTCTTTCGAAAACCAAAATGAGTATCACTTTTTTTTAACACACACACACATTCACAATTCGAAAACTTTATACCAGCGAGATATTTATATAATTTATTCCCACTGGGATTACCAAACTCACCAACACCAATTTAACGATCAAAAAACTTTTTCCTTACAGTTTGTTTCGTTCAAGTTTGAAAAACTTTTTTTTTTTTGTGTTTATAATTTTTACTTTCAAATCATTTTAAAAAGCTTTGCAACGAATAGTCTATACATACCTTCGGCAATATCATCGCTATACACCCGGCAAACAAAATAACGACCAAAAAAAAAACCATGAAAAAATTTCAAATTAAACGAACACAGCAGAAAAATGATATAAAGCTCTCAAACACACACAAAAACATTAAACGACTACTGAATGACAATACGAGAGGAAGGGAATACAAAATAAAAAAAAAGTTTCAAGACTATATATGAGCTTTTTTGTCATGAAAATGTAGCAGAACAAAAAAAATACAAGGAATTATAATAAAGCACAAAAAAAAATCCTTAAATTAGGTCAACATTGTATTAGATATGGGGAAAATGGGGTAGGATATTTTCTATATACATATGACAAAAAACAAAAAAAAAATGCAAAACGAGGTAGAGTGGAAAATGTTGGTAAAAACGTTTAAGTTTAATGTCTTTTTAATAATATTTATAATGTGTATTAATGTGTGAGGGTACCTCTACATGAGGTTTTCCTTTTCATTTTGTAGTAATGTGAGAAATGCACGAATAAAAAAAAATAGCAAACTTTTTCTTTTCTTTTTTTTTACAAACATTCTACAAAAAGAGCTTTGCTTTGTTGAGCTTTACACTACATATATGTATATAATATATATATATTTTTTTGATGTATTACGCGATATTATATTTTCGTAACTGTTAAATCGCTACATAATATATTTTGCTGAACAGATTTCTTTTTGATAAATTTTCAAAGTGGTAAATGAGCTGATTTAAAACTTAACTGGGAACTTATGTTGATTTATTATGAAAAATGATTTGCGAAATTGTTGCAAGCTCTAGATGTGTTATATGGGATAGCAACAAAATTTGGAGTCGAAAAAACATTGCTGATACGTATCATATTCTAACAATCAGGAGTATTTTCTAATTTGAGGAAATCGTAAATTTTTTTGTTCCAGATAACCAAGCATACTAACTGTGCTTTGTTGCTAGCTCGTATTGTAGCGGCTCTTCTCTCAGAGATTGCTGCATCATTCGTTTAGATTAGCTCATAGAACCACCGAACTCAATAACCTTTTATTTCATGAATATTTATCCAATGCATAACACTCCTATCAAATGTCATAAACCAACTCTCATTATCATCCGCCAAGGTGTGTCTCTCACACCAGTACATGACAACTGTTTTAAAAAACACCTTGTACAAGTTCTGCTTGTTGATATTTGCAAAGTATTTTGACTTTAGCAAAGGACTTGGGTGGTGTGGTAGTGACTCAATAGGGTAGTTAATCATCAATGGCTAATGATAGCAACTAGTTGTGACTCATTCTTCATTGTTGAGTCCACGAATTGCATGTAATATACCTCCAAGTGGTACCACCCGGGCAACGACTAAGGTCAGCTAAATATGCGAGTGTTAGCACTATAAATTAAGAGCCGGATTAAGGTGCCTAGCGACCCGTGGTGATGATCAATCTAGCTGAGGGCTCTTTTAAATAACCCAGTCTCGAACGGAGCCTCTGGATACCAGGCGACCTTCAGATGTATTTAGCCTTACCCTTGCATTGTGGATCTCTGAAAGGATGGACATTTTTTTCTCCACTGCTAGTGGGAACTAAATGGAAGTAAAAAATAATATTAAAGAGGCCAGCAATGCCGGAAATGCCAAAAATAAAGAACCAGGTCTGTACGCCTTCTCTAACCAAGGTTAGGAAAGAAGACACATGCAACGTTAATGCAGGGTCCTTCAAACCAACCTTTAATGCTAAAAGGAAAGCATGGAAAGTCCTAAAAAGATTAGGAACAATTCCGTTAGTGGATAAGGCCGATAAGGACAGAGCCACACTGGAGTGGGGTACTAAAATGGTAGAATCGATGCCAGGAAGTTCCTCCGGAAGCTCCATGTCCAAAAGACAGAGATGTTCAGATGAATCTGCAAAGGCCACTAAAAACTCACAGTTGCAGGCAACTGCAACTAGGCTCTTGCCTCTTCCTTCGTGAAAATAAAGCGGAAAAACCCTGGAGCTGCTCCTACATGTCGAGACGGTGGTTGGTACAGGAACCATGTCAAGTTGGCAGCTGGAGCTAAACTAGAAGCCTGAAGATATCCCTTGTAGACCAAGAGCTTGGGCATCGATCCCAGCTAAGCCAAGTGATCCAAAGGCAATCATGAAACTCATTAGGATGGGTAATTTTGATTGGACTAGCAACTGGAAGATAGCCAGGGTGGAGGAGGCTACAAATGATTATAGGTCGGTTATAATCATAATTAACGACGAATCCATTGGTAGGGCTGGCTAAGACAGGTGGGAACTTCCGTTTTGCACGGAACCTCGGCTGAGGATGTATATCCTTTAGAAGAGCAGCCGCCAACTGTAGAAACAAAAAGAGCAATGAAGTTAAATCTGATTAACGAGCTATCCGGATATATCAATGTATTCTGCAATCTTTCCATAAACTCAAATTCAGAAGGATCCGATATTACTGTGGTGTCGATTGATCTTTAAACTGCAAGATGCTAAAACTAATACAAGTTAATCTACATCACCGTAAACCAGCGTCAGCTACGCTCATACTCAAAGTAATAAATGATAACATTGATGTCGTCTTGGTTCAAGAACCAGAATGATTCAATAAGGATCGGGTTCTAGAGCTGGCAACTATAAATTTGTATTTGTGCAGGTTGAAAGTAGGATTCGTTCGTGCATTCCTGCAAAGAACAAATTAAAAAAAATTCTACTTACCAATTATAGCGATGCAGATGTGGTAACAGTTAACATTGAGGTCAACAATCAGAAACTCTGGCTCGTCTCAGCGTACTTACCGCACGATGGGAAAATCCTTCGTTCGGATAATATGCGCAGCTTAATTACAGATGTTTAGGTTTGTAAGATCAGGATCGTCAATACGAACGAGAGAGGTGAGTCACTCCTTGATAACATTCTAAGTACTAACCTTTCTTTCCGTAATTAGTTAATTAGAAAGTGTCCGAAGAACACTCTTTTTCTGATCAAATTGCTATCTACAATTTGGCTTAGATTTTAAATATTCTAAAACTCCAACCTTTAGGAATAGAAGGAGGACCAACTAGGATATCTTTTGAACAATTCTAGGTAGCTTTTCTAACAGAGTTGGTTCCTAAAACTCCTGAATCAGCACATGTGTTGGATGATTCTGGAGCAGCTAAGCTACGTAAACTTATATCTACCTGTCTCCCTGGAAAAATTATCAACATGATAATATTTTAGGAGGAGGAACTTTTTGTTGTCAGTAAATAGTTTTAAAACTTTTAAGTCAGCAAGTCCCGATGGCATTATTCCTGCCAACATCCAATAAGCCTTAATGGTTCCCTGGCTTAAAGTGATTTTTAAAAGTAGTCTGGAAGTATGTCATGTTCCAAACAAATGAACTGAAGTAAAGGGTATTTGTAAACCTAAGGCAGGAAAATGCTCTCATTACGACATAAAAGACCTTAGGCCCATTAGTTTATTCGTACATCTTGAAAACTCTAGAAAAACCGAAAGAAGCTTATATTACATGAGGCGATAAAGTTAGCGACCCTTTAACATGCATACTGCAAGGGAAAATCAGTGGAAACTGCACTGCATTCCCTCTTAGGCCCAATTAAAAAATCGCTCGAATATAATGAATTCTCTTTAGTGACCTTCTGTGATATAGAAGGATCTTTAACAATGTCAAACCAGTGGCGATGACGCTGGCACTTTCAGATTTGGGGTTGGAAGTGTCACTCGGATGCTGGATTGATCAAATACTCAGGGGCAGGGTCATTTTGGTTAGGCATCCATCCCTAATCTTGGTGAGGCATCCATCCAGAAATTTGTGAGTAGATGTACATCGCAGGTTGGTGTATTATTCCCTCTTCTTTGGAACTTGGTTATAAATGACCTGTTACTAAACCTAGAGGGGTCTAACTTTAAAATGGGCGGTTATGCAGATGATATTGACATCGGTGCCTTCGGCAAATATCCTAGCACCCTCAGAGATCTTATGCAAAATGCTCTTGGTATCCTTACCAAATGAACCAATAGATGAGGTCTAAGTGTTAATCCACTTAAAACTGAATTGGTCCTCTTTTTTAGGAAGTACAAATTTCCTTTTCCAAACCACCCACTTTTAACGGGGTTGGCTTGAATATCACAGATAAATTGAAATTCCTGGGTCTTATTGTGGATAGCAAACTAAACTGGAAACCTAATATACTGGAAATGGTAAAAAAAGCTACCAAAGCACTATATTCCTGTAAGAATGCCATTGGAGAGGATGGGGTCTCAACCCTCGCATCGTACATTGGCTATAAACCTCTGTAGTTAGACCTGTTGTACTGTGCGGAGATATAGTTTGGTGACCAGCTCTAAATACAGTGGCAAACCAAAAGGTGATGATGGAGGTTCAAACAACTGCCTGCCTGTGTATTTGTGGTGCACTAAGAAAACACTTCAACTCATGAGTAGAGATTCTCCTTTATCTAGTCCCTCTTGATATTTTAGCTGAACAAATGGCTGCGTGTACGTCTTACTAGGCTTAAATCAATTTCTCTGTGGACATGTAGTAATAAGGGCCATTCATCTATTCTAACGAATAAGATTATCCCCAAAGCTATTGACTATACCACCCCGAAATCATACCTCGAAGTTAAATTTCTGAGTATTATCTCAAGAGAGGACTGTGCGGACGAATCAGTTCTGAATCCCGGTAAGATTAATTTCTTTGCGGATGGAACGAAAATTGACAGCAGGGTCGATTGTGGGGTGTTCTCCAAGGAGCTAAATTTAAACCTCTTTTCTCCCCTCCCTATTCGCTGTAGTGTTTTTCAGGCGGAGCTCATCGCAATCAAAGGAGCCATAGACTGGATGAAGTATAATGTAATATCCGTTAGGGATATTGGAATTTTTACAGACAGTCAAGCTGCTATTAAACATCTACATTCAGGTCTTATCACGTTGAAAGTAGCCCGAAACTGTCTGCAATCTCTTAATGAGATGGCCAAGGCATTTCAATATAACGGGAAATTTAAAAGCTGATAAACTCGCTCGACAGGGCACCTCCTGTCGCATTTTACCATGACACGCTGATACAGAAGTACTGCTTGCTCCTTGTGAACTGCTCCTAAAGCAAGAAGCTTATAAAACCACAAACAGTAGATGGACAAATTGTGCCTCATGTGTAATTACTCGGTGAATTTGGCCTACACTAGACTTAATCAGGTCTAACCAACTAATATCAAAGGTGCAATATTAGTATAATCGTAGATGTCATTACTGGAGACTGTCTCATTGGTATGCATGCGAGTAGACTGGATGTTCTCCCGCATGATTACTGTAGAAGTTGTAGGGATGAGCAGGAGGAGGAAACTATGCTACGTCTGCTCTGCACCTGTCCTAGCCTGGCTCGATACAGGCAAAAGATTTTGGGAGCTCGCCTTTTGTATGATCTGTCAGACCTCAGTAAGATGTGTGTCAGGGATATCAATAATTTAGCAGTTCTAAATCAACTGCTTCGTTAGAAGCTGGAATTGGTTCCAATGGGTAGCGAGTGGAGAATATATTTGTTGAAGTAAGACTACGGACCAATTGTGTCTATGCCAGGTCCTTTAGGACGACTACCTTGACCTAACCTAACCTATCCTAACCTTAGCAGTGAACTTATAGGTATATAAAGCACGGATGTCAGAAGCAAGACGTGGCTCCAACAAAATTATTTTGAGTAATAAACGATCCGTGGTATTGAAAACCATAGTGTCCTTCAAATATTATTATGCTATTATGTCACTACTAAAAATAGAAATAGAAATAAAAGATTTGGAGCTGATTCCATCGTCATAAACCGTCACTGTCTGAAAATGTTCTGAATTCAGATCCGTAAATGTTCCAAATTCAGATCCAAAAATGAATCCGTAATCGATCGATTTCTTCCAATATTTCCTGGAATCCAACTGCTGTAAAATAAGTGAAAATGTTGGCTTGTGACCTTGTTGGCAGTTTGGAAAATGTGCATACTTTCATAATTTTTCAATTTGCTTACGAAACTATAACTATCCCCAAGAAAATGCTTTTATTGCGGTCTCCATATGGCATATTTGCCCCTGTGCTGTTTTTGACAAATTGTTTAAGTTTTTATTATCTAGTGCCTTACCATTTTGTACAGAAAAGCATTTCATAACATACTTAAAAGAAATTGTCTGTACTTGATACAAAAAATGACAACTATACTAGTGTCACACCATTGATTTTGTCATAAAAATGCCTATCATTCGATATGTCACATGACCAATTTTGATTTTTTTTTAAATTTAAACCTTTACCCGCATCCTTTTGCAGCGTGGTCCTTTTAACAAAAATTTATATTTTATCTAATGAATCTTATATAAACAAATAAAATCCACATAAACGCAACCTTCTTGACATTGTAAAAAATGCATGAGCTATGATTATTCAAAGTCACCCTGTTATAAAATATATTACATGAAGCTGATAGAAAATATATTGACGAAGAAGAAGAAAATCTAATCAAATTGATAAGTAGATAAATCTTTATATGTATAAAACATCACAGAATAACCAATTTTATTGGAATCATACTTGTTGATCGAAAAATGAACGATTTCTGAATTTAGAACAAAATTTATGTGAACCCAATTGAACCGAGCTCTATAAATTTGTAACCCTTTTTTTATAGCGATTATATTCATTGTAATATTTTTATTTTGTTTTTATTTGGTAGACAAGAGTACCCGGCAAATTTTTTTGATCTTACAATCACAACATTTTTTACCCTCTCCGGAAATATTTAGATGAAATGGTTTCATCTTTATACAAAAGTGGGATCATCGTACTACCAATGCGTCTATCCACTGAAGTAGATAAGACTATGAAATGGCCTCACCGAACGAAATATTAGATGCCACTTCTGTATTGTAGGAATTGCTCCGAAGCGGCTAGAATTTTCATTGGGTTGGTTATATATATATATATATATATATATATATATATATATATATATATATATAAATATATATATATATATATATATATATATATATATATATATATATATATATATATATATATATATATATATATATATATATATATATATATATATATATATATTATCCTGTGAATATGCATATGGTTACAGGATATATAGAAGCTGCAGCCGTCCAATATAAATAGTCTGATCAAGTGACGGATTCTGCAAAAATATGTTTAGAGTGGCAAAAATGCTCACACTTGGATGAGATTTTCTATTCATATGACGAATGAGTTCAAACTCAAAAGGAACAGCGCCCAAGTTCAGAATAAGATGAGACAAAGAAAGAAATAACCTAATGATAGCCCAAGAAAGTACTTACCAACCAGGTAACAATTCGATAACCTTGCAAAGATGGAAGATGAGGCTATTTTCGACCATGTGTTTAACCGAATATATGACTCCAGCAATAATAAAGCAGTTTTATATGGAAGGATTTAAAGATGGTAGGCATATAGCAAGATGCAAAGATTTTTATTATCCTAGATCTGGGAAATAGGTTTTTCCATGTTCCGGTTGCATTGGAATCAATTAAATATATTTTGTTCAGAGATATCAAATGGAGGCATTGCCAAGGTAAAAGGTGATCTACCACTATTGGAGTATCACGTTGCAGCGTTTACATCAGAAAGCTTTAGGCAATATTGCGAAATTAAAAACATACAATTTTACGGCGACAACTGGTGTACCAAAGAGAAACGGCCAAACTAAACGAATTAATCGCATCACTTTCTAAGTTGTCATTACAAAATTCAGAAGAATGGTTTAAATTTAGGTATGCAACGATTTAGGTATTCAGCGTTGTCCGGGAGATTGGCTCCGGAGCTTGGTCATACATCCCAATCCAAATTGAGAAGAGGTGATTGTTGTAGAAATTATGCATAAATGTGGAGAGACGAAAATGCAAAAGCACCCGTGTTCGGTTTACAGGCTATGGGTTTGATACCCAGGATAACAAATTAATTTTGAAAGAAACTAATAGCGTTGACCTACGGTGCAGGGAGTATGCTATCGTATGCTATCACGAAATAATCAAAAGGATGAGAACAGCGGCCAACCGGCGATCGAACACGGCCATGCGGGAGAGCAATCTTTGAGCTGGACGAGGCAATAAATGCGATTTTCACTTACGGTAAGACTAAGTGAGAGACAAAGGAAAAGCTATTTCGAGTGCTTGGCGAGAGAAGGACGGAAAGAGCTGCATAACGCGTTAAAAAGTGCTCTGCTGCTTAAACCTAGCCTACCCAACCAGCTACCAAAACACTTAGGAAAGAGATCGTCGTGGTGGTAAGGAGAGGAGATAAATGGATTACCATCATGGGTGGCCGCCACAGGAGAGTTGTGGGGCCTACTAAAGTTAAATACACCCCATGGGACCCCAAAGTGGTCAGCGCTGTCTTTCTAATGCAACGCTCAAGAAGAAATGGAAGAGGAAGAGAAGAAGAGGTCCCGGGAGATGGTTCAAAAATGACGCGGTCGTTATTAAATCCGCACCTTGAAAACTTATGCGGTGGTTCTAAGTGTCATTCGGAGCGGAGCTAATCGTCGGATATACTGCTAGATATATGGGACAACACAAAATTAATTGCGTCTATGGCTCAGAAAAAAGGTCGTAATCTCAAGGTGCTACAAAGCCTGGGTCAGGGCCACACCAGGTCAAGATGTACGGGCCCAGTAATATTTGTTGTGGTTGCGGTCAGCTACGACATAAAGCTGGAGCATTCACATCGCAGCCAAAATGATCTATATGTAATCAGCTATCCGGTACTAGGGAAATTGACCATAAGCAAGAAACAAGTGCCTGTCACGCTTTCAAAAGACCTCTTCTGGCTAAGAAAGTTTGTGAAATGAAAACTCAGATAGTAGTATCAGTTGCAAGCAGTACCAGGAAAGGAACTCCTTGATCTGGTTCTTAGACCTTTGCAAGCAATGAGGCGATATAGGACGTCAGCATCAGTATTAATGACCAGGGTTCCTGTGGCGGCTACATCTGGGTAAGAAGTCGAGGTATTAAAGATTTAAGCATATACCTAGTATCAAATGATACGATTTTAGAGTTCTAGGTTAAACTAAATGGGCTGGAAGACTCTCTACGTGACACCACAGAGGAACTCGTGGTAGTTATGACGGTCAACTCATCATGGAGATGGCTTCAAGACCGCACTTACAAATATTTTAAATGAGGGATTCACGGCAACTTAACGGCGACTAGGCTTCGAAAATTCTATACCGGATATAACGATGGAGTCTGTACGGCTTACATCTATAATGGTTTAGGTACAGGGTTTCAAAATATATGTGGTATTGCGTCATGGTTCGGTTTGATATGGTATCTGATACCGGGTTTCCAGATCTGATTATTATATTATTATATTATTATATTATTATATCATTATATCATTATATCATTATATCATTATATCATTATATCATTATAGCATTATATCATTATATCATTATATCATTATATCATTATATCATTATATCATTATATCATTATATCATTATATCATTATATCATTATATCATTATATCATTATATCATTATATCATTATATCATTATATCATTATATCATTATATCATTATATCATTATATCATTATATCATTATATCATTATATCATTATATCATTATATCATTATATCATTATATCATTATATCATTATATCATTATATCATTATATCATTATATCATTATATCATTATATCATTATATCATTATATCATTATATCATTATATCATTATATCATTATATCATTATATCATTATATCATTATATCATTAAATTATTATATTATTATATTATTATATTATTATATCATTATATCATTATATCATTATATCATTATATCATTATATCATTATATCATTATATCATTATATCATTATATCATTATATCATTATATCATTATATCATTATATCATTATATCATTATATCATTATATCATTATATCATTATATCATTATATCATTATATCATTATATCATTATATCAATATATCATTATATCATTATATCATTATATCATTATATCATTAAATTATTAAATTATTAAATTATTATATTATTATATTATTATATTATTATATTATTATATTATTATATTATTATATTATTATATTATTATATTATTATATTATTATATTATTATATTATTATATTATTATATTATTATATTATTATATTATTATATTATTATATTATTATATTATTATATTATTATATTATTATATTATTATATTATTATATTATTATATTATTATATTATTATATTATTATATTATTATATTATTATATTATTATATTATTATATTATTATATTATTATATTATTATATTATTATATTATTATATTATTATATTATTATATTATTATATTATTATATTATTATATCATTATGATGATGATTCTTCGATTTTGGCCTACTATGGACCACGTGAAATAACTTCTCATGATTGATTTTCTCTCTTCTTTCTTCCCTTCCAGTACTCTTTCATTCTTTCTCCATGCTGTTTCTTATATTATTATATTATTATATTATTATATAATAATATAATAATATAATAATATAATAATATAATAATATAATAATATAATAATATAATAATATAATAATATAATAATATAATAATATAATAATATAATAATATAATAATATAATAATATAATAATATAATAATATAATAATATAATAATATAATAATATAATAATATAATAATATAATAATATAATAATATAATAATATAATAATATAATAATATAATAATATAATAATATAATAATATAATAATATAATAATATAATAATATAATAATATAATAATATAATAATATAATAATATAATAATATAATAATATAATAATATAATAATATAATAATATAATAATATAATAATATAATAATATAATAATATAATAATATAATAATATAATAATATAATAATATAATAATATAATAATATAATAATATAATAATATAATAATATAATAATATAATAATATAATAATATAATAATATAATAATATAATAATATAATAATATAATAATATAATAATATAATAATATAATAATATAATAATATAATAATATAATAATATAATAATATAATAATATAATAATATAATAATATAATAATATAATAATATAATAATATAATAATATAATAATATAATAATATAATAATATAATAATATAATAATATAATAATATAATAATATAATAATATAATAATATAATAATATAATAATATAATAATATAATAATATAATAATATAATAATATAATAATATAATAATATAATAATATAATAATATAATAATATAATAATATAATAATATAATAATATAATAATATAATAATATAATAATATAATAATATAATAATATAATAATATAATAATATAATAATATAATAATATAATAATATAATAATATAATAATATAATAATATAATAATATAATAATATAATAATATAATAATATAATAATATAATAATATAATAATATAATAATATAATAATATAATAATATAATAATATAATAATATAATAATATAATAATATAATAATATAATAATATAATAATATAATAATATAATAATATAATAATATAATAATATAATAATATAATAATATAATAATATAATAATATAATAATATAATAATATAATAATATAATAATATAATAATATAATAATATAATAATATAATAATATAATAATATAATAATATAATAATATAATAATATAATAATATAATAATATAATAATATAATAATATAATAATATAATAATATAATAATATAATAATATAATAATATAATAATATAATAATATAATAATATAATAATATAATAATATAATAATATAATAATATAATAATATAATAATATAATAATATAATAATATAATAATATAATAATATAATAATATAATAATATAATAATATAATAATATAATAATATAATAATATAATAATATAATAATATAATAATATAATAATATAATAATATAATAATATAATAATATAATAATATAATAATATAATAATATAATAATATAATAATATAATAATATAATAATATAATAATATAATAATATAATAATATAATAATATAATAATATAATAATATAATAATATAATAATATAATAATATAATAATATAATAATATAATAATATAATAATATAATAATATAATAATATAATAATATAATAATATAATAATATAATAATATAATAATATAATAATATAATAATATAATAATATAATAATATAATAATATAATAATATAATAATATAATAATATAATAATATAATAATATAATAATATAATAATATAATAATATAATAATATAATAATATAATAATATAATAATATAATAATATAATAATATAATAATATAATAATATAATAATATAATAATATAATAATATAATAATATAATAATATAATAATATAATAATATAATAATATAATAATATAATAATATAATAATATAATAATATAATAATATAATAATATAATAATATAATAATATAATAATATAATAATATAATAATATAATAATATAATAATATAATAATATAATAATATAATAATATAATTATTATATTATTATAATATAATAAAAATTATATTATAATTTTTATTATATTATAATAATATAATATAATAAAAATTATAATATAATTTTTATTATATTATATCATTATATTATTATATTATTATATTATATTATTATATTATTATATTATTATATTATTATATTATTATATTATTATATTATTATATTATTATATTATTATATTATTATATTATTATATTATTATATTATTATATTATTATATTATTATATTATTATATTATTATATTATTATATTATTATATTATTATATTATTATATTATTATATTATTATATTATTATATTATTATATTATTATATTATTATATTATTATATTATTATATTATTATATTAGTATATTATTATATTATTATATTATTATATTAGTATATTATTATATTATTATATTATTATATTATTATATTATTATATTATTATATTAGTATATTATTATATTATTATATTATTATATTATTATATTATTATATTATTATATTATTATATTATTATATTATTATATTATTATATTATTATATTATTATATTATTATATTATTATATTATTATATTATTATATTATTATATTATTATATTATTATATTATTATATTATTATATTATTATATTATTATATTATAATATTATTATGAGTATATAATGTGCTAGATACAAAGAGATCATGCGCGATTCCAAAGTACATTATTATTTCTCTTTTCTTGGTCGCCAGCTAGTGTCGGGAGTACGAATCTATATTTTCGAATTAGACCGTCTGACATTTACTGATTTCTGCCAGCTGATTTCTGCTATCTCTAGTATTAAAGTCACCAATTACTATTCGGAAGCCATGTTCCGCGGATCATCCAAATTGTAAAAATGTGTTTTTACTTTTCATCTTTGGGTTCGCTAAAATCTGGGGCCCCATGTATTTAAATATTTGGCAGGTTGGTTTGTCGCATGCTACATTATAGCTTTTCCATCAATTAGCGATCGTAAAAGGTCGAGCAAAATTTTCCGGAAATTGAATTGAGAAATATAAATTTGCGCACTAACCGATATCTAATTGAAACTCAAATCGAGCAAAAATCAGTGGAAAATTCAATTTCCTTGCTTAATTTAACTTAAACTATATAAAATAAGACGACCCCGCCCCACCTATATATCACAAACGATTTTGGTAAATTGAATGTATCATTTAAACCCGTTAAGTACATTTTCAATCATACGAAAATACGAAACGATGCATAAGACGGAAAAATTCATCAATAATAACTTATAAGAATCTAAATATATAAAATAAAAGAAAATCCATTTTCATTCGTACGTCTCGCGCTTTTTTTTGTTGTAGGTATACATATTTGAAAAGCATACACACACAGAACACATTCACTTGAAACAAAAAATAAAAATAAGAAGAAACAACGGTAATAGATTGAGCAAAAAATAAAAGAAAATCTCGTTCGTATTTTGATCACGTTGGTGATTTAATTTTTTTTGTGCCTTACACAGAACACCCACATACACAATTCATCAATATACACATTTATGTAAAGATGGAAATCACATTACTCTCGAGATGTCTAAAGTGTTCGATACAATACAAAAAAAAAAATAGAAAAAGTTTTCGGTTCATTCGTTTGATGAATGTGTGGCCTAATAATATTTTGAAGAACGATTAATTTGGCTGCGGTAGGTATATCGATTTAGACCTGGAGGCCTTTTCCGTATAATAAAGTTATTTGCAGTTAGAGACACTAACATTTTCGAGATAATATTCCAATTTTTCGTAAATCGCCACGACTTGAAATCTGAAGCTAGTAGTTTTCCAATGGAATTCGATCGCTATTTTGGGATGTTTGGACAATGATGAACAGTGCAACGGTAAACCAATTTCCAGTCTAATATTATACATCACTACAGGGAATAAGACCAGTGTTCTTGGAGTCGATTGGTTCGAAACTTTGGGGAATTCCTTCCAAGGAATCCATACAATCACAGACACCAGTTTTTCTGATATACTTGTGTTATTCAGCCACCTATTTTTACCAAAACGTGGGTTGTACAGTAGACCTCTTTTGATTCTTCAAGTGGATCCATAAAATGATCTGATACGTTTGCCAGCTCTGAAAATTCCAATAGCCATGCAAGCAGCAGTTAAAATAGAGCTGGGTAAATTAATTCGACAGGGAATTCTGGACCCGGTTAAATACAGCGAGCGGACTGCACCGATAGTACCTGTTCCAAAGTCCGACGACAGCGTAAGAATTTGCGCGCGATGTCAGAATGGTTGTTCATCTACCGATTTTTTTGGGTATAGAATCGATTCCAAAGTTTTCTTTTTAATGCAACAGAAGGTCGACACCATTAGTAGTACCTCAACGCCGAGAGATAAGGACAACTTAAAGCTTTCCTAAGCTAGATTAATTTTTGCTATTATATCTATCAAGATAAAGCCTCCCTTGCGGAAAATTCGCACCGGCATCACAAGAATGTCCTTTGGAGATCGAGACCAGTCGAACAGTATAGTTTCGATGCGTGCCTTGTTGTCCATCAACGTTCTAATGCCATTTAGTAAGGAATACCTATTGCAGCTGATATGTGATGCTTCTCCTTATGGAATTGGCATCATACTCAATTCATACATCATACTCAAGGATGTGGCTAATATTGGCAGTCTAGGTGGACCTCATTTCGGGTCTACTGAGACCAGGGTCATTTTGGGTTCGTCATGCTAAAGTAAGCACACTGTAAAGATGCCTCCTCTGGGAATACAGTATAATAATTCCACTGTCACCATGCACAGATTTCGCCCATTGACTGCTCATCCAGGTATTGTGAGAATAAAGGCGTTAGCGAGGCATTACGTATGGTGGCCCAAACTGGACGCAGATATAGAAAAGATGTGCATTTTTATACACAGTGTCTACCGAGCATTCCAAAGATGGGGACAGCCTCCCGTGTACCTATGAGAGGAGACAACAAAACAACCTCACCATAGTAAGACTAATTTTGTTCTAAAAGATTCCTATTCCAAGTGGTTAAGGTAGTTCCATTGGCCACAACTTTAGCTGCTTGCGGCATACAAGCTCCCTTTAAGATATTTGCCACTCATAGAATTCTAGAGATCATTGTGAATGACAACGGTACAGCGTTTGATTTAATAGAATTCCGGCAGTTTTGTGATACAGGCGGTATTCGTTTGGTATACCACGTTCAGAAAATGGGCAAGCAGAGATAAGGTCAAAGTGAAAAAAGACTTTCTGAAGATAAAAAATTCAAGCAGCATTCAACATCGTCTGGCAAAGAAAATAGAGGAAATTAGAGTAAAATACAAATTGGGAGGCAAACAGTCGGAACTTTCAACGGTCTAATACTGTGGTGAGTAAACAAATTCATGTACACAACGTCTCTAAGTGCTAAAAAAATTCTAGAAATTACAGTTAAGGGCGTTACATAAAAAACAGTGTTAAGGGGCTGACCTGATTTAAAGATAAAGAGAATTTTTTATCATTAAAATAAAAAAGGTGCGCATAGTTATCGATGACTTTGCAAAAAACCACAACATCTATTTCTCTTAATGACAAGCTACTTGTAGCTAACAACACATCATTAACATTTTTAAGACCGGAGGATTCTCACTTCATAAATGGGCATCTAATTCACCACTGAGATGCACTTAACGACTGCTTCTGATTCAAAGTAAATACACCAGTACCTCCTAAAATATTTACAAAACATCGGCTACTATCAGATGCCTCTCGCTTGTTCGATCTATTGGAATGGTGGTCACTTGTAACGATAGCCGCCAAATCACTTTTACAGCAACTCTGGCTACAATTCCTGAATGCTGCTCTAGCTTGTTCAGCAGTGAATTCAGCAGTTTCGAAAAGAGATTTGTCGAGCTCATCTTTTGACTAATTTCATCAATGTGATCACCCAGTATTTTTGCATGAACGGATTCGGAAATTGACCATCATTGGTTAATCAAACTTCCCCGCCACCTACTAGTCTTTGTCGAAAATAAGACCACTCAGATCATCAAAATATTTCACAACACTATTTGGAGCTACGTTCGATCCGCAGATACCGATGGTGTCTGGAAATAAATTCTTCCAACTGAGCAACCAAAGGAGCCAGATTGTTAATACATACGGCCCAGTAATCTCATATAAAATCTATTTATTACTATACAGAGTATTTAAGCAATCGAACCATATTGCGATAAAACTTGAACATATTTTTCCCTTACATCCATTAGCTATCTATGGATCTTCCATCTATCTTAAAATACACCTTAATATTAAGATTCAATTTTATTTATACGTATATACAGTTTACGCGATGAAAAATTCATTTAATCTTCATCAAAAATAATAATGTCGCCTTAAAAAATATTAATTCATACAACATTTAAAATATTTTGCTTAATCCCCGGATATTAAGCAGAACAACAACAATATGTGTACCCCATGTACCTACACATACACCATCGCATTCATAAAATTTAATTTCATCATAAATCCATAATTATGATTAATTCAGGGATCATTCCAAAAATCCCGCCTCGGTTCGTTCTCGCATCTGATTATCTGCCAGCGTCATAACCGCCTACCACCCCACCAGCGCAAAATAAATTAAAAGTTACATAAATATTACCTTTTGGGCTTTGGTGAATATTTGTTGCTCGCATGCTGCTTTTCCGCTCGTCTTATACATAATTTAATAGAAAATTAATACAAAAAAAAAAATTAAAGCCTTTTAACAATTTTTTATCCTTTTGGTGTTGCCATCGTCTTTTTTTTGAGTAATAAAATTTCTTCATTAAAAAACAAAATCAAATCGCAAACAAACAAACTAAAAGATTTCGTCTGTTAAGATTGCGAATGTAAAGTAAAAATGTTTTTTGTTTTGAATAAGCTGTGTGGATGGATGATCACCATCATTTTGAATCTAGATATGAATGGAAAATTTTTCATTACGTTTTTCATTCAAATAATTTTGTTTTGTTTTTGATTTAGAGAGGAATTTAAAGAGCACCAATCCGGAAATAAAATGTGTTCAAGATAGGACTGGATGCCTTAAGATTCTCTCCATTACGTGGCTCACACACGTAACAAGCGGGTTGAGTAGCAGGCCAACAACTTGCTCTCATAAAAACAATTAAAGTTATGAACCCTAATCAAAGGCCTCGGATTACCATATCGGATTCATCACAAAAACGACCTCAGAAATTATACACGAACAATGCTGTAAAAATGGGAACATGGAACGTGGCTAAGCACGTTCTTAAGACCTGGTTATTTTCAGATCCTTTCGAACCAAGCAAACAAGTTACACATTAGACGTGCTTGTACTACAAGAGCTTAGATGGGCTAGGAGTGGGATCCATGACACCACCAATCGTTACACTCTTCATAACAGCGGCCATCAGAATGAAGGAGAATTTGGAGTTGGGTTCCTTATCCATCAGCGCGCGAAGTATCATATCATCAACTTCCGCCCTATTAACATGCGGATATGCCCAGTCAGGCTCCGCACTAAGAAATTCAACATCACGATCGTTAATGTACATGCACCCACCGAAGATAAATCTGATGACATCAAAGATCTCTTCTTTGTCGAGCTGGAAAAAGGCATCAATAATATACCGTACCACGACATTAAAATCTTCGTGGGTAACTTTAACACAAAAATTGGTAGTAGTGCAGAAAATACATCGTACATCGGTCTTAACCGTCTGCACCTAACTAGTAACTACAACGGCCAACGCGTCACCAACCTGGCAATACATGATACAACTTAGTTGTATCAAATTCCTTTTTTGCTCACACAAGAGAATCCACAAAGTAACGTGGAGATGGAATGATAGAAGAACGGAAAACCAAATTGGTCACGTCATGGTATCTAAGAGACACTCCACCAGCATATCCGACGTCAGATCTTAGAGAGCTGCAGACATGGACAACGATCATGTGCTTGTCATATTTAAGTATAAGTGCAAACTGTCATCTACGTTCAACAGACAAGACCGTTCGATGGAATATCGATGCTTTAAAAGACCAAGCGTCACTGCAGAGTTATCAATCAGCTGTCACTAATTATTTAGACCGACCCAATAACAACGAAGAAGCTCCTCCTAACATCCAGGAGCAGTGGCATTCTATACAGTCAGCCATAACCACCGCGGCGCAAAGTTCCATCGGAAGAAGGCCTCCGAGGCCCCGCAATGTTTGGTTCGATGATCAACGCCGGAGGGTCGTCGCAAATAAACGAAAGCTTCGTGAAAAATGGTTGGCTCGCAACACTAGAAGCATTTTACAGAATGTCTCCACGCTAGAAAAGCTACGTTTAAATACCTTCGACAAAAAAAGCGCGATCATATGAGATCTTGCATCGAAAACAACAGCTTCCAAGCGGAAATAGGAAACTCAACGGACTGTTTTGCTAACGCCAGAAATCTAACTAAAGACTTCCACCCAAGAAGTACAGCCTTCGACGAATACTTAAGTGCTTCTGGCCTAACACGATCAGTAACATCAATCTGCATATAACAACATGTCAGTCAAACATTGAGACCGAAATAAAGCGACGAAAATGGAGATGGATTGGCCACACACTGAGGAAGGCATCAAGTGATATAACGAGGATGTCATTAGACTGGAATCCACAAGGAAAAAGAAAGGTTGGAAGGCCAGCAATGACATGGAAGAGAACGATGCTAGCAGAGGCAAAACACCTGGGAAAATCATGGGCAGAAATAAAAACAATAGCCCCAAATAGAGTAAGATGGTTCAGAACAGTGGACGCCCTATGCTCCTAAATTGGAGATAAAGGAAAAAAAAAGAAGTACAGCCAGCAAAGATGGAAATGGAGAGCTGGAACATCTACATGGTAAATCTCGGAATTAGCGAACATAACTTTGTTAGCGTCGAAAACTTGGAATACTTCGGATCAGTTATAACATCGTTGAATGATATGTAGGTATACATAAAAGCCCGAATCGCTGCCGGACAACGAAATTTCTACGCCCAATCGAAATTATTGCAATCTAAACATATGTCGCAGTCGTGCAAGCTCGCACTTTATAAAGCAGTCATAAGACCTGTGCTGGCTTTCGGAAGTGAGAGCTGGACCATGACCTAGAACGATTGTAGATTGAAATCTACCTTCGAAAGGAAGCTCATTCGCTCAAGCTCTGGTTCAATCAAAGTCGCGGACAACGAATATCGGATTCGTATGAACCACGAGATAAGGCAACTTCTCGGAGGCCGCGATATTATCGGATTAATCAAATCCAATCGAGTTTGATTGCTCGGCCACGTTACACGATCTCCACAACAACGAATGACCAATAAAGTGTTCCATCAACAACCAGCCGGTGTTCGTCGTAGACGAAGACCTCGATTGCGCCTCTGGCACTGACGACGTCGAAGAAGATCAACATGAATTAGGATGTCAAAACAGAAGGACGAGAGCGATGGACCGAGATAGATGGAGGAACTTATAGTGCGGGTGGCAAAATATCTTCAATGAAAGTGAAAGTCAGAGAGAGAGAGAGAGAGAGAGAGAGAGAAATCCTGAAATATTATGATGAATGAATCATTTAAATTATCAAAAGTGCCGCGGGGTCAATACCGCTAATGATTCGGGATCTTTCGTTTGTAGGCAGAGCGGTCTAGAGTTGAAGGAGGCTTCAATCTGGGAAAGTTATCATCTGCTCAATGGTTAGTTTGGTCTCGCCTATAAATTTTTTTAGATGAGTTTTTATGGCCCGCTTCCCATAATCCACCAAAGTGTTGAGCAGACGGTAGAATAAAATGCCAATTTATTGGTTGTAATGCTTTATTAGCCAAAATTGATCTGTTATCACTGTACATATGGGCGACATTTCTTCGTCGGAGGTGGATCTACGGAATGCGCTTATGAAGACCTCAGTTGACAAATCGGATACCACGAATGATTTCGCACCACGGCCTTTGCTCATCAGAATATCTAGGGAGCAACTCCCGTATGAGCAAATAGCCTTAATTTAGTAACTCGAGGTTCCAGAAGGTCTACCATCAGTTGTTGTGACCTTCTAACAAAAAAGTGATGACATCGTATACAATGGCGATTATGCTGTTTTACTTCTTGTACTCCTTTGATGACCCAAAAGTGTTTGCAGATGAATGTCAATGTTAATGCACTGTCGCCGTGACCGTTCCTCAATGGCTGTAATCTAATACATTTTCGTGAGTGGACCCGTGAACGGTATAAAACCATAGGATGTTGCTCTTCGTAAGATAAGAGATGCGATAAGATGCTGTTGCGATAATCTAAGAAAGTCTATTCTTCCGGTCGGTCTTTGGTAAGTCCAGTGTGGTTTGTTCTTTTTTGAATTCTATGACTATGGCAGACAACGCGTTATCCTATTCTTTGGATGTAAGTCTCCTCTATGCTTTGTTCGTCATCTTAAGAGATGAAACGTTATACGGATAAGACGTTTGAGAGATAACTGGATCTTGATTATAGTTAGGATGGATAATTCTGCTTTTACCGTTTAGTGATAGCTTAGGACAAATCGGACCACAATGTGACTTTGATTATGTTTGCATCTAATGCCTTAATGACTTATTGGATTAGTCGGCTTATAAGTAAGGCGCCACTTAATTCTTACCTTGGGATTGTCAGCATTTTTTGGTTGGCGCTAACTTTGATTTCGCTGTCAGGAGCCGAACCACCTATGCATGCTCGGAGCCATCGCAGAACCCAATAAGCTTGAATGTGCAATCGACTTTGGAATATTGAATGTATCGCAGAATTTGCAACAGCTGAGCGGCTCTGAGATCTGTTTTGAATCGATCCCATCTGTTTGCAAACTCGGAAGGTAACCTATCATTCCAGCCTAAGTTCAGGCTCCATAAACTCTGGTAAAAGATTTTGCAGCTAACTGTGAGTGCTGTGTTAGCAACCGTAGTGGGCCAAAGTTCTTTGACACTTTGGACAGGAATTCCCGCTTAGTTAGTTGGGTTGTGTTTGGAGGCAGGTTTATGTGAAGTAACAAGTAATCTTCAGTTCGATTGCGGTAGATCCCCAGCATTTTCACTGACTCTTCAATCATTAAATCCCTTGGCTCCCGGAATGCTTTCTAGGATAGCAGTTGTCACTTGTATTATTAAATCTTGACTGCAGCAAACTCCACGCCACTATTTTAGTGGATAAGCTCCGTGTAAATATCATTGAAAGAGCTCCATTGCTTTTTGGGAGCATTACTTTTATTAGTCCGACTGAGGATTCAGCCTGGCTTTCTTTTAGTTTCACTATCATAGAGTCCACCTTATCCTTAATCGTAAAATTTGGAGAAGAATCTGATGTTTGTTCTTCTTCTTTCGTTTCCATAACGAAAGCTATGTGGATTGATTCGATTTCCTCCATTTCTTTATTCAATTGATTTTGTTTAATTTGATGGATGCACTCTGGCTCAAGGACTTATTTGTCATAAAACGGTTAATTTAATTGATTTGTAATGTTTAAAATTTAATTTGTATTATAATTTTATATTTTTAACGATGTAATAAATTAATTAATTGTAAATGTCAGGCAAAAACTAATCCAATTTATTACAGCATATGGCTTGGAGAATTTAGCTCATTAACAGCTTTTATTTTTATGAAAAAATTGTTTACAGATTAATGTTTAATGGTGGCACACTGGAGTTTCAGATAAGAGATGACAGAAAACAGAATGCAGAGCAGTTCAATGAAATTGTGATTGTCTTAATATGTTAACAGTAGTTTGATAGTTTGAATATTGCCTACCGGGAAATCGGAACAATTCTGTCGTACTGACGTAGCTTTCCCTACCCTATACCACAAAAATAGAATAGAATTGTGCCGTGATGATCATGAGGTGTCTTAAACCGGGTCGTTTATATCATGCATGGAAATATATTTATAGAAATATAAATATATGAAAATCCCTCCTATCCTACTGTTTGTTAAATGTAAAAAAGATGTGGGAATAGGACCGGCGTTAACCGGAACACATGACAAGCGCTTGGTTTCACAATCTCATCAATCAATTAAGCAATGTTTTAGTTTGTAAGACATATTTGACGTTAAATTAGTGTAGCTCATATAAATGATATTTTCAAGGAGCTAGGACACTTAGTTTACGAGATATAGCCGTTTGAAAATTCGAAAAATCAACTTATTCGGAGGAGGTTGAGGTTATAACAAGCGGTTGGAGTAACAATCTTAATAGTAGTTTGTTTTTTTTCTCCAGCCTACAAAAAACGGATGCCCAAACCACCACCAACGATAACAGTTCTCTAATAGGCCGTAAGATTAGAGAATATTCCAGACCCAGAGAAAATTGGAAAAAATATAAGCACTAAACAAAAAAAATGTATTCAGTAGCATATTTCGAACTACATCCACTTTGCTCACTCCATAAACTACTGCCACTATATATTAAAGCAACTACAATGAAAATCTAATAAAAGGATAATAGAATCAAGGATAGTAGAAAAAAAAACTTCTTCTATCCACTTTAAATATTATTCTTTATTGATTTAATTATATATTCATGAAAGTTGTGTGTGCATTGGGGTTTGAGTGGGATGGTTTCGTAAGTGTAGTACTGTGTACGATAAAAAAATACTCGAGTAAGTTTTTATTCCATCTAATTTACATGAAGATATAAATGGGTATCTATTTAGTATCTATACACATCATCTATCTATATACACTTGTATTGGGTATTAATCCATTTAGTTCGATGACGATAATTGATTCAGAGTGATAAAAGTGTTTTTACTCGGGTATGAGGTTTAACTTGTATGTACTTGCAATCTTATTGTTTTACATTTCGAGATGTGTTTTTGAAATAGAAGTGGATTGATCACTTTTTTATGGACTCTTTGATAAATTTTAACATTTGGATTAATTCAAAAGATTTTTCAATTTGGTAATGTTGAAGGTCACATGCGCTCACAATTTCCATGAAAATGGCCGAATTAGCAGCATTAAAGAAACAAAGAGCAACGAAAAGCTGACGAAAACACGCAAATAGAACAACTAACGTGAGTTTGAATCGCGTCGAGAATTTGATGCAGGAATTTACGCAATTAGAAAGTTTAAATATTTGAACTTGATGCAGCTGAAAATATTGATACCGTCTACGAAGAAGGTACAATGTCGTTGCAGCTCTTAATCACGTAATTCGCGAGACTAATGTGCGGCTGGGTTATACCAATTCAAATTTATATGTAACGCACTCCAGGAATACTTCCCAGTTTGGGGAAAACGGTAATACTATATTTCTCGGGAGAATCATCTGAGTACCACAATACTCGTCTATTCAGAAACATCAATATCCATGTACATGTTTACATAGCAGCCGTCATCCTATGTTTAGATGCCCATCCCGTAGAAGATGCCAGAAATGTGAAAGTAAATCATTTTCTATTTCATGGTGAGTACATGAAGCTCCGTCTTTTAGCATCACTCAACAGCAAACGATCAATCACATGCAGTCCCGCAATGCTCTCAGAGGCTCTTTGTTTATTTAGTGAAATCCTCATGTCTCTGTAAGAGGTTTAGGAGAGTCTAGTTTACTTATTACAAAGAGTATAGTAAACCGCTATCTTAAACCTGATTGTAAGCCCGAATTCAAAGTGAAGCCCGCGTAATGTTGAAAATCAATAGCAGATTACCTTAGCAACACCTGGACATAAAAAAAGAGATCGGATGACATCACTTCAAAAAGCTTAAGAAAATTCTGGAAGCTATATATGTCTAACGATGGTTCGTAGTATGGTTCTCTTTCAAAGAATTAACTACGAACTTCGGTGATTCTGTGCACCAAGCTATTCAGAGGTTAAGCGGAGTAAATCGGTTAAATGGGATTTTCACATTTCAAAATCCAAATTTCTCCAGAAGAAGTAGCAACTGATGAATTTTATTTGCTTCACCATAGTGTTGCAAGTCCTCAGAGTCAAATAGCTAATTAAGACTGGTCACGTCTTCGATGGTTCTGCAAAGGCAAGTTCAGGCGGATCCTTCAACAACTGTTTGGCTGTCGGCTCGATTATATAGTTTTGCTTATTTGTAGTTATTTCACGGCATCGAAAGTATAAATTTGTTCTCTCCACGGATTCCTTAAAATGTATCGACAAATTTTCATGTCGTCAGAAGATAATGTTTACCAAAAAATTCGATGGAGAATGGATTCTCTCGAACTAATTTGACACTTTAAGTTGAATACGATGATCTATATGACTTCTTCATCTTTCTTTGCCACAATGGACATAAAAAATTAGCAGAAGACTACCAATCATCGTCTCCGATAGCAGCTAATGCAAGTGCTGTTTTATCGGAAGCTAGTCGAAGTTTTGACCCTTTAAAATGAATAGCTCCTATGGGCATAAACAAAAAGGTATATACAGACATTTTGGGCGGATTATCTAGTCTGGGACGAGCAAAAGTGCTACTACGAGGATATAGTCACTACAATCATTGATACCAATAACGAAACTAGCAACAAACCCTTACACCACCCTCATCCAAAACAAGAAGTTTGGCATCCGGGCAAAATACCCAAAAATTGGAAATAAGGCTTGATAATTACGACCATTAAAAATGGCGACCTATGGGAGTGGCGAGATAACCCAACACAACAATTAAAAAAACTAGCAATGATGCGTGATAGAATCTCACAGGCAATCAATGCAAAATTAAGAAACAAACAAGCTGGTTTCAGATCAGGAAGAAGTTGCACATCAACTCAATCCGAATCATCACTGCAAACAATCAAATGAATGGAACGCTCCACTACACCAGTTCTTCGTTGATTTAGAATGTACAGTTGAAACGATAAATATAGGAACGGAAAATGGCAGATATTTTGTGAAATGGACATCCCAAAAACTTATTGAATTCATAAAAGTAATGGAAGCTGCAATCGAGTTCAATGCAAAGGCTAATAAGTTGAAAATTACTATAGTATTATGCAAATGATAAAATCTTGTCTACACACGTGTTTGGCGAATATTGAAGTGCTTCTGGTCAAATACCTTAACAAACAAACATCAAACGGCACAGAATAACGAAGCAGAAATAAAAGCCTGGACCGAAATAAAGGCACAGAAATGGAAATTGATTGGCCATACACTAAGGAACCCACCAAATGTGATTTAGTTAGGTTTAGAAAATTTAAAGCTTAAGTTTAATTCAAGCTAGTTCCCATTACTGGGAACAGCAACAGAATCAATATTTCATTTCATTTTGCACATTGTAAAAGTCATCGAACATTTTAATATTCGGATGCAGGCCTTTATACTAAGCCGTGGTGGGCATAATAATCTTTTATTACCAATAAAAAAAATTGAATTTTCATCCCAAAATGTGTGTTGAATTAACAAATAGAAAAAAGACAATGAGATGGCCCACGCTGTATGACCGCATTTTTAGCATACATAACGAATAATTTTCAAAGTTTACTAAACAGAAAATGATAGATTAATATTCTAATCGGTGGTCTGGCTCTCCCTTAAAAGATCGTTACCCATTTGTTCAAAACCAGCACCCATAATTTGCTACTTTTCAACCGATGTGCGGAAAGTCCAAGTTTTTCAAATGAGTGCCGAAAAATAAATCATCGAAATCATTACCAACTAACGTAGGAGAAATTGATCAACGAAATAGTTCTAAATTGTACGCCTCTAAGGAGTTCTTCTTGAATCTTGATAATTTTTTAGAATAACTATTGACGTTGTGTCGACACAAAGACCTAATACAAGAATAACTTAACCAAAAACAGAAAAGTATGCAGATTCGACATTATTGTATTGGCCTTAAATACTATATCGGTGTTGGAATTCTTTACTCTCCAGGATATTCGAGTAAACAAAGCTTTACTTTTTTTGTATAGTCGGACAGATCTACACAATCTTGGCTGAAAATCAGCCGATAATCTATTGTAGACACTTGTGCATATATTAACCGTTTAACAGTCTTTATATAAATGTCTACCGATTTCTGAAATTCCGTTTTTCCTGAAAAAGCTTTACTTTAAAATTCTCTAAAAAAAATGGATTAGTATTTGACATATAGAGACTTATAGATCTTTTAAACTCTCTGTATGCAAGTACTTTGCCAACCAGCCAGAATTCTTTTCTTTCAAGCAACAGATCAGCGCTGTCCGTCGAAATTAAGAAAATGTTTCAAAAATTTTCCCTTGAGATCACACAGCAGACAAAACGTCTCTGCAATATTAAAACTACACATCGTCTAGAAGAACTTCAGACTAAAACATCGACATAATATTAACTACTGGCAAGCTTATCGATTTGATTACTGCAGGCATTTTTGCAGCCGTTATTAGATTTGTATCTCGATGAGGCATGCTGTGTCACCAGATTTACAGCGGTAATGGAACCCAATGTGTGGCAACCAACAGTTGTCTAAAGTAAAACCACAGTATCTGCAACAAAGAAACTCCTAAATTTCAACCCGCACCTGCTGCCCACAAACTGACATTCAGGAAGGATCATACGGATGCACCCCGTAAAGATAACCTATAGCTAGAGAAATCATAGTTAAAAAAAGTGATGGTGCCGTATTAAAAAGACCCTTTACAAAACAAAATGTTTTACTTCTAAATTCTAACTCACCAAGAGAAAACTTTAATATTAGAAACAATGGAAGAACTTTGGCTATAGGGGGTCTCCCATTGCACATATCAACAAAATGAAAGGAGTTTAAAACCTCACTGACTTCTTACTTCAACAACTAAAG
Source organism: Tipula confusa (assembly GCA_963556175.1). Taxonomy (NCBI): domain Eukaryota; kingdom Metazoa; phylum Arthropoda; class Insecta; order Diptera; family Tipulidae; genus Tipula; species Tipula confusa. Next base: position 173,570,923 of record OY744476.1, on the reverse strand, counting down.
TTGCCATCAGTCAATACCGTTGATAAAAATTGTATCGCCCAGCACAGTATAAATCAAACGGATGCGACTAATATTAGAAAATTAGTGGATGCCTAAATGAGTCCAGTAATGGGCTTAAATCACTAAGACTTAATGCCAAAAATCAGATTTACGGGTTAATACACATCGGCTTGAACAAACTGGATAATAAAACCAAATATCTTTGGGAACAAGAAACATTTAATTAATGGATGAATTGCTTGCGTTCCTCGGCAAGTGCACATACATGCTTGAAGTCATGAAGGGTTATTCAACTAAATTGCCGATGAATCGCTGCAAAGTAGAAGGTCCAAGTCAAGATGCCAAAGTTGCCATAGAAAAGACCTCACACGACTGCAGCAGTTATCAGATGGAGCTGAGGCAATCAAATCAAACCAACAAGTTAATCCAGGAGCGCACACAGTTGATATATAGTCACAATTAAGGTTACTCGAAACAAAAATGAACATGCAATTAAAATACATTCCGGAAATCAGATAAGTCTCACAATGCCAACTGCTTTAATTAAGATAAAAAAAGGACAATGTCAATAAAAATACACTGCATACACTACATACAGGACAATATTTTTGAGGCGTGTGTGATAAGAGAAGTCGATAAAGCTGGAATGGGGTCAACCAAAGACGACACTGAGATAGAGATTGCCTTCCTCGATCTCAAGGCCAAATTATAATTTCAGATTGTTATGTATGTCTATGGCAGACTTGACACAATATTTGGTTTAATAGTAGCTGCGGAAAACTAGCAGAAGAGAATTGAATTGTAAAGAAAACCACATGAAGCTTTAACGTCTTATTAGACATTGACAATTGCGTTCTGAGAAATTGAAGTTCTGAGAAATTGAAGAGCTTCCAAATAGTTTTTCAGCCGATCAACATAGTAGCGCATAAAGATATGGTAGGCAATCTTACAACAGAAAGCTTCTTAGAAGCTGCACCAGATTTGCCATTTTGATCATTGCTGAAGAGTGGTCAAATATTCCAACTGCGAACGCTCCCCGAATTGAAAGTGTGTATGCTGTACAATGTCCTATCTTACTTGTGGTGATATTTTATGATCGTCTATACGATCCGGTAGTTGATGGATGGGTCGTCCAATTAGGAAGTGGGCTGGTGTAAGAACATCTAGCTCGTCGAAGTTGCTAAAGCAAATCGGCCGGGAGTTCAGGATACTCTCAATTTGAACAACGAGGATACTAAATTCTTTCAAGGTGAGTATCGCAGTGCCGACAGTTCTGGTTTTAGTAAATTTTATAAGCAACACCTAGGTGTGGGGAAGCAGGTGGAATGAATCGTCATTCGATGCCGTCCTTCAATAAATTAGATGCGATATTATCTGCCTGTAATTTTAAAAACAGATTAACCTCGGTTAAATAATTTTTCGCCCCAACAAAATTCGTTGCATGTCACAATAAATTGTGTGACACAATCCTCGTCTGCTGATACATCTTTTGATTGCGCCTAGAAACGATTCCGTAGTTAAATTCATGCAAACTTCGATGTGGATAGCGTGAGTAATAAAACACATAAATATGCATAAGTAGCTTTTAACTGGTAATGAACCTCGCTTTCGTTTTGGATGGATTCTAAAAGGTCCACAAAAGTCTATGCCACAACTGTTCCAAATGGCACCGTGAACTTAACTCGATCCTTGGGTAACTGTCCGATAATTTGCTGCATCATTTTTGGATTCTGTTTTATGCACTTAAAGCATCGTTGAAGCATCCCCTTTGGCACATCTTTACCTTTGATAATCCAATTTGTCTGACGCACTAGGCTGGTTAACAGTTTGTTGCCTAGATATTTTAGATGCACATCATACGTTATTGCAGTGGAAATTGACGCCTTTTGAGATACAATTATTGGATGTTTCGAGCGGTAGGGAAATGGGGAATTCTTTAGTCATCCGCCAACTCTCACAACACCCTCTCCGTCAACGAAAGGATGTAAGTTATTTAATTGGCTTTTTTAGGGTTATTGATGTTGACATTTCGATCAGCTGAAGTCATTGCGCTAAGCAATAGTGTATGGTGGTTGCGGTGACATTGAAGACACCTTTCTCAAAATTTGCAATCATAATCTGTATGCCCTGGATTTAATCAATTGAAACAATGATGTTGATTGAGGATTAATTTTTTTCGCTCTTCGACGGTTAACCCTTTGAACACAGCGCAATCTATAAATCTGTGACTCGCTTTGTTACAAGCTATACATTGAGAATTGGTTACTGTGATCGATTGCATCTTGTATTGATTCTAGTGCATCTGTACTTTTCGTTTGAAACTCAAAAAAGTCATATATGGTGGGAAATTCCTCATCTGTGTTACTCTGTGCCTATAGACTTCGAGTAGTATTGTCTAGTTTTTGCAAAAGTGAGTATATGACACAGGTCTCTTGATTCGGCTTGCTAGCCTAAAGCCTTTAGTCCTGAAACAACTTCGTCAGAGGTATCAAGCAATTTTCGAATATTTGCTGATGTTATTGCTGGGCATTAGACAGGATAGTCAAAACCCATTCCAAATCAACATTCTGTTGGCCGTAAATCAATTAATTCATCAGTCTGAACCGGAAGTTGGCATAATCCATGTATCAGTCGCTGACTGATTTTATTGTTTTATCAGCATTAAAATAGATCTAAAAATAAACACACACTGACATTTTGCCATCTCTATTTTAAATATATGTGGTTGCTACCTAAATGGTATAGATATCCGCTGGTTGATACAATCCATAAAATGAACTTGAAGTTTTATTTTTGGCTGTTTTCTTCCTTTTTTTTTGTATATTAATTTATCAAAATGCCAATAAGAAGCAATGTATACAATACAAGAAGACAAACACCCGACAACAACATCAAAACAATTCATTTTCATTTTCCGATGTCTCCATAAAAAAAAGGCAAAATAATAACAAAGCTGAAAATATGTGTCCATGTATTTCCTATGAAGAGCCACCTTCTCATGTTTTTTTTCCATATAATGCTTCGCCAGTATTTTTCAACTCGCCCAGCGTTATAATAAAATAAACCCATACCCGCCTCCCAAAATTTTAGTTTGTAAAATGTCTGGGTGTGTTGCCATTTAGTAATAAATCATATATATAAAAATGTATTGATGCCAAATTTTGGCATCAATTTTGGCGGGGTGGGGGGATGTTAAGGAGTGACATGGTTTGAGTCCCGTTGGGCGAATATAATATTATATTACGACGACAAATGTATTAAAAGGCAAAAGCGGAAATATCCTTTTTTGTTTTTTTGTGTTTTCTGTTGTTGGTTCGGAGGAGAACTCTTTTCATATTTTGTTTATGCTAAATTTTCTTTTCGTTTTTCTTTTTTCTTGTCGTTTTCATTTAACGGGTATTTTTACTTTCAAATTTTTATGTGTTTAAGTGAAAACGTGTTGTTTATGGAATTGATAGCTAGCTGTTAATGGGTAACAAGAACAACACCAAAACGAAGAAAAATTATTGTGTGCGGAAAATGAAGTACATTTTTTTTTTGTATTTTCATTTAATGATTTTTATTTTATTTTTTTTTTTTTTAATATTTTTAGTAGATTTCATTTTGAGAACAATAAAATTTGGAAATTTATTTTAATTTACTGTGTTCAAGAACAGATAAAAAACTGGTAAAGTTCTCGAAAGTTTTACACTTAATAAACAAAATTTGAAGGAAATTCGCTTTATTTTTTTTTTTTTTTTAAAGTTGGAAATTTTTTTGTGTTGAAAATTATTTTGGTTTTTCATTTTAACTTGATTGATGAAATTAAACAACACCCTTGCGGGACTTCATTCGACATCAATAAAAAAAAAAGTTTCTTTTAAAATTTTTGACTGTGCCGTAAAAACGTGATATCTATTTGGGATGAATGTTTGTTGGTTAAAATTCACTTGAAGACTGCGTCAAATATCCAGAGCCATTGTTGAAGCAACAAAAAGGGAAGTTGAATCAAATTCAAGACCATCAGGAAGGATACACGAATTGGGGAAATATATTATGGTTGATGTGATAGGACGGATGAAAAAGCTAGAAAAATCTTTCACAGGATAGGTGCAATACAAGATTTTAAGAAATCTATTGCAAATGAAAGAATTCGAAGCTTCACTGAAAAAGTTTTCAATGTCTAAATTTGTTGATGCAAATTCCACTTTAAAGTACAGTTTCAACCCGCAAAACAGCTTAGTGTATAATCTGCTTAGGGACAACTTAATGTGTTGAACTATGGAATAAGACAACATGTATGCTGAAAGCCGTACCCGCCACAAAAATGATCTACAGTCGAATCATGAGGCAGTTGTGGTTGAGATACGGACAAACCCATGTCTAGGAGAACTGCAAAATTCAGTTGCAAAACAGACGCCAATAGCTGGGAAAACTTCATCTGAGCCGCCTTAGCCAACAAATCCGTCGAATTGCAGAAACTAGATGTAAAAGATATTGAGTTAAAACATGCTCTGATTGATGCCACCGCCACCGCCACAAACCCCACTCTGGTGATAGTCCTCGAAAGTGTCATCAGGGTCAAAATCTTTGAAATGTCAAAAGTCTGGTTGTTTTTGAGAAACTTATCTTTGCAGAATAAGCAGTAACCTTGATGATACAAAAAAGGAATAGTGGAACTCACCAACATGATGAAAGATGATTTTCTATACTGAAGAACCCTAGTAAAAAGGGGAAGGGCCAGTGAAATATAAAGAACGTTTTAACAAAAAAAAATTCATAAACCTTTGGTCCTCGTGGAGCTAAAAACCAACAACAGAAAAGCGAAAGTAAAGCATGGAATATAAAGCTTGAAATATCTTCCACATTACTGTATTAGAACCCAGGAAAGGAACTGAGGAGATTGTGTGGCGCAGATTATAACAAGCTGTAGTAACTGCGGAGTAAACCATGCGGCAAATTATCAAGGTTGCTCAATAAATTTAAAGCTAAAACGAAGGGTTAATCCTCGGCAGCGAAACGAGCACGAATGCTTAAATTGCAACAGAAATTTATCCAGAAGCTTCGTCCAATAACATTCAAGGTGGAAACCAGATCGCAACTACGTAAAAGGTACCATGATTAATGGAGTTTTATACGCTAGTACCCTTAAAGTATATGCTGCAAAAGTGCAAAAAAGAGATGAAAAAATATATCTTCAGCTTTAAACAAGTTCAGTCAAAGATCATCTGCCTGCAGGAATAGTCTGACCACTATGTATAATATCAGCAGTATACTCCCCTCCATAACACGATATAAAAAACGTTTATGGATTACTTTAACCAGTTGGGTATTAAATTTCTTGCGAGGGTGGAATTAAACACTAAACTTATTCATTTGGGGGTCAAGCCTTACATCACCGAAATACAGAGAACTTTGAGGAGCCGATTTTGGATTACTTAGTTGGTCAACCCACCTACTAAATTTGTTTAGTACCGATGTCCTAAAAATACAAACGCCAACATTTCTCATAAATAAGTGAAAAGACACCAATATAGACTAGTCAGAAGGTACTTCTCTTGATATTCCGCTTAGCATATACCAATTGCTATTAAAGAGGGTTTAGGAATGTTATTCTTTTTTTTTGCGAGAACGGAGCAAATAGTGCTACACCCGCCATCAGTATTCCTGAGAATGTTAACAAACTCCCCCGTGACATCGAGGAATTTGTACAAGAAAATCTTAAATGTTAAAATAAGGTAAAGGCCACAACCCAAAATTATTTTAATGAAGTCCCTTTTGCAGAAAGAAAATCTGGAAATACTAAAGAACTTACCCGATGTTACCAGAAGGACCAATTTAAATTATTTCAACTTGATGTTGTCCCGGATATTTAAAAAAACTTTTTACCAATACTATACCAGAAATCAAACAGTTTATGAAATGTATGACTGATCACCGGTCGTTTAGACTGGGCACTGGTCCTTTTTTTAATAACACCAAAACTAATATACTCATTGGCAAAAGTTTTCTTGATCGTTTGTTCGATTGCATCCTTTAACGGAAAAGTTTCAGGCCACTTAGTAAATTTACCAACCAAAGTGAGAATGTAGGTGAACTTATACGGGTGCGGTAGTTTCTTTCCAATGCCTAAGGGTACATTCTCTCAATTTGTCACATTTTTGAGCATTTGAGGCCAAGAAAATGTTGAGGCGTAAAAAATGTTGATGGCACCAATTTTCTTATTGACCTTAAGCCTGAATGTGACAGTTTGTGCAATTTGCGGAAAGCCATTTGTCACAGTATTTTGGATAAGTATAGGCAGTTAACCCTAGTAGCCGTTTCACAAAACGCCCTAAGACTGCTGTTTGGCATTTTAATAAGATTAAGATTGTATGAGCATTTGATACTATTGTACGAGCTCGATAAAAGGCCAGATTGGCCAATTTGAAATTTCCAAGGCATCAATATAATCAGGTGAAATATCCTAATTATCAATTGATCATTAGCATGCTCGCTTATTCGCGATAGTGAAACAGCGACCTTCTCCACTAACCTTTGCCTTTTCCACAGATATGGCGAATATCCATTGAAAACTGGAATATAAAATCAAGGTGTCTGTCTTGGTCTTTGCTCAGATTTTATGATATAGCCGATGTCAGTGGTTTGCAATATGTTAAAATAGGAAACTCTCGACCATCGAAAAAGTATCGAAATTGCTTTACAGCTAGATACACTGCCAGCAATTCTTGGTCAAGATACTCGTAGAGTATCGAGTTTCACATGAAGCCAATGTCATGGAGAAAAAGCAAGAGGTTGCAAAGAAACTTTACTAAATTGTTGTAATACAACACCTACTGCAGTTCTCGGTACATCGATTGTTATGTTCGATTGAAAACTAACTTAAAATTTTATACATGCTCTTGCTCAGATCTGCTGGCAATTAGAATATCATCAAAATATACAAAGAAATACTCGATATTCTTAAGCAAATCATCCATAAGGCACTGGAAGGTTTGCGTCTCATTGCGCAGACCGAACGACATTCTCATTAATTTGTATAAACCGAATGGTGTAGTAACTGCAATTTTAAAAATATTTTCAGAGAAAATTTTGTGATACCTGCAAAAGTCTGTATTCATGTTCAATTAACTTCTCCCACGGCTAAATAAACTTCTTCATCACGTTTGCTTTGACCGTGCTGAGGAACATTCATGAGATAATGCATTCATGGATTTTCAGATATTTTTAATTTCAAAAATTTCGTAATTTGATGCATAAGGTACACTGTTCGAGCTGCCTGGGGCCACTTGGGTCGATTTAGCTTCAGATTAGCAACTACCGAAGATAATGGTGGTCTGGATAACTCCTAAATTGTATCTTAACGAATAAAAATTAAATATTCTTATCGCCGAAATCACTTTTCGACAAAATTTGCTCCAATTTACGCCTACCCGAAAGTTCGTATCTCGAAGTGGTCGCGTTCTTCAACATCGTATATTGTGTACCTGTAGGAGGATCTTTTACGATGTCAATAACCCCAGATATCGTGGTCACCTCGGTTTTAATACCGCGGGTTCTAAACTGCGATTCAGCTCTGGCGAACCAAGCAAAGCGAATGGTTTTCCATAAATTAGGTAATTTCACCGCGTAAATTTTTTTTCGTGTTCCCGTCCGACCCTATTTAAATTTTCGGTGCTCATTTGTAAAATTAAACCTAATTCCTAGTAATACTCCAAAAAAATGGAAGCCAAAGCCGAATTCAAAATGCGCTCACACACACACACACCGTCCTAAAAACTGCGGTAATGGACAAACCAGAAGTATTCAGTAAACTTTTTACAGAGTGCATATGGCCGAAGGGAAATTCCCCAAGAGATGAAAGAGACATAGATTGGTACTCATACCAAAAGGAGGTACGCAACCAAAACAACCAAACTGATTAAAACGATTATTTGTACTTTTTTAGAGCGCCACACGGAAGGTACTTCCGGGCTACATGACGATCAGTATGGCTTTAGGAAAAAGCGTTGTACAATTGATGCTTTTGCAAAGGTGTGTCACATAGCACGCAGTGCACTGGCTGGTAAAAGGTGGAGGGAAGGCGACAAATATTACTGTGCAGTCACTATACTTGATATTAAAAATGCGTTCAATACTGCAAATTGGGACAAAATCTTCAGGAAAGTACCAAGCTTATGCGTGCCAATCTACCTAGCCCGCTTAATAGGTAACTATTTTCAAGAACGGATGGTGATATACGACACTGATGAAGGGCCAAAGCAATATAAGGTAACTGGCGGCGTTCTGCAGGGCTCAGTACTCGGCCTGGTCCTCTGAAATATCTTGTATGATGGAATATTAAAAATTCCAAAACCAATAATGTGCAGACAATTGGCTATGTGGACGACATTGCAATAGTAGTAGTGGCAAAAAATATTTCACAAGTTACCTCAAGCTGTAACGAAACGATAGAAGATATAAGAAAGTGGCTACAATCAGCGGGTCTCCAACTTGCGGAACATAAAACCGAAGTGGTCCTAATGAGTAGCTGTAAGAAGATAGAGACCATCACAATTCACGTGGGTGATCACTATATTACTTCGGCGCAGCATTTAAAATACCTGGGTGTCCTTCTAGACCACAGGTTCAATATCAAAGACCATCTAGAGTACGCAAGCGAGAAAGCCAGAAAAGGGTATTCTTCGCTGTCAAGACTGATGCCAAATATTGGATGCCCAAAACAACCAACCAGAGAGCTGCTTGCAAGTGTCATAAAGTATACACTGATATACGCATCCCCGATATGGGCTGACTCAACTAATGTCAAGTCGTATATTAAAGGTGTAAAATCTGTTCATATAGATTGATCATGATACGAATAATCTGAGCTTTTCGAACCAACTCAGATGAAGCGGCTAACGTAATTGCACGGCTTTACTCAAAGCCATTTACGTTAAAAAACACGAAAAGAAGAAGAAGACATAATGGAACCGGATAACGAGGAAAGTTTAGCCGAATGGCAACATAGATGGAGTCAATCCACGAAAGGTCGGTGGACGTACAAACTTATACCAGAGATGAAACCATGGCTAGAGAGAAATCTTACGAAAGAATGCCTTTATTGGTGGTACCGCGGGGTAAAACAGGTCAGTGAGAAGGGAGCTTTTTTTTATCTGTCCGGTTAAATTTTAATCAAGCATTTTGCCTTTGTTAGTCCAGCTGAAAATCATGTCAGGGTTATCACTTTTTGCGTTTTTTACAACCACTAAATAGGGGAATTCTCTTAAATAATCGATGATAATACCGCGTCCTCGGGATGGGTCAAAGTAATGTAAAGGTTCACCCTCTACACTGTTAACAATAAATGACATCAATACTAATTATTCACTTTGGAAAGCAAGCAAAAAAAACCCAATTCTAGTTCTATAATTTGATTTCTATATCCAATAAGATAAGCTTAAGTCGAGCTTATACTAAGTCACTGTCTCTTCATAAATATGAAACATCAAAACGGAGATATGGTGAATGATTAAAATTTCAACCATTCATTTTTAGATAGTTAATGCTATATCGTTATATGAAGATAATACGGATGTTAACTAATAATAAATATTATAAAACTTACCTGTAATATACTGGTCTTGCCGACTCCAGGGGCCCCCAAAAATGCAGCCTTAAGGGGCCCTTGAAGCCAAGGGGGCTCCGGTCCCTCCAGAGTGATCCGCTATGCCGAAATACACTTATTTTGTATTCGAATTTCCATTGCTACCGAAATTTTTGTTGCATTACCATGTCGCGATTTATCAATTAACAATTTATTCGAATTTGTCGGTGAATTAATATTCCACATCTCTGCAATATTTCGTACCAATTCCGTAAATAAACGCCACCCACCAACACAAAAAAAAATTAATATGAAAGAGAAAAAAAGAACGAAAAAAAAATTCAAATTTAGCGCAAATACAATATTTTAGAAACTAAAAATAATATTATGCAAGGAAGATGATTCTAACAATATTTTCCCAACAAAAAACAAAAGCAAAACAGCAATTTATTTACTTTTTAACATTTATGCAAAATTGATTTTCTTCTCTCCTGTCTGGCGTGTTTTGTACGCCCGTTTTCACCTCCTTCGTATTTACTACTCATCTGGTTGTTTTGGCATTGTTTTGTTCGCGTACATCATTCAAATTTAAAAATAACAACGAAGAAAATAATCATAATCGTAGTAATAATAATGGTAATAAGTTCTTTTCCAATTGTTCCATTCAGCCTCTGGAAATAAAGACAAGAAAATAAAATTATAAAATGTTCAACTTTATTTTTGAATTTTATTATGCAAAAACTGATATTAAATATTAGATAGGCTACAAGATGTTGTCATGCCACTTAGAATATAAAAAGATAAGTTTAAAAATATAAATTAACCATCATCTTGGTGGTCGGTTGATGAAAATCATCTTATTATAAAACACACTTGTTACATATGTTGAACGAACGGAAGTTAATGGTCTTTTTGGTCCAAGTTGATTTTTCTCATAATTCTCAAATTTTAAAACATATAACACTCCTACCAACTAGCATCTCTCCTCTCAGGGATCGTCCATAATAAGCATAATGAACGTGACTTGATGAACTTTCTAACATTACCCCATGAGCTGTATAGTTTTTTACTTATCGTGTGCTGGGGCACTCAGTGCCCCCCCATGTATTTTATTTAAAGAAATATTTGTTACAATGCTGATTATCTTTCTATATAGTTAAAAACGATTAGAGTCACAGAAATGTGCTTATTTGATTGAATGAACTGTAGGATGAAGCTTTAGGTCCACTTCCCAGGAAAGACGTCATATTTCAAATTGATGATCATGTGGTTTCAGAAATGGATGAATTGGATGATATGTATTTTCTATTGGTAACTGTTTAAACAGTGGCAATCATTTAATATATTTTTGTATCCATATGCCTCCAGCATAGAAGTTCATGTATTTACTTGGTCAATTACGGGGAGCTGCTTATACGTACGATTGCCATTTTCAAGTCGATGTTGCAAATTATTTATTAAGCGATTAAACATCTTACAAATAAATACGACCAAAAGAAAACTATAATCGACACAAAAAATCGCTCGGTCCAAAGGCAACGGAACGAGATCCATATGGAAAATTTTGTTCACCAGCGATGAACTGGATGAAGTCTCCGAAAGAGCCAAAGACAATTTTCCATCAATTCAGCAATTTCATGACTTTTTAAGCAAATGAGTGGTTCATTAGTTGAAACTTTAAGTCCTATTTCCTTAAATTCTAGAGAAAATTTTAACATATAACCATAGACTATCTGACTGTCAAAATTGCAAAACATCGAGAATTCATAGCTATAGGTCAAACAGATGTTACAACTGCTTCAGTAACGATCATCTGATCCCAACTTGCAAAAACACAAAACATTGTCGGAAGCGTTAAATGCGTCATAACATACTACTCCATTTTAAAACTGATCAATTTAGCACTTTAATCAATCACATACGCTTCACCAACAGCCGTATCCTCTACAGTTCAGAAAAATATACCAATGTTACTATAACGGTAATTATCGCAGTATAAGGTTAAAATATCATTTAGATTATTTGCCGAGCTCTATTACACAATGTTATGAGATGCATTGATCCACAATTTCATCTATCTTCCCTGCAGTTTAAACCTTTAACCTCAAAACTCAAGAATTGGATTAATATGTGCCACTAGCTGACCGTCTTTCAACATACCTTTGAAAGTCGACATGTTAATAGGATGTGAATCATTTCTCCAATCGTCCCATGGGGTGATGTGTCGTCGAATCGCTACCAATTTAAGCTTTGGTTGGATAGTTGCAGGCCAACTAACCGTTTAAAAACAATTATCATAACCCGTTGGTTAAATCTGCCTACTCAACCAACTGTGAGCCAAATGACGACATGCTCCAAACCGCTGCAATAATCGAAAGATTTTGGAAAGTCGAAGAACTATTACCGATTACAACATTTGACTTAGAGGAACAGAAGATCATTGAGCTATTCACGAAAAAATCTATAACTCGTAACAATAAAATTAAGGTTTGTCTACCATTTAATTATGGCACAATTATGGCACAATTATGGCACAATTATGGTACAATTATCGCAAAACTATAACACAAGTATAGAAAAACATAGCCCAATTATGGCACATTTTAGCAAAGTTATTTTACAATAATAACACAATTATAGCATTATCATAGCACTATTATAGGCACAATTATGGCACAATTATCACACAATTTTAGCAAAAACAAAGCCCGACTATGATACAATTATTGCATAAATATGGCTTAATAATTGTACAATAATGGTACAATTATGGCTCAATTATAGCACAATTATGGCAGACATATGGTACAACTATGGTACAACTATGGCTCAACTATGGTACAGCTAAGGCATAATTATGGTACAACTATAGCACAATTATGGCATAATTATCACACACTTATGACACAATTATAGAAAAAAACAAAACCCAATTATGGTAAAAGTATGGCACAATTATGGCAGAATTATGGCACAAATATGGCAAAATTATAGCACAGTTT